>CAUYUJ010016135.1:124577-134459 GCA_963575745.1 Prorocentrum cordatum | reverse complement strand
ACGACGCGGAACAGCACTGCAGCACCGCGGAGAGCATCACGGCCAGCGCCCGAGACCCCCTCTGTGGGGCCAGATGTTTCGAGGCGCCTCGACCTGTGAGGGCCACGAGGCCCGCAGGAGCCCCCCCGACCCCCCTCGTTCTGCCCACGCTTTCGAGGCGGATCGATGTGTCAGGGCCCCGGGGCCCGACAGAGCCCCCGGCCCCCTCGCTCTGCCCCAAATTCTTCGAGGCGTATCGAGCTGTCGGGGCCCCGGGCCCGAGCTCGAGCGAGGGCGCCCGGCTCGAGATCTCTTAGAGGGGGCGCCAGGACCTCCGGGCCCGAGCTCGGGCCGAACTCTCTCCGGGAGGGGCGCCCGGATGGACCAGTCACGTCGTCGGAGGTCTGGGGCCCCAGACCCCCTCGCGTTGTGAAAACACATGCGACGGAAGGTTTTTCGCTATGTTCGGCCTCCGGGGCCCCAGACCTCCTCGCGTTGTGATCTAGGCCTCCCGGATGGGGTCCGAGCAGATGGGGTCGGAGGATCGCGCCGCATCGCCGATGCATCGTCGATGCGATTCGATGCGGAGCCCGATTTTCTTCACGCGGACGTCGCCGATGAATCGCCGACGTCGCCAGTGCATGGCCGACGCATCGCCAATGCATCGGCGATGCATCGCCGATGTATCGGCGATGCGGCGAGATCCTCCGACCCCATCTGCTCCGACCCCATCTAAGGGGCCTCTATGTGAAAAAGCATGCGACGGAAGGTTTTTCGCAAGTGTCGGCCTCCGGGGCCCTTCCCGGGCCGTCGGGACCGTCAAAGAACGACTCGGTTTGACGGGTCCCCGGGGAAGGGGTCCAGACCTCTGGGGGTCGACGCTGCGACAAAAATCACGACGTCGGGGGTCTGGGAATGCAGTGGGGGCCCCCCTGTGGCACCGCCCGGCCCTCGAGCACCTGTGGCACGCGGTGCTGGGCGAGGCGTCGGGGGCAACGTGCCCCCCTGAGCCACGCGTGTCCTTCGTGACCCACTCGTAGCTTAGAAGCTGGGTTCGGCCAGAGAGAACCGACCTTGGCATCCACCGATCGGAGGGGGGAGATGCGACACCAACACCACCAGGGGGGCCACCTCCGAGGATGTCCACGATGCTTCCCCGAGCCGGAGGCTGGGGATGTCTCGAGCGAGAGGGGGGACCACACCACCAGGGAGACCCCCCGTGCTCCTCGCATCTCCTCGGCCTGGTGGTGTTGGTGTCGCATTTCCTTGTTCCTACATCGATAACCACCCGACCCTGAGATCCGTCGTTGCGAACAACTTGCGGCAGCGTGAGAAAGCACGCCCAGAGCCCTAGACCCCATCTTCCTGCGTCGATTTTCGAGGCAGATCGATCTGTGAGGGCCCCAGGGCCCGCAAGCAGGCGAAAACGCCTAGCTCGAAAAACTGGAAACGCCAGGATCTCAGGGCATCATCTTGGCACCCCCTGCGCCGATCCCAGTAGGGGGAGGGGGTGGACCAGCTCCTGGTGAGCCGGTCCCGGGCTGGTTTTCGGGGCATAGCTCGGGCCTGGCGGCCACTCTGGACGATCCGGGCACCCCCAGAACGCTCTCGGTGAGGCGCAGCCCGCTGGAAAGCACCCCGAGGCTGGACAGCCGCCGAGGACCAACGAAAACGTCCGAGAAGCTCAAACTCGAGACCCTGGGATCCTGGCGTCACATTTTGTTCGAACTGGGCGTTTTCGTTTTGCGCGGGCCCTGGGACCCTCACAGATCGATCCAGCTCGAAACATGACGCAGAAAGATTAGGTCTACGGCTCCGAGCGTGATTGTTCACGATGTTGTATGTTTTTCGCTACGTCGGATCTCAGGGGACCCTCGACGTCATGCTCTCTTCATACCGTCGACCCCGATTCCCCTGGACCAGTTTTGCATCCCCAGTCGTTTTTTGATTGCCCCGAGGCCTTATAAGGGCCCCCCAGAGGCTGAAGACAGCGAAGAACCGTGCGTCGTGTTTTTTTCATGACTTGAGAAGATCTGGGACCTCAACCTCTAGCCCGACGATGTTCCAACCTGCTGTAGCTTTGAGCGCCAGAATGAAATTCGAGCACCAAGATAGTACCGAAACTGGAGGGTTTTCACATGTCGGGCCCTGGGAGGCGATACTCGTTCGACACTGTTTCGATACGTCCCTGAGCGCTCGGAATTATTTCTTGGATGTGGCCGTTCAGTACGACAGGAGCAACCTAACTCTAGCCCCGAGCCGGCCCCCCCCCCCCTAAATTACCGGCGGCGAGTGAGGGGGGGAAGTGAGAAGGAGAGGGCCTTCTCAGATGGTTTGGAAGTTCCCCGGCCTCCTGAGAAGTGTTCTAAGCCTTCCCCGCAGACAGAGAAGACGCTTCTCAGAAGGCACGAGGGCTGCTGAGAAGTCCCGCCGCCCTCTGTGAAGGCCTTCTTCTTCTCACTGCCCCCCCTCGCTCGTCGCCGACCAACCTCAGGAGGGAAAAAAACACACAGACACAATTAATCTCCATTCCCAGGAAAGTATGCAAAAATATGGGAAGTGGGGAGGAAGACGAAAGTCAAAAAAATATAGAAAAATATCGGAAATCTTGTTATTTGTGTGTATTTATTTGTGTGTCCCAGGGCCCCTTCACAACCTCTGGCCCCGAGCCGCAGGTCGGGCATGTCGTCCTGCAGGCAGACCTCGGACGACAAATGAAACAGTCGTCCAAACACGCCCCCAAATGGCAACAAATAGGCAGAGCATCGCCCCCAGACTATACTTCTTCGTTTAACTATGGTTGAGTCTTCCTCCTGTCGAGGCACATGCCCGACTGGACCCGAGCCGGTACCCCCCCCCCCCGAACGCTGCCCCTCAGTCGACTAAGCGTAAGAGTGACCTTTGGCCGGAGTGACCCTTGGTGCGGGCTCATCGGGGTCCCCCCGATCGCCGGCGCGACGCGACAGCGGCTGCGTGCGCGCTTGGATTTGGCCACCTTGCGCGCTTGGGTTTGGTCCGCGCACTGCGTGGACCAAATCACCTTGCGCGCACTGCGTGCCCGCTTGGATTTGGCGCACTTTGCGCCCTTGGATTTGGTCACTCTTGCCTAGGGTCACTCATTGCGTGTAGCCCGCTCCTGCATGTTTTGTCTAATTGTGTTTGTCTAACTAGTTTTGGAAGTCTTCCTCCTGTCTAACTAACTACTTTGGGAGTCTCCCTAACTAGTTGCCTATATCTGTGGTCCAGCTATTTTCGAGTCTTCCTCCAGTAGGGGGACACGCCCGACTGCACCCGAGCGGCGGAGGAGGAGGAGCAGGAGGAGGAGGAGGAGGAGTCAGCAGTCAGGAGGAGGACTGCGAGGAGGACGTACAGGAGTTTCCGCCTCTCCTCCTCGCCTGCTCGCCCCGGTGTTGCCGGGCGACCCACGCCCCACGCTGCCCCTCAAGAGGCGGCGGTCCTGCCGCCCCGGCACGCCGACGGCCGCCTGCCGCTCTTCGCGCGCCTGGACGAGGCGCCCGGGGCGCTGCCGGCGGACCACGCCCTGCCGTGGGGGGCGGCCTGAGCGGCGCCCGCCGCGCAGCGGACGGGCCTCTGGGAGACCCTCGAGCCGTGGAGAGGGACCGGGGGAAACGCGAGGCTCCTCCTCCTCCTCCTGCTCCTGCTCCTGCTCCTCCTCCATCACCTCCTCCTCCTTGTCCTCCTCCTCCTCCTCCTCCTCCTCCTCCTCCTCCTCCTCCCTCCTCCTGTCATCCTCCCCTCCTCCTAATCATCCTACCTCCTCCTCCATCACCTTCTCCTCCCCTTCACCCCTCCTCCTCCTCCTCCTGCTCCTGCTCCTGCTCCTGCTCCTCCTCCATCACCTCCTCCTCTTCGTCCTCCTCCTCCTGCTCCTGCTCCTCCTCCTCGTCCTCCTCCATCACCCTCTCCTCCTCGTCCTCCTCCTCCTCCCTCCTGCTCCTGCTCCTCCTCCCCCTCCTGGGGAGACGTATGAGTCTCGAGGAATCACGCCGGGACGCGGGCTTGCCGACGAGTTTTGACGAGCGCGTCCTGGATTTTGACGGTCCAGTTTTCGTGGAACGGCTGCAGCGGGAGCTCGGGTCAAATTTCAGATTGGGTGTCGTCATCTCATAAACGTAAACTTTTGGCGCTCCGCGCGGATGTCTCGGATCCAAGACACCCGCGCGGAGCGCCAAAAGTTCTGGTTATGTCGTTTTGTTTTATGTAGCATCTTTGTTAATCAGCTCTTATTGTTATGCTTCTTATTCTTCTTCTTCGTCTTCTTCTTCTAGCGGACGAAGCAAAGCGAAGCGAACGGGCCCAGACCCCCTCGAGTCGTGAACAGAAATCTCCCTACCTCGCACAGCCCGACGTCGACAATGCATGGCTGATGCGTCGACGATGCCTCGGCGATGCGGGGCGATCCTCTGACCCCATCTACCCCGACCCCCTCGAGTCATGAAACAGTCGCGAGAGGGAGGTCTTCCGCTATTTTCGGCCTCTGGGAGCCCTTGCCTCGCCTCGGGGCCGTCAAGAAAACGACTCAGGGTGAAGAGCCGGTCCCGGAGAATGGGTCGAGACCTCCGAAGGCCATGGCGTCAGTAGCCTGGGCTCCCTGGCATGTGCTGTGCAGGATGGCTCCTCTTAAGTCGGGCCTGTCTCTCTACAGGAGGAGTATTCAGAAACAGTTAAAACAGTAGTCTGGGGACGATTCTTGGACTATTCTGGACCCTTGGGGAGGATTTGTTTGACTACTTTTTTTTCGTTCAAGCTCCGCCTGTGGGGGGACATGCCCGACCTTGGCTAAGGCCCCTCTCTTTCCCTCCCTCCTCTGCACCAGCGGCGAGCATGCCCTTGGCATCGCTCGGACGTGTGCATTTCTCCTTCGGCGGGGACTCTCGAGGAGCATCCTTGATCATTTGGCGAAAAGACCACGCATGAAACCGGATAAAAACACAGGGAATGGACGTCCGAGCGATGGGCGCGGTCTTGGGCTCCGGCGCGCGACCCCGCGGCTGCGAGGCCGCACGGCCATCTCGCGTGCCCCGCGGGGCGTGCGCGGAGGAAGCGCCCCGCGGCCGCGGCCCAGGGCGCCCCCCGGCCCGCGGGGTCACGGGTTAAGGCTGGGCGTCGCGCACCTGGGGGGGGCGACTTCACGCGGGCCCCAAGGATAATACACCACCACCACCACCACGTCGATCCCCCCTCCCGCCAGCAGCCTCCTTCTTCCTCTGCGTACTTCCCTGTTGGGGTCTTGGGCCCCGGCGCGCGATCCCCGCGGCGGCGCGGCCGCACGGCTATATCGCGTTCCCCGCGGAGCGTGCGCGAAGAAGTGCCCCCGCGGCCGCGGCCCAGGGCGCGCCCCGGCCTGTGGGGCCATGGGTTAAGGCTGGGCGTCGCGCGCCTGGGGGGGGCGACTTCATGCGGGCCCCAAGGATATAATTACGCCACCACCACCTCGTAGGCCTAGAGGTTGACACCACCACCAATATCGGCGGTGTGCTTCCGCCGAGAGAAGGAGATCCCGATCTCGGTGACGGTGGTAGTGTCCTGGCTTCCAAGGTGGCCGAACTATCACCACCAACACCGAAATCTAGGATCATGTCCCCCCTATGGAGGCAGCCCCCTGTGTTGGTGTTGGTGCCCACTTCCAGGCCTCCTACCACCACCACGTCGATCCCTCCTCCCGCCACCAGCCTCTTCTTCCTTCGCCTCCTTCCTGTGTTGGGGAGGGTGGGAGGGAGGCGGTGGCGGTGGCGTATTTTGTTGGGGGGGCCCCGCAAGATGCGTGGGGGGCAGCGGGGGCTGCAGAGATAGGGGCCCCTCCTTTCTTGGCATCGCTCGGACGTGTGCAGGTTTCCTTTGGCGAGGAGCGTCGAGGAGCATCCTTGATCATTAGGCGAAACAACCACGCACGAAACCGAACAAAAACACAGGGAATGGACGTCCGAGCGATGGCCCCTCCTAGAGAGGGGCCACTCAGGGCCCCCCCAAAAGGGGGGGCCTGCGGGGCCCGAGAAGTGCATTCGTTGGTCCCCTTCTCAGGATGTCCCAGCCTGCTTTTAGGTCGGGCCTGTCCCTCTACAGGGGGAATCATCAAAACTGTATTTAGAAAGTCTGGGGACGATGTTTCGATTATGTTTGACCATTTTGGGGGGTAGTTTTTGAGTATTCACCATTTTTCTTACAAAAATCACCTGTAGGAGGACAGGCCCGACTTCAACTTTCTGGAGAGTTGCACGTGTCGGGCCTTGGGAGGCGATACTCGTTCGACACCGTTTCGATACTCTCGTGGGCGCTCGAAATGATTTCTTGGGATGTGGCCGTTGAGTACGAAGGGAGCAACATAAGTCCCCTCCCCCTCTTATCTCGAAGAAGACAAAAAAAACGTAAACATACACTGTTGGCGCTCCGCGCTGATTTTCCTGGATCTGCGCCGAGATCCCTGGCGGCGCCTCCGCGCCGTCCATGGCGCCGGAGGCGCGCCAGGGAGGGGTGTCTAGGGCCGATCCAAGAAATCCGTGCGGAGCGTCAAACGTTGATGTCTATGGCGTTTTTCCTTCTACTGTTTATCGCCTCCCCCGTCCCCCCATTCAGCGGTGCCCAACATGGACGCGTTTTTTCGCCCGCGTCCTGAGGAAGACGGCGCATAGGGTCCTTCATGGGGTACAAACATGGGTGGGGCCAGGCGCAGGAGAGGCTCCCGAGCTTCGAGGATCGAGGCCCGAGGGGATCGAGGGGATCCAGGATCGGGGGCGGGATCGGGATCGGGGATCGAGGATCGAGGTCGAGATTCGAGGATCGAGGATCGAGGATTCAAGGATCGAGGATTCGAGGATCGAGGATTCGAGGATCGGGATCGAGGATCGAGGCTCGAGGTCGAGCTTCGAGGATTCGAGGATCGGTGGTCGGGGTTCGCTTTCGGAGCGTTTTTCCTTGGTCGTCCCAGACGGGCGCCCGCGCAGCCACGGCCCGCTCGCTCCTCGAAGCCAGCTGGCATGGGCCCTGCGGGCAACGGTGCCGCTGCCGCCGCCCTTCCCTTAAGTCGGGCCTGTCCCCCTTCAAGGGGATTTTCGACGAAAAATAAAAAATACCCAAAGAATTGTCAAAAAACCATATAAATATAGTCTGGGGACTATTTTTTTAGTATTTGTTGACCTCCTTGGGGTATTTTTGTATTTTTTCTCCGAAAATCCCCCTGTAGGGGGACACGCCCGACATAACCCTTGCCTCGCGTCCGCCCCTTCGGGCGCCTCCTTGGGCCTCGTCGCCGGGGCTGGCTTCGCCCCGGAAGCCTGGCCAGGCCGCGCCGCAGGAGAGGTCTGGGGAGTGGCGGATTCCCAGATTTCCGACAGTATGTAATGTATCGATGTATGTATGTATACTTATATGTCTATATATATATATATATATATATATATATGTGCGTGTGTACATGTATGTATTAAACACACGTTTCTCTTAGATTTCGGCCTCCAGGGTTCGTTATCGGGCCCCCAGGACCAGACATGGATGCGGGGCGAGAAACTAGACCCTGGGAAGTGGTCGGGACCTTTGGGGCAACGGATTGAAAACAACACGTTTGTCGGAGGTCAGGGTGTTGAGGTTCGAGATGTTCGTTGGTCCTTGGTTCTCCTAGGTTTTCCAGCCGTTGGCGTCCCGCGCGCGTTCCCGCGCTAGCGCAGCCTCTGGATGCCGCCGACGTCGAGCATCAATGCCCGCTCGCACATGTAACACATAAGCTAGAGGGATGGAGCGCGAATGCATCGCACCCCGCCATTGTGGATAAGAGCGAGGAGGCCAGGAGGGAGAGGAAGGAGAGTTGGAAGCGGAGCTACGACCAGGCGTTTCTTCAGGCAGTCCGCCTCCCAAAAGTGCGCACTTCCAGCGAGCCCTCCCTTCGCGCACTCCTGGCGCGCCTTCCCCGCGCGCCCTCCCAGCGTGCTCTGCCTGCGTGCCCTCCCAGCGTGCCCACCCAGCGTGCTCTCCCAGCGTGCCCTCCCAGCGCGGCCGTCCCTACTCCAGCCACGCGCGCGCAGGGATCATGGCAGACCGTTCTGCGATCGTCTCCCGACGCGCCAACTTTGAATTTCGGTGGAGAGGGGGTGTTGCCACATTGTATCCGCGTACTGGATCCGAAACACGAGAGAGAGAGAGAGAGAAAAAAAAATAAGCACCTCAGAGCCGAGTGGGCGTACCCACGTGCGTTTTGAAAGCAAGCCATCACTGGCAAAGCAAACCAGGGAACGACACTAACACAACAAACAACAACTACCTGGAGGATGTCGCCCGGGTGGGACAGCCCACAGGGCGTGTCTGCCCTGCGCTTTAACATGGCGCGTTTGCACCAACGCTTGCGGTGACCCATGCTGCCTGAAGGTTGTCGCCCAGGCCAGGAAACCTTGGAGAAGTATCCGTACCGCGTGTCCCGAGGTCCAGCGTTTTCTGTTGTGCACCTATCTGCAGCCAGGTACGGCTGCACAATGTCGACCGACCAGCAGCAATATCCGATGACGACGGCGGCGGTGTTTATATATACGTATATACATATACACACAGTTGTAGATGTATGTGCGAACCTTCGGCCTACTGCTTGGTGCCCCCACAAGGGGGGCAGCGGATATATATATATATATATATATATATATTATATTATATTATATATGTTTTGTGTATATATGTAGATCTATGTTAATGTGTATATATACATATATGTATATACATACATATATATATATATACACACCCACCTCCCCCCTTTTCCGCCCAATGTCGAAAAGCCGAAAAAAGAAAGCGTTCGCTCACGTGCCAGCACATTTATCGACCGATGTCCGGCGAAGAGGGAGCCGCCTCTGCGCAGCAGTCTGCTGTGCCGTTGCAGGGTTCTGGGGCCAGGGTTTGTGGTCCGTTCACTCATCACCCCCATTCCTTGGCATCGCTCGGACGTGTGCAGTTTTCCTTCGGCAAGGACCATCGAGGAGCATCCTTGATCATTAAGGCGAGAAAGCCACGCACGAAACCGACAAAAACACAGGGAATGGACGTCCGAGCGATGGCCAGATTCCCTCATCAATTCCATTCACCCTGCTGCCCTGGAGCCCGCGAGGCAGCATAATTTCGGTCGGTGGGGGCGTTGGCTAAGGAATGTGCCGAGGAGGCTTCATACCATAGGGGGGGGTCCGTGTCTGATGAGGGCGGCGATGATCAATCCACGATGTTTGTTCCAGCGGCCTCCAGACCCTGCAGTCTGTTCCCAATGGTGCCTTACCCGATGCCTTCACCGTGCTTGACACCCAGACATGCGACATTTTTTTCAATACGGGGTCTCTGGAAGTCACGACCCTTTCCCAGGGACCCGTTTTTTCATCCCGAGTCATTCTCTGACGGTCCCGAAGCCCGGCGAGGGCCCCCGAAGCCGAAAATGGCCAGAACCTCCCGTCGCGATCTTTGTCACCGCGCGAGGAGGTATGGGAAGTGAGAGGACCCGAGCTCGGAGAGAGCTCCCCGCGTTCCCGAGGATCATCGGGGACAAGAAGAAGCGTGAGAGGGCCCTGAACGTGGAGCTCGCCAACGGTAGGCGCCTACCCTCGCGGGCGGGGCCTGCAGCAGACGGCAGGGGGCGGGAGGCGGGGGGGGGCGGGCGGGGGGGGGGTCCTCCTCCACCTGCCTCCTCCTCCTCTCTCCTCTCCTCCCTCCTCCTCTCCTCCTCCTCCTCTCCTCCACCCCTTTTCCTCACTCCTCGTTTCTTCTCCTCCTCCTCTCCTCCTCGCTTTTCCTTTCCTCCTCCTCGCTCTTCCTCCCTCCTGGCTCCTCCTCCTCCTCCTTCCTCCTCGCTCTTCCTCCTCCTGGCTCCTCCTCATCCTCCTCCTCCTCTCCTCCCAATCCCTCATCATTCATCATCATCAT
>CAUYUJ010016135.1:87077-119577 GCA_963575745.1 Prorocentrum cordatum | reverse complement strand
CGGGATTTTTGGGGTCGCGAATTGAATCACAAAAACATCGGCGGATGTCAACGGAAGCAGGGATCGCTGTTCGGTACGGGGTGTGGGTGTCCATTTTCCTCCGCATCATCTCGTTGATTGCCCTTCCGCGAAGCAGTTTCACAGAAAGCCACGTTCCACGGCAGTCGGAGCGATCAGGTCAGGCCGCGGTGTTCGGCACAAGATGCTCAGCGCGCCGTGCCGCGTACTTCGCAGTTGCGATTCGTGCGAGTACGGTATGAGGGCTCATCGTATAGAAAGATTTGGGCGGTAGGGTTCCCACAGCCAGCCATCGGTCCCGTGTTTCTCGCCAGCGGCGCCACCATCTTGAGCCTCCTGGAGGAGAGTGCCTGCAAGGAGTGCCTCAGTCGCGCACTCCGCCATGCGCGCTGCCCCCCCGCCGACAAGTCCAAAAGGAGTGGGTGCTGGCCGAAATTTCGGCCGGTTCCATTTCTGTTGACAGGCTGCGGTTGCAGTTTCGGGCCAACGCGCCGATTCCGGCGTTCGGCAAGATTTGCGACCCCGGAGGGGCCCCGAACCTCGTGTTCCCCGCTTTCTCACTTGCCAACAGCGCCGACGTCCATCCTCATCTGCTTCCTTGTCATGTTCTACTCTCCTTCCTCCTCGGAGCGTTCCCAGGGCAGTTGTGGGTATTTCGATGTTGTTCAAATGCGTACGTTGCATTGCTGCCCGCCCTCGAGCTTCCAGGTCCAACAACAGGTCCTCCCTCGTCGTCTTGCTCTCCCTCGTTTGCCAAGGACGCCGAGCTATGGCTCGTGTGCTTGCGTGTGTTTATGTGTGTTTACTCTCGCAGCATCAACAGCATCATCACCATCGTCATCACCACCACCATCATCATCAGCATCAGCATCATCAGCATCAGCATCGGCAGCAGCATCAACAGAATCATCATCTTCACCATTAACACCACCATCAGCACAAACAACACCCTCATCAGCATTATTATGACCACCACCACCACCATCCTCATCATCATGCTTGGCATCATACGCATTATCACCATCATTATCATCATCATCAGCATCATCATTATCAACAAGAGTGAGGAGGAGACCGCGAGTCGGCTGCCCCCCTCCTGGGAGAGCGGGAGCATCATCATCATCCTCATCATAATCATCATTATCATCATATTCGCCATTACCATCCTCAGCATCATCTCCATCATCATAGCATCCGCAACATCATCATCATCATCATCAGCATCATCAGCATCATCCTGCTCCACCGGGTTCTGCACCACCACCACCCCGATGTCCCCCCGCCGCCGCGCCCCCTCGAGGTCCGCCGGCGGTCGTGGGCTCGCGGGCGATATCTGAGCCCTGCCGCGGTGGGTTCGGGCGTCTCGGCATGGAGGGGCGATGAAACTTAGTTGGTCCTCCGAGAATGTTTTTTTTGGTTGGGGGGGGGGGGTCGGGAGGGGTTCTTGCAGTTCGGCCTCCAGGGCCCTGTTTCGAGGGGGCCTGTAAAGGTGGATCGGGGACGCGAAGCTGCCCTGCAGGGAAGGGGCCGGGACCTTCAGGGTGAAGAGAGCAATCGGCGGACGCAAGGGAGCGTCGAAGAAGAAGAAGAAGAAGCCGCTGCACGAACACGACCTGCTTGCATGCAGGCAGCCTCACGCAGGCACAGCCAGAGCAGAGGAACACGTACTCCAGATTTCGTAATCAAGGGAGGGGGGTCTCATTTCGAGGGGGGTCTCTTCCAGGCTATCTTGGAGGGCCTGGGGGGTCTGGGGACGATGTTTTGGAGGGTTCTCTCCCACGGGGGAGGTCTGGAATGGCTTGTCTTGGAGGGTCCAGATCCCCTCCCTTTTACTACGAAATCTGGAGTGCATGGCATAAGCCTAGCCATGTGGAGGTCCGCGCGGAGCTCTCGGACCTGCGCTGCCCCCCCCCTCCCCCCCCCCGCCCCGGCGGGCGGGGCGCCGCCAGGGGGGGGGGCCCGCCGCGGACGCCGCCCGGGATGCGTCCCCCGTGACGCGTCCTGGCACTGGCGCGAGGGCGTTTGGGTGTTCCTCCAGTCAGGAGGGAACAAAAACACACAGACACGATGAATCGTCGACGCCCAGGAAAAGATGGGAAAAAATATGGGAAGCGGGGGGGAAGACAAAAAACCCAGAACAGATGGCAACATATGGGGAATCCGGTTACTTGTGTGCATTCATTTGTGTGTCCCAGGGCCCCTTCATCCAGGCATCGTCCCTCGACCTCCACCTGCCGAGCCTTCAGCGCAGCAGGTGCCGCCGCGGCGCGGCCGCGGGATGCAATTGTGGGCATCGCAGTTCTGAGGATCGTCTTCTGTGGTGCTCCCAATTGTGGCCATGAGACTTGTGAGGGGTTTTCCGAAATGGACGGGGAACCCCGAATGCGAGCTCAGCCATTGGGGTCTTAGGTGGAGCTCCCAAATGGGCCACGGCGCGTGTTTTTGTGTGCCGAAATTGGGTGGGGAGCCGCATGCGAGCGCAGCCACTGGGGCCGTAGATGGAGATCCCTACGGGGCCACGAAGCGTGCGAGGGGTGTGCCGAAATGGGCCGGGGACCGTATGCAAGCTCAGCCACTGGGGCCTTCGGTGGAGCTCCCTACGGGGCCACGAAGCGTGCGAGGTGTGTGCCGAAGTGGGCGGGAACCGCATTCGAACCCTGCCACTGAAGCCTTCGGTGGAGCTCACTATGGGACCACGAAGCATGTGCGGGGTGTACTGGAACATGTGGGGGGGATCCACATGCGAGGACGGCCATTGGGGCATTAGGTGGTGGGTGGAGCTTGATCCGTATAGGGCCACGAAGCGTGTCAGGGTTGTGCCGAAATCGGTAGATAGCCCAGGACGGTCACTGGGGCCTCAAGTGGAGCTCCCTATGGGGTCACAAACGTGTGAGTGGTGTGCCGAAATGGGCGCGGAAACGCATGTGAACTTTGCCACGGTGGCCGTCGATGTAGCTCCCCATGGGGCCACGGCGCGAGTGAGGGGTGTGCCGAAATGGGCGGGACACCGTATGTGGTCACAGCCACTGGGACCTTCGGTGGAGCTCCCCACGAGGCCACGAAACGAGTGAAGGTTGTGCCAGAAGGGGCGGAGAGCCGGGTGCGAGCTCAGCCGCGAGGGCCTGAGGTGGACCTCCTTGTGGGGTAGCAAGCGTGTGAGATGTGTGTGTGTGTGTGTGTGTCTGTGTGTCTGTGTGTCTGTGTGTCTGTGTGTCTGTGTGTGTGCCGAAGTGGGCGGGGAACCGCATGCGAGCGCAGTCACTGGGCCCTCAGGCGGAGCTCCCTATCGGGCCACGGAGCGTGCGAGTGGTGTGCTGCAATACGAAACATGCGAGGAGTGTGCCAAAACTGGCTTGGAGCCGCATGCGAGCGCAGCCACTGGGGCCTTAGGCGAGCTTCCTGCGGGGCCACGAGACGTGCGAGGGGTGTGCCGAAATTGGGGGCGGGGAGCCGCATGCGTGAGCGGCCACTGGGGTATTGGGTGGAACTCCCCATGGGGCAACGAAAGTGTGAGGGGTGTGCCCAAATTGGCAGGGAACCGCATGCGAGCGCAGCCATCGTGGCCTGATGTGGGGCTCCCCATGAGCTCACAAAACGTGTGAGGGGTGTACCAGAACGGGCGGAGAACCGGGTGCGAGCTGAGCCGCTGAGGTTTTAGGTGGAGCCCCTTACGGGGCTACGAAGCGCGTCAGGGGTGTGCCGGAATGGGCGGGGAACCGCATGCGAGCGCAGCCATTGGGGCCTTAGGTCGGGCTACGGCGCGAGTGAGGTGTGTGCCGAAATGGGCGAGGAACCGTATGTAACCGCATGCGAGCGCAGCCACTGTGGCCTCAGGTGGAGCCCCCTATTGGGCCAAGAAACGTGTGAGCGGTGTGCCGAAATTGGCGGTGAACTGCGGGAGAAGGGCATCAGGAGAAGTGTCTTCAAAACGAGGACACTACAGCACAGCATGGTTGGGAATTACTCGAGACCTACCCGGTTCATTTCCCATGCGAGGCGACTACTTGTATGACATGACATTTCCATTCAAAATAACACGACCCGAAATATGCACGCTTTGTCCTGCCTTGTATTCCGCCGTTCTTCTCAGCAGCCCACGAAAGTGGCGACGGTTGTGCGGTTCGCAGCCCCCGACGGAGCCGCGAGGTCTCGAAGTGACTTGCGCCGTCTTCACCTCCGCCGTGCCTCCTAGGAGCCCACGACAGTGGCGACACTTGGGCTGTTCGCAGCCCCCGAGGGAGCCGCGAGGTCTCGACACCTCCTCCGTCCTCCCAGGGGCCCACCAAAGTGGCGACAGTTGCCCAGTTCGCCGCCCTAGAGGGAGCCGCGAGGTCTAAAAGTGATTTGCGCTGCCCTCACCTCAGCCGTGCCTCCCAGGAGCCCACGAAAGGACGACAGTTGCGTTGTTCGCAGCCCCCGGCGGAGCCGCGCGGTCTTTCATGTAACGCGTTGCCCTCACATCCGCCGTGCCTCCCAAGAACCCACAAAACCGGCGACACTTGCGCTGTCCGCAGCACCCCAGTCGGAAAGGTACGAGCAAGAGAGGCAAGGATGCAGAAGGCATGAGGAGAGGAGAGCGGAGGATGGGAAATGAGGAGCAGGATGAGGAAGAGGACGAGGAGGAAGATGAGGAGGAGGAGGAGGAAGATGAAGAGGAGGAGGAGGAGGCGGAGGAGGGGGAGGAGAAGGAGGAGGAGGAGGAGGAGGAGGAGGAGGGGGGGATGAAAGATACCACAGTGCGCTATTGAAGATGAGAACCCAACACAGGACGGTTGAGAACAAGGGAGAGAAGAGGCAGCGGGAGGAGGAGGAGGAGGAGGAGGAGGAGAATGTGGAACGCGGGCGTTGTTTCTTGAAAGCGAGGACCCAACACCACAGGACCAAAGGATGGTTGGAACACTGCATCGAGGGGCGGGATTCGTCCAAGCCTGCATCCGGATGCACTTCCCCCGGAGGGCGCCAGCGGTGATCCTGGCCACGGTGCCCCCCCCTGTTTTGCGCGCAGCTCATAACTCTGAAGGCCCTGCGGCCCGCCGTACCTCGTGCGGGGCGCTCTGGAGGCCACCTGAGGGCCTCCCCCGGAATGGCTGGGGCCACCTTGGGCCGGGGCTTCCTGGCCCCACCCGAGAAGGAGGAGGAGGAGGAGGAGGAGGAGGAGGAGGAGGAGGAGGAGGAGGAGGGGGCCTTGCTGCCTCTACGCTGGCGCAGCACGTGGCTTCAGCTGGGCGCCCCCAGGGGAGCGGGGAGCGTCCGGGGAGGGGGGCCCAGGAGGCCGCACGAGGGGGGGGGGCGCGTGCGGACGGAGGGGGTCATCTGATGGGTGGCCGCCGAGGGCCGACGGAAGGTACTCCTGCAGAGGCCAGGGGAGGAGGGAGGAGGAGGGAGGAGGAGGAGGAGGAGGAGGAGGAGGAGGGAGGAGGAGGGAGGAGGAGGAGGAGGAAGAAGAAGGAGAACATGGCACTTGCGATTCACGTCTGAGCAACGTCAAAACGGCGGAGGAGGAGGAGGAGAAGGAGGCGGAGGAGGACGAGGAGTCTCTGGAGTCTCTGCCTGATTGCGTAGCGATATACTCTGCTCGGAACCGCACGCTGCAGTTTCACCTTCCACTCAGAAAGCCTTCGACAGTAGGGAGAGGTTCAACGCGTCGACGCTGAGGAAATGGCTGCACAGAGAGCCGAGAGAAGGTCTCCAACCTCACTGCCGCCGTTCTGCTTCGTCGGTGTGCTGCCCTGTGTCGACTCCGATTTCCATTCGTCACGTTGAGTACAACCGACTCCAACCTGTGTGTGGATCCATCTCCCATTACTGCCTTGCGAAGCGGCCGCAAGGTGTGCAACACGTCGCACGAAAGGCTGGGATTTCCATCTCATGGCTCGTGTGCTGCATTTATCTTCGAACTCCTTCTGTTCTGCAGCTCGCTCGCGGAGAAACGCTTCCATGCCTGACTCGGTCATTTTCCCAATTCTGTAGCTGACGACGTCGGGCTCGGCCTTCCCACCGCGCGTCCGATCCCCGTCGTTGTAGCTGATGGCATTGGGCTCGTGCTTCGTCTCCGCCACTGCCGCCATCCCAGACTTCACGCATGTGTCGTCCACGGGTCTGTAGCTGATGACGTCGGAGTCGACCTTCCCGTCATGCGACACAGCCTTTTCGTTGTCGCTGATGGCATTGGGCTCGTGCTTCGTCACTGCCAGTGCAGCCATCCAAGACTTCTCGCATGCACCGTCCTCGGGTTTGTAGCTGATGACGTCAGGCTCGACCTTCCCGTCACGCGACACAGTCCCGTCGTTGTGGCTGATGCAATTGGGCTCGTCCTTCGTCTCCGCCACTGCCACCATCCAAGAGTTCTCGCATGCACCGTCGTTGTAGCTGATGGCATTGGGCTGGTGCTCCGTGTCCGCCACTGCCACCATCCAAGAGTTCTCGCATGCACCGTCCTCGGGTCTGTAGCTGATGACGTCGGGCTCGACCTTGGCGTCACGCGACGCAACCCCGTCGTTGTAGCTGATGGCATTGGGCTCGTGCTTCGTCTCTGCCACTGCCGCCATCCCAGACTTCACGCATGTGTCGTCCACGGGTCTGTAGCTGATGACGTCGGAGTCGACGTTCCCGTCATGCGACACAGCCTCGCCGTCCTGTGTCGCTGATGGCATTGGGTTCGTGCTTCGTCACTGCCGCTGCCGCCATTCCAGACTTCTCGCATGTGTGGTCCACGGTTCTGTGGCTGTGGACGTCGGGATCTACCTTCGCGTCGTGCGATAGAGTCCCGTCGTTGTAGCTGATGGCATTGGGCTCGTGCTTCGCCTCCAGCTCCGCTCGCTGCTGCCACTGCCATTCTGACCCCCACGTTCCTGCCGTGCCCTGCGGAGGCATCCGCTGTCCATATTGCTCCCACTCGCTGCTCCCAACGCTGCAGCTGACGACGTCGAGGTCCATATACTGCATCTTGCGGAGCTGCTCCACCTCGCGGGTGAGGCGGTGGATGGCTCGCTCAGCCGACCACTGTGCCCGTGCCCGCCGGGCTTTGCGCTCCAGCGGGGTGAGCCTTGGGCGCCACCCTCTGGCACCCATCCCGTAGCACCGCTTGAAACTGCAGTGTTTGGTAACGTCAAAGGCGGTCGAACATGCAACAGCTGCGACGAGATCCCTCAAGCACCGCGCGGAGGTCCTGGAGCCGGCTGGGGCAAGGGAAGCCTGGGCCTCGGTTGCTTGAGAGGAGGAGGGGGAGGAGGAGGAGGAGGAGGAGGAGGAGGAGGAGGAGGAGGAAGAGGAGGAGGAGGAGGAGGAGGGGCAGGAGGAGGAGGAGGAGGAGGAGGAGCAGGAGGAGGAGGAGGGGGCTGTGGCCCACGCTCGGGCCACACCTGCACGAACACCGGCCGCTGCACACCAGCCTCACCCCGCTGCCTCCTCGCCCCCTCGGGTACCGCTCCCCTTTCATCGTCATCGTACTCGTCTTAAGTCGGGCATATCCTTCTACAGGGAGTGTTCAAAACAAGTCAAAACATAGTCTGGGGACGATTTTTCTACTATTTCTGTTTTGTTCCGAATCTGTTGGACGAAGTTTTATTCATCGTCCAAAATCCGCTTGTAGGATGACATGCCCGGCCTAAAACTCGTCATCCCCTACTCCTCCCTCGTTCCCTCTTGTTCTTGTTCCCCGCCCTTCGCCCGTGTCGGGGCGGAGGGCTGCCAGGGCATTCGGGGCGAGCGCTCGACGCCGCCCGCAGCTCGAAGTTCGAAGGAGGAAGCGAGCAAGGATTGCGCACAGCGGCGGGCGTCGTGTGAGGGCGTCGGGTCGGAGATAGGGAAAAGGGGAGAACGGCTGGTTGGTTCAAGGGGTGGCACGCCACCCGCAGCTAGATTTTTTGACAGCAGGCCTGATCGCCAGAGGGCAGAGCTCGGCGGCGGTGAGTGCCCACTCGCCTCGAGTCAACACCGACAGCCAGGATGGGCGGCTTCCCAAGGGTACCCACCCTTGCAGCCCTGCCTCGACACGCTTCGACATGGGCGTCCAAGGGTCTTGCATCCTTATCTTGGCATCGCTCGGACGTGTGCGTTTTTCCTTCGGCGAGGACCATCGAGGAGCATCCTTGATCATTTGGCGAAAAAAACACGCACGAAACCGAAAAAAACACAGAAAATGGTCGTCCGAGCGATGGCCAGTTATTGGTGAGCCAAGAGGTACCGACACCGCTACTCTCCCGGGGCACGTTCTGACAAGGCGTTCGAGGCGAAGCAAGCGGTGGCGGCGAGGGCCTCCCAAGAGCCCCCGACATGGGAAAGCAGAGGCAGGGTAGCGGTATCGGTACCTTTTCCCCCTCTGATCATTATCGCGCATCCTTACTATCAGTTTTGACTGTACCGCACTGCCTGGGCCGCCTGTTCTCTGCCTCGCCCCCCGTCTCGACTCTATGCTCTAGGACCTCCCAGATGGGGTCCGAGTAGATGGGGTCGGAGGATCGCGCCGTATCGCCGATGCCTCCGCGATGCGGCTCGATGTGGATCCCGTGCTTCCCCGGCCCGACGTCGCCGATGCATCGCCGACGTCGCCGATGCATCGCACATGCCTCATCAATACATCGGCGTTGCCTCGGCGATGCGGCGCGATCCTTCGTCCCCCCCCCCTGCTCGGACCCCATCTGGGAGGCCCCATGTGTCCTCTGCCTCGCCCCCCGCCTGGGCTCCCGTGCGCAGGTGTGGAGCGCCAGCCTCCCTCCCTCGACCATCGCACGGGGCGGCCGCCGCCGAGGCTCAGCCACGCGCAAAGGGGGGTGGGGGGAGGGGGAAGGGCTTCTTAGAAGCGCCCCTGCTTCTTGGAAGGCGCGGGCCTTCTGTGTAGATGTAAGGCCGGCGCCTTCTAAGAAGCAGCCTCCTTCTAATAGATTCTAAGAAGCCCTCCTCCCTCCCCCTACCCCCTTGAGGAGGAGGAGGAGGAGGAGGAGGAGGAGGAGGAGGAGGAGGTGCGCGCCGCCGCCGAGGCGGCACACCCGAGGCGGTCTCGCGCCACCGGCCGCGGCCGCGGGCGGCGGCGCCTGCAGCGCGGCAGGCTCGCCCCGGCAGAGGTCGAGCTGACCCTCGACGACGACGAAGACGACGACGACGACGACGACGACGACAGTGACAATGACGACGGCGACTCGCCTCCTGTACGGGCCGGAGCCCTATGCAGGGGCTGTGCTATGCTTCTTGGCGCACCCCCTCGACAGGTCGAGGGTTGACGGCGACGGCGACGGCGACGGCGACGACGGCGACGGCGACGACGACGACGACCACGACGACGATGATGACGGCGACGATGATGACGGCGAAACGCCTCCTGTCGCGAGGCCGAGGATAGCGAACCCTCGACCTGTCGAGGGGGTGCGCCAAGAAGCATAGCACGACCCCTGCAGAGGGCTCCGGCCCGTACAGGAGGCGAGTCGTCGTCGTCGTCGTCGTCGTCGTCGTCGTCGTCGTCGTCGTCGTCGTCGTCGTCGTCGTCGTCGTCGCCTTCGTCGTCGTCGTCGTCGTCGAGGGTCAGCTCGACCTCTGCCGGGGCGAGCCTGCCGCGCTGCAGGCGCCGCCGCGGCGGCCGCGCCCCCATGCGGGCCGAGGGCGCCTCGGCCGCGGCCGCCCGCGCGGCGCCTGCCGCCCGAGGCCTCCAAAGGCCTTCCAAGGGCGGGGGGGACGCAGCCCTCTGCGGGGGTTGCGCGGTGCTCGGCTAAGACGTCGGAGTGACCTGTCGCCGGAGTGACCTTTGGGTTATGTCGGGCGCGTCCCCCTACAGGGGTATGTTCGACGAGAAATGAAAAATACCCCAAAAGGACCCCCAAAAAGACCCCCAAAAAGTCAAAAAATAGTCAACAAATAGTCCCCAGGATATTTTTGGATTATTTTTTGATTATTTTTGGTGCATTTTTTATTCTTCGTCGAGAATCCCCCTGTAGGGGGACAGGCCCGACTTAACCTTTGGATGCGGGCCCAATGGGTTCCCCAGGTCGCCAAGCGCGGTGCGGCAGTAGCGCCTTGCGCGCTCGTGTGTTGGGTCCCCCCGCGTTCCCCAGAGAGCCGCGCACCAGAGGACACGCTCGCCCAGGGTCACTCCTGCGTGCAGCCGGTATGCTCCCTGGCGTACCTTGGCATCGCTCGGACGTGTGCATTTTTCCTTCGGCCAGGACCATCGAGGAGCATCCGTGATCATTTGGCGAAAAACACACACACACACACACACACACACACACACACACACACGAACCGAAAAAAAAATACAGGGAATGGACGTCCGAGCGATGGCCAGGTACCCCCGTCGTTGTCGTCGTCGAGGGTCAGCTCGACCTCTGCCGGGGCGAGCCCGCCGCGCTGCAGGTGCCGCCGCGGCGCGGCCGCGGGCGGCAGCAGCCGCGGCCTCGGCGGCGGCCGCCCCGTGCGCGGGTCGAGGGCCAGAGGCGGCTTCACACCTGCGCGTAGAGTTAAGTCGGACCTGTCCCCCTACAGAGGGATTTGCGACGAAAAATCAAAATTACACCAACAATAGTCCAAACATAGTCCAAAAATAGTCGGGGGACTATTTTTTTCAAGTATTCGTTTACCCTCTTTGGGGTATTGTTTTGGTATCTTTTAGTTTTCGTCGAAAATCCCCTTCTAGGGGGACACGCCCGACATAAGCATAGAGTTGGATCGGGCGTGTCCTCCTACAGCAGAAATGGTCCGCGGGTCGCGCCGCGTCGCCGAGGCATCGCCGAGGCGGCCCAAGGTGGAGCGGCGGACCGCGACGCAGCGCCGCTGCTCGGAGGAGGAAAAAGGGTACCCATGCTGCCTCCTTATCCTCCTCCTCCTCCTCCTCCTCCTCCTCCTCCTCCTCCTCCTCCTCCTCATCCTGGGGCTCCTGCTGAGAGGCCCTCGTCGCCCCCGCTGGATTCGCCTCGCGAGCCGAGTCAGGACGCGCCCCGGGGCAGGTCCGGGGAGCAGCGGCGTCGGAGCCTCTTGGTGGCCCCAGATGCATCGCCGAGGCGGCTCGATGTGGAGCCCGAGTTCTCTTCAGGCCCACGCCGCCGATGCACCGCCGACGTGCCGAGAGGCTATGTGAAGAAGGGGCAGAAAAACTCGAGAATTTGGCGCTGCGCGCGGATCTCTTGGATCCGCGCTGGATCCCCCTTGGCGTGCCCCGCGCGCCAGGGAGGGGGGTCCGGCGCAGATCCACCGCCGATGGCGCCGATGCACCGCCGACGGCGCCGGTGCATCGTTGCTGCACCGTCGATGCCCCCGGCGATGCGGCGCGATCCTCCGACCCCATCTATTCCGACCCCATCTAGGAGGCCTCTAGTCTCGAGGCAGCCGACACGTTCCACCGAGGAAGGACAAGTGGCACAAATATGATGTTCGATGGTCCGAGCGGATTTCTTGGCTATGCGATGGGTCCCCCTGGCGGCGCCTCCGGCGCCGCCCCTGGCGCGGGGAGGGAGGCTCGGCACCGATCTAAGAAGTCCGCGGGGGCGTTCGAGCGTTTCTGCGGATGCCGATTCTGTTCTTCTTCTGCTCCACTCTCGCGCAGGCTGCTGGGCGTTCTGGCTTCCTCCTGCGGCGGCAGCTCAGCGCGGATGCAGAGGCCCAGAGAAAAAGGGGATGCGGCGGCGGAGCGAACGCCGGGCGTCTGTCTCCAAGGGGTGCGCGCGGCCCTCGATCGACTAGACGTAAGAGTGACCTGTCGCCGGAGTGACCCTTGGTGCGGGCACAGATGGGTCCCCAGATGGCTGAAACCGAAGCAGGAGCAACGGCTTGCGCACCCAGGTTTGCTCCCCACGCGGCCCCCAAAAAGCCGCGCAGCAAAGGTCACTCTTACCCAGGGTCACTCTTGCGTGTAGCCGACTCGAATTGAGCAGAGGAGGAGGGGGAGTAGGGGGAGGAGGGGGAGGAGGGGAGGAGGAGGAGGAGGAGGAGGAGGAGGAGGAGGAGGAGGAGGAGGAGGAGGAGGAGGGGGAGGGTGAGGAGAAGGGGGAGGAGGAGGAGAGGGCACATGAGGAGGAGGAGGAGAAGGAGGAGAAGGAGGAGGAGGAGGAAAGGGGGAGGAGGACGAGGAGGAGGAGGAGGAAGAGAAGGAAGGTGCGGGGGACAGCTCTCGACGAAGGAACAAAAACGCCATAAGCATGAACTCGTGGCGTTCCGCGCGGACTTCTTGGATCCTCGCTGGGGCCCCTCCTCGCGGCGCCTTTGGCGCCGCCCCTAGCGCGCTGCGTGCAGATCCGAGAAGTCCACACGGAGAGCCAGCAGTTTATGTTTATGTTATTGTTTCTCATGCTAAGCTTTTGAGCGGATTTTAGGCCAGGCTGGACCTGGAGCGGCACCATGGCGACGTGGACAACGGCCGACGCGATGACGATAGCAGCGATGTTAGAGGCAATGTTGGCGATGACGAATGCAAGGCCAATGACGGCGCCGATATTGATCACGCCGATGACGATGATGTTTGTCCACGCGTCGGCGATGAAGGTTCTTGGAAGGGTTCCGACATGTGCGCGCGGCCGACGGGCGCGAGTGGCCCGCATGGTTTTTAGACGGATCGCCAACCCACCCACCCCTCAACAGCAAGCGCGCAATCGTTTTCGAATGATTCCGAAACGCGCGCGCGAGAGGCCCACCTGGTGGCCTTGGATGTTTTTTGTTTGAGGTGCGCTCATGGTTTGAGCAAGAATTCGCAAACGCGCGCATCTGTCTCCTGGCGGGGAGATGGTGCAAGACTAACGGATCCTTCGTATGTTTCGGGCAACGCGATCTTTGAATCTGCGCTACGACGCGCGCGCGTGGATTCTGCCCCGCCTTTTCACGGGCCCTTCGGAACCTGATGCGCTCTGATAAGCGAGAGCGCGCGCATAGCTTCATTTGACTGGGGTGGACGGAGGGCGATGAGGTTCCCCCCAAGATACTACGACATCGCGTTTGGAACGCACGGTGGGGCATACTCATACGCCAATCGCTAATATCCCCGAAACAGGAGAATTTAGCCTGAGGGGTGTAGGTCCCAGTCCCTTGTCTCAGCCAGGACAGACTATGTGGTACAATATATGTGGTGCAACTTGTGTTTGTGCAGCCTGTGCGACGCAAGTATGTGGTTCGCACTGAATTGTCATCTCCACCGCTCGCGCATTCATCCAACCCGCTCCCCCGCAATTTGGTTTAGAAAAGCCCGCGCGGCGGCAATTGCGATGACAGGTCAGCGCCAGCTGGCGCATCGCTGCAGCCGCACTGGCGCGCACAAGTCCTCGAGCAGCGCGGCCTGCTAGTCTGGCGCGGCCGACGCGGCCGCGGAGGCGTTGACCGCTTGGGTTTTTTTTCGGCGGGTCTCGCAGGCCGCCCTGCCCCGCGGGCACTTCACTGCGAGTCGGTGATCCGGGCGGGCGCGGTATCATGGCGACCTCGACAACGGCAGACGCGATGATGATAGTAGCGATTTTGGTGGCGATGGTGACGATGACGATGGCGATATTGATCACGCCGACGACGACGATGGTGTCCACATGTCGGCGACGAAAGTTTTGGACGGATCTCGACATGCGCGCGCGGCCGACGGGCGCGAGTGGCCCGCATGGTGTCATTTCACAGGGGTCGTGCCCCCCCCACCTCCCAGCACGACCGCACATGCGTTTGAATGCTGTCGGAACGCGCGCAGGAGAGGCCATCTTTGCTGCGTGCGAAAAATATGTGAACTATACGCTTGGCAATGATTCGCAAGTGTACGCGCGCATGCTGTTGCTGGAGCGCCATGTCGTTAAACCTCTAGCTCATTAGATGTATTCGGAAACCTCACAGTTGAAATACTTGCGGGACCTCTGCTTAAGGGGGGGAAATTGGGCGCGCGCGCGAGCGCGAGGCCGCGCGCGCGTGGACTGCGTCTGATCTGCCTGGGGTGGTATGATTTCATATGAAATGAGCGGTGGGGCAGAATGTTGTGCAAATTCCATTATCCCAGGGGGCAGCGAGTACCAGGGTTTTTTTCCACAAGAGAATCTATGTGGTGCATAGCTCTTTGCTTGCAGTTCGTTGTCAACTCCATTGCTCGCCCAATCATCCCGCCCCGTCGCATAGACCACGTCCCCGTCGCCGAACTTGAAGGATTTTCTGATCTCGCGCCGCTGTGGCCTCAAGCCGCTGTCGTGGCCCGCCTGCGTCACGCGACCGTCACGCGGACATGCCACTTCTGTCCAGTTGCGCTTCGCTTGCAACACAAAGTTGCAATCATGCAGACGGTGCCGTCCATGATCTGGTAGATGCTGTACGCGCGGTCGAGATAGGCCTTCGGCGAGTCTGTGGGCTTGCCGGCGATGGCAGACTCCACCATGCCGGTAAGATTGATTGCCGGCTCTCCCTTGAAGTACTCCGTGATGCCGGTGTTTTTGTCGTGGTACCAGCGGTTGGTCTTGCACGAGGGTTTCTCGCTGCGTCGCCAACTACAATCGCCGTTGCTCCACGCCCTCTGATTCCCGTCCTTCTTGCTGGAAGTCTAATTCGCTTGAAGCTCAAGGTCCGTCATGCCCAGGCGATCCGCCGTCGGCGCCCTCGAGGGGCTCGAACGGGCGTCTCCGGGAATGTTTCCGGAGAGGCTTCCCGGAACATTCCCAGAGAGCCTTCATCCTGAGAGGAGAAACAACTTTTTGGTCTGCGGGGCGAGAGCGAACCTCTTCGGTAAAAGCTAGGCGGGCTACGCACAGGTCTAATTGGGGAGACAGGGCACAGGCGGGGAGAGGAGAAAAAACAAGCCACAGTACTTTTGGCCTTGATCCTGAGAGAAGCCGTGCGTTTGCAGGGGCCTCGAAGGGGTCGGGCCCGCCCTGCTGGGCATCCTCGTGGAGCTCGGCCTTGGAGTCGCTGCCGCCGGAGGTGGAGGCGCGCCGTCGTCGCAGCTGCAGCTGCGCCAGGGCTGCAGCGCGCGGAGTCGGGCCTCCCCCTTCCCCTCCTCCTCCTCCTCCTCCTCTCCTCCCCTCCTCATCCTCCTCCTCCTCCTCCCTCCTCCTCCTCCTCCTCCTCCCTCTCTCCCTCCTCCCCCTCTCCCCTCCTCCTCCGCGACCCAGGACGCTCCCATGAGGGCAGCGACTGCCCCCTGCGTCTCCGAGAGGGCTCCAAAGGTCGCCGACCCACCTCGCCAAGGACCTCCCTCCTTCTCCTTCCTACTCTCCTCCTCCCTCCTCCTCCTCCTCCTCCTACCTCCTCCTCCTCCTCCTCCTCCTCCTCCTCCCTCCTCGTCCTCCTCCTCCTCCTCCTCCTCCTCCTCCTCCTCGTCCTCCTCCTCCTCCTCCTCCTCTTCCCCCTCCTCCTCCCTCCGTCGCGATGTTTTCACGGCTCGAGGGGTCGCTGCCGCGGCACTCGAGGGGTTTGCCGGCCTGAGTCATGACGTGGTGCTGCCGAGCGCGCCCAGGACGAGCTGAAGACGAATCCCCAGCGGCAGCTCTTGAACGGGAGGGAGCAGCCTCGCCACTTGTGCACCCTGGGGCACTCGGGGTGGCCACTCCCATGGCCGAACCCCCGGCAGTCCTTGCACGTGCTGTTCTTCCTTTCGGAGGTTCAGCCGAGCCAGCCGATGACGGGGACCTCGCCGAGCCTGCGCCACGTCCGCGACCACGGCCGCGCGTTCTCAACGCCTTGAAAGCCTTCGCCATGACGACGCCGAGCTCGACCTCGTCGAACTCGTCGTCGCATCCTCTCTCGTCGGCGTCCTCGTTCTCCTGGTCGCGGCCGTCCTCGTCGCCCTGGTAGGCGCACTGCTCGTAGTCAACGTCACCCTCGCAAGCGAAACCGTCGAGAAAATTGTCATCGTCATCCTCCTCGTTCTTGCGGTACGTTCCGAAGCCTCCCTTGCCGAAGCGACCCTTGCGGTCGCCTCCTTTGCCACCGCCCTTGCCGAGCTGAGAACGAGAGGGATGACCACTTGATACACTCGGGCCACCGCTGCGAGCTCCACGTCCAGCTGGCCCAGGACGCGATGCAGGTGGAGCGAGGTGCCTGCCGCGGTGCTTGGCGTCGTCCAGGTGGGCGTCCCCGAACATCATGATCAAGCTTGTCACTATCTTGGCGTGGTTCCATAGCTGCCCCGCCGCCGCGAGCACCGAGCGGCACTCATCGCGATAGAGTCCAGCACACTTGAGCATCTTGCGGGCGTACGCCTTGGATTTTACAGCCGTGTCCTTGTGCGATGCCTCGCACTCTGTGCTGATCCGCAGCAAGGTCGCGAGATACTCTGCATCGACATACAAAGCAGCGAACGTCTGAACTCCTCA
Organism: Prorocentrum cordatum; assembly: GCA_963575745.1. Classification (NCBI taxonomy): domain Eukaryota; class Dinophyceae; order Prorocentrales; family Prorocentraceae; genus Prorocentrum; species Prorocentrum cordatum. The sequence goes on along the minus strand of CAUYUJ010016135.1, from coordinate 103,315 downwards.
TCCTTGGCAGCGTAGCAGTCGTGCTGCTCGTGGTCCTGCTTCAGGGCGCGTTTGTCCGGCACCTCGCAGCTCTTCCTGAGGCCGTCGCCGGACGCGCCCTGCAATTCCGCCAGCTTGGTGTGACGCGTGAGATCCCTAGCCTCCGCAGCCAGGCTGCTCGACGCCACCGCTGCCCGTTTGTTTCAGGAGCGAAAGAAGGACGTACACGTACATGAATCCACGCTGGTCTCGAGAGTACGCATTGCCCGAAAGTTCGTATCACGCGGCCGATCTCGCAGATCGAGGGGCCGTGTTCATGTACATAGCTGGGGGCGTGCATCCTTGTGGGCTCCCTATTGTTGGGAGCCGGGTCGCTGATGAACTTCGCCCTCTCCGCACTCCGCTGCCACTCCTCGTAGACCTGCGGGATGCGCGAGCCGCTGAACTTCTTCATGCGTGCGCAAGCCCGAGATCTTGCTGGTCTCGCCGTTCGAGGCCTGGGGGGTATCGGAACCGTCAGCAGCACCGTCAATCGTCGATGTCGTTGCCACCGAACTCGGAAGTGATATCACTCGATGCCGTTGCCGTTGACGACAAGCGGAGCGCTCACCAGGCGCTTCGCTACCAGTGCGGAGTGCACTGGGTAGTGTGGGCTTTGAATGGGCTGTCGCGGCGGATATTGCGGCGCAGCCGCGGAAGTATGACGTGATCTTCTGGATTGGAGCGCGGGGGGACCCCTGCAGAAGCCGTATACAGCTCAAGAGCAGTTCGAGGCCCAAGCCAGCCAAAACGGCAGTGGAAAACGCAGTGCAAGAAGGCCTCTCAGGGACCCCGTCCAGAAAGTATTCCCGGAGAGGCTTCCGGGAACATGTTCCTCGTGTTCCCGGAAAAGTGGGAAAGTAAGCCGGGCCAGGTTTCGGAGAGTGAGCCGGGCTGGGTTTCGGAGAGCGTTTGGGCGTGGCACTTTAAGGGTAGCTCTTTGGGAGATGTTACAGTATCGGGAGCATAGCTCGCGCGCCGCTCGGGCCCTAGCACCTATGCTATTCGCTATTTGCCCGGACCGCGAGTGTTCGCTATGTGCTGGAAAGATCACTACATCGATCTTATCCTATCTTACCCATCCACCCCTCATACTGTACCTTCACAGCAGAGCGATGGATGCAATTTGCCAGGCTATATGCCCCATTTGAGTTACCAGGCTCACTTTCGACTTGGTAGCGGAGCTGGCCGCGCTCTCGTGTGGTCAGCTCTTGCTCTTCTTAGCCTCATATTCTTCGGCACGATCTTCGTGGCCACCTACTACCCTGCGCCACCACTCCCAGTACGTTTACGAGGATCTATTCAAGAGCAAGAAGCAACACGAGAGGTACGACGTCTAGACGACCAAACTGGTACCATATACGCTTCATCATTGCGTTACTACCAACCGCTCGGCAACGAGCTAACAGCGCAATACTTGAAGCAAGGGCGGGGGGACCCGCCAGACAGAGCGCCTCGAGGACTCGACAAGGCGCTACCCCAGCGCGACAACGCGCATCATAACCGTCCTTCGTTACACATTCTCGGGCTAATCGTTTTCGCTATCATATGGTTCGCGCTGGGGGCAGCAATCGGACACATGCGTCGTGGAGATAACAGCACCGATGGGCAAACACATGGCCCATAGTGGGACCCTCAAGGTAATGTACCTTTTCGTGAGTACATCTACCGGGTCAACGCATGGCTCAACGTTACAAGCGGACGTATGACGCCACAGGCCCAAGCGGCCGCAATACAACGCGGCCTAGGTGGCCTAGCGAGGACACTCGCCATGAGGGTACCGCCTGACATTATAAACTATGGTGCTGACATTGATGGGGTCCACACAGACCCAGTAACTTACATCATGTTCCTCCTCAGCATGAAGTTCGAACGCCTGGAAGATGAGCGACAGCTCACTTCTGGCACACAACTCATCGACTTCCACGTGCCTCACGGGGAACGAATCGATGTCGCTCTTACCCGATTCGAAATGGCCCGACTTGAGGCACAGTCGGTGGGATTCGACCTTCCTAATTTCCAACTGCTAACCACTATCCTATTCCGCGCCTTAGGCGTCGGCAACCAGAAAGCCACGCAACTCTTACAGCCACTCAATCACCAAATGCCTCGAACACAACAACAGTATGATGAGTTGCTGGAAAGGATGCGTTCGGTAGGCCACCTATCCGAACGATCTCCTGGTAACATAGGATCCGTGTTTGGAAGAGGAAGGGGACCTGGTAGTGGAAATTTCTACACTACCTTGACTACTGAAGCCCAGCCTGGAAACGGGCCCTCAAACATACGGGCCGATGACCCAGGAGAATCCACTGCTTTATTAGCAGGGGATCGAGCACAACCAAGCTGGGCAACCAGCCCTCCTTCTAGAGAACCACAACCACGCCGCTCGTTATGGGGGGAATCAAATCCCCTAACCGACGGTGTATCCACCTATTTACGAGACGAAGATTTCGACTCCGGCACCGATACAGACACTATATCATCAGATGGTGTTGAAGCTCTAGATTGGTCAGGTATCATGAATATGGATAACGACAATCAGCGTGCTGAGCATTTATTCTGGTTGTTGTTACAACAGGCTAAACGAAGGTGGAGGAGGTTCACACGAAAACCAGTGCGTCGTGTTAGAAGGAGGATACGCAGAAGTTTTAAAGGAAAGGGTAAAGGCAAGCGTGGTCGTCGGAGGTTGAACGGGCGAGGTATCGCGGCATTTCTCCAGAGGCTCTCAGATGAACAACATGATGAGATATTCTTTGGGGGAAAAGGCCGTGGTAAAGGCCGTAGAGAGACCTCAGGTAAAGGTAAAGGTAGGCGGGGAAACCCGCGAGGTAGAGACGGCCAGGTTCTCAAATGCCATGAATGTGGTAGTTCCGATCATCTTGTGCGAGATTGTCCAGCGAAGGGAAATGGAAAGGGCATGTCGTCCGAAGTCCATTTTGGCTCAAGTGCACCATCCATTGAATATCTGAGCCTCCAGGACTTTGAGGCTATGGAACAGATATTTTTCACTTGGGTTGTTGGCATGGACAACATCGACGAGCTCGAGGGGTATGGTCATGGATTGTACGCGTACTACCTCGAGTACGTCCGCCGGTTCGTCACGGGCAGTAACGAACTCACTCCCGTGGAACACGGTACGCTTGGAAACGAGCCTCTTTCTTTCTTCGACTGGATGTTCGGGAACCCAGGCAACATCATGGCCTACGAGAGCGACGACGAGGACACCACTATAGAGGCTTCGCCTTCCGAGGTTCAACGGAACCTCGAACCTCCGCCCGAAATCCCGCCTGGAAACAGGCCTTCTTTGATGGGAGAATATCCCCAGACCACTGAAGACTTAATTGAAATGGAGTCTCAGGCATTTGTTCAGGCCTTCATTGCAGGCGAACCAGATATTCCGTTCATACCTCCTGGTTCGCTTGCTCCAGGCGAATATGGACCACGTACCCTTTTGCAGACCCTCATGAGGATGCATGAGATACTTACAATTGGTTATCCTGAGAGTCAAGAACACATCGAAGCTGGCATCATGACAGAACAGGATAATGATGCTTGCGGTAGTTCAGAGCTAATTTTGGCAGCTCTGACTCTCATTGACAGCGTGTATCCTCAGGAAGTGCAGAGACACTTGATATACTCCCGTGGTAGATGGCGTCGTGCTCTGGAAATGGCGATGGCTATGCGCGGTCATGATCTTCCTCCGCCAGGATGGGGTCTCCAGGCGGTGGGAATGAGGCCAAACCATACGGCCATGCGTAACATTGCTGGGCAGCCTATGCTCGGCGACGAGCCTGAGCCGACAACAGTGCCTCCTACTCCGGGACAGCCGAGCGACGCCCAGACGCCGGCTATGCAGGGAAACCTGCCTGTACCAGATACGCCAATGGTTATCATCATTGGTAGTTCGACATCAGAAGAAGTAGATGGCGATGGCTGCGGGTTAGATGAGGACGATGTCACCATCCTCATGATGGACGTGAATGGTGAGGAAGAGGTTGATTTCGACCCTGATGAGTCTGAATCATCATCACCATCGGCACAAGCGCCACTTGCGCCGAGTTCTACACAGCAGGGAGACCCGCCTCCATCGGATGATCCATCTGGGATCGCACAGGAGCCCTCTCAGGCACCTCCACCGGGTGCCGCTCCTGCTGCATCGGCAGCTTCCTCTGATGAGAACACCAGAAGATCTCGTTCCCATACGCGCGTCAGAGAAGAGCCACATCCACAGGCTCGACTTCCTCGTGAGTGGAGACAGGCTGGCCCAAAAGAACACGCTCTCAGGAGAGGTGGCCAGCTACTTCCGTACAACGACCCAAGACGCCGAAAAGGGGAACACTCGGCTTCGGCCAGGGCAACCCTGCCTATAGGGACAGCGATGGCAAGCCCATCCGCGGAGGCTATCAGCTTGCAACAAACATCCGCCGCCCTGAAATTCAAGAAGTGCGGACTCAGTTACGAGATATTATCGCGGCGCGCAAGCAGTATAGGCCTCACGCAGCATGCGGACCTTGTTCCCAGCCGTTCCAGAATCACAGGCCAGGATGCCCCGTTGGCAACAACGAAGGCCTGAGCCCCAACAGGGGCAAAACCCCTCCTAAAGAGGGCCATCCGCCACTTATCCCGATGACGCAGGACGAGATCGCGGAAGTGAATCGTCGTCTCGGGATCTTGAGCCACTTGGATCCGAAAGAAGAAGAGAAGCCTAACCCGGCTCCAAGGGGACTGGTAGCCATGACCCAGGAAGAGAAAGACGCGCTCTTTAGTCTTCCTGGTATGCGAGGAAACTCGCCTGGCGTCTCTAGCCAGTCCCAACAACCAGAGCCGATAATCAAGGACGAGACAAAGGCTCAACGTGTGGCGGAGGATGAGGAGCGTATTCGGACAGTAGAAGAACGCACACGCGAGGCAACTCGCAAGATGTTGGAGGATTCCAGCAAGATCTACATGAAGGGGGCTAGGAAGCCCCCACTCCCACTAACTTCGAAGGCTAAGAGTGAACCCCCGACACCTAAGCCGTCTTCGGGGCCGAAACCGAAGGCGAGCTCTCAGAGCCCTGGGCCAGACGTGCATATGGAGGTGCCTCGATCTGCGACGCCGAGGCCGCCGATTGGCGCAACTCCTCCACAAGCGTCTGTGCCCAAGCAGCAACCTCAGGACCCTATGGAGGAACGAAGACGCCCGCTTAGTCGCAGCAATTCCATTGCGAAAAGGGCGGCAGCTTTCGAGCGCAGTGGGTATGCACCTGCGCCAGCTTCGCCTGTGGCGGCTCGTTCCAGGAGGTCCGATGAAGGAGCTATGTCGAGGGGTAACTGGGCGCCGAAGATCAGGGGCAGCGCCAGTCGCGCATCTCCGCGGGGAAACCCGCCAGGCGCTGCCGCAGCAGCTTCCTCCTCTTCTGGAGCCGCAGCCTCCTCAGCAACAGAGGCTCCGATGCGGGGAAACCCGCCAGTGGTTCAGCTGCACCGCCCAGGCGACACGTCCTTCACCAGTGGGACTCCAAATGTGATCAGGGATAGACTTGCACTTCGGAAGCTCCCGCCGATACGTTCGGTGGATGAGACATCCACGAAGGAATGCAGGAAAGCTGGAATCCTTCCCACATCCAACGATATTCTCAAACAGCTGAGCAAAGCTCTCAGCAGGATATGCAGACATGCGCCAGACAAGCAACACAATCCTGTGTGGCGCTTGGAATCTTTCGATGATCATGATGGTTGGGTTAACCTCGTGGAGCTCGTGAGGGAGTATCCGTGGAACACAGGTCAATCGAGACATGCTGGGTATAACCCAAGATATAACGAGGCCAAACTCATCAACGAGCAGTTATATGGTCGCTCGGTTGACCAACTCGCAGCCATCATGATGTCAGTTGTTCATGTCCGTGAACCAGACGGAGAAGAAACACAGCGCCTCCAGTTCAAGGTGTTAATGCGGGACTCCGGCGAGCCCGCTATCTTCATCCGCGCTTTCAGGGGCATTCATGGACATTGAAAGCTCCATGGTCGCTGTACAGCTACATTGTACTGTGCGACCAACCTGCCGGGAGACCGGCCCCATACCCTGAAGTCGCCATGCATGGCGCTCGATGGCATGCTTTCGAAGGTATTATGTGGCACGGCCTGTCCTGTAGACCTGAGCACAACACGAAGAAAAGGGGGACAGGCCGTTCGCACATTCACTTCGTGCCGACAGTTCGCCGCCGTGCCGTGAACAGTGGGTGGGACCCAGATTCAGACATCATCATCTTCGTAGATTGGCGTCAGGCCATACAAGATGGTATGAAGTTCTGTTGGTCCGATAACGGAGTCCTCTTGTCCGAGGGAGATAACGGTATCATTGAACCGTATTACATCTCTCATGTAGAGGATCTGACCACAGGAAGGCAATGGCGTAATCCAGAGTATTTGGGGAGCCGCCATGCGCGAGTCTCTGTCGCAACGATGTCTGCTCCTGATAGGTGGGCTGACGTTGGTACTTCCAGCGTTAAGTACCAGTGGTCCCAAGACCAAGAGGGCGTCGACCCCCCCATGGTCTACCCCCACAGGGAAGTTGGGGACCACTACAGCCCTACCCAGCTGGGAAACCAGCCTGAGATCTTTCGGATCTTCATGATCACCGAGAGTGAGGCCGGGAGCGCGGCTCCAAGCCGTGCCCCAAGCCAAGGGCCTAGTGCCGTGTCTTGGCAGGCCATTAGTACCTCGGACCTGGATCAGATCGCAGCCGCGCTGAACCCTGACCAGGTAGAACAGCTGGCGGACAGGTTATACCAGCAGGATCCCTGGGCCGCAGGCCAGGGAGCAATGTCCGCTATGGCTACGAGAAATCGTCAGGCCATGCAGGGAAACCTGCCTACAAGCGGACCTGCTCGGTTTGAACCAATGCATGGAAGCCCTACTCAGAGCATGCACACTCCAAGGGGCATGACTCCATTGGGCACACCACCGGCACAATCCCCATTCGGGACACCTGTCCGCCCTTCCACAAACGGCACACTCATGGAGAGGATAGCTGCGGCTAGGGCTGATCACAGCACAGCCCTCCTCAACATGATGCCGCCCGGCACGCCAACGAGTCAGCAGGGAAACCTGCCTGGTACACCAAGCCACCACAGGGCGGGTGTACCTGACGACTATCGCTCAAGAGTGGCGGCCGCGGTGCAGCAGGTGCAGAACCATAATCTGCCTCACCCAAGTGGGCAGAGGTGGAGGCCAGCCTGGTCCTGGGAACCTGAGGGTCCCAACCCACGGGACCCTGCTCGGCAACGAGCCTTTATCCCGGCGTTCAACGCCCATCCGAGCATGTCTCAGGGCCAGAGGCCACCACCAACGCAGATGAATCCGCCATTATATCCTGACGGGTCAAGGGTTCCGAACAAATTTGTTCGTGAATTGGCGGGTCAGATGCATAACCTCACTGATGTGCGCTGCAGCGACCATTCCATGTACCCGCACATGGCCTTTATGCCTTCACCAACATCACCAGAGGTGGTTGTCCAGCCCACTGCCCATTCAATATCGTCTGGCAGTAGGGGCGTGCCTGACTACATCAGGCAGACGCACCACACTCAGCAGGCATGTTTCAGGAGGAGGCAGGCGGTGCAAAGCGTACGGGATCAGTCACGTGCAGCTGCACTTGATGTGGTGAGGAACAGGGGCTCACCTTTGCGAGGAAACTCGCCCGCCGTGACTCCTACCACTTCCATGCCGAATGTCGAAGTGCAGGAAGTGCTGAATCCAACGGGGACACCCCCATCAGCCTTCATGCCCTCCGAGACGGTATTGGAGAGGCAGCGGCGGGTCTATCCCAGGGTAGCAGACGTAGAAGTCTTCACTGGGATGGAAGATACCTGTGCGGTATGCCTCGAAGAATTTCAGCCCAGGGATAGCGTTTACCGCCTGAGGTGCAATCACCTATTCCACGAGGGATGCTGGAATTCTAATGTGGTGGGCCACGTCGCAAATCAGCGTGAGGGAGATCCCCAGCAGCCACCATGTGCTATCTGTCGAGCACCTGGCATTATAGCATCATCCTTCCCATGGACCGGCTCCTTTAGTCAGACTCCTGAGCAGTCAGCGAGAGAGCTGCGGGAGCTGAGGAGCATGGTGGAGGAGATGACGTCCAGGATGCTAGCTATGCAGACAGTTCCGTCACAACAGCAGGGATACCTGCCTGAAGAGGTAAGGCCGCCTATGGAAACATGATATTTTGATCAGCTTATCCCGATGACGGCGCCTCAGCAGGGAAACCTGCATGATACTCCTCAGATGTCTCCCCAGAGTGGAGGCGAGGCTGAGATGTCACTGGACCCTGATCAGCTGCGCGAGTTGCGTGTACGACATTTCCAGAATCAGATGGATAATACGCACACAACATTTATGCTAGATGCCAATAATCCTGAAACTGATAGTCCGTCGTTAGACCTATCAGAATCCTCAGCGGCGTCAGCAGCAACAGCAGCCAGGGCCGTCAACATCTCAGCGACGAATGAGGAGTTCGAGGAGTGGCTGCGGTACCGGGATCACATCACGAACGAGGGGCTGCAGGACATCGCCCTTCACTCGTACCTAACGTTGATAAGGCGCACGACCCGCGAGCAGTATATGAGCATACGTGATGAGTATGCCAACTGGCGGGAGGAGCGTGGCGATCACGCCCAGCACGTGTCGTACTTCCAGTACATTGACCTGGCACGCATGGCCGAGAGCGAGTCGCATGCCAGTGTCATGCGGGGTAACCCGCCAGGGAGTACGACTGTGCCGCGGGGAAACCCGCCTACCGACACAGCCGACACTTCAGAAACTGTGCACATCAAGCAGCCGAGTAAGACGTTCTTGGATGATGGTGGAAATTCCATACTCATCGACGTCGGTTCGAAGATCAACATCATGGGCGAGAACACGAGCCGTAAGTTCGTCCAGGCTGCCGAGGCACATGGCCGTATTTGTACGTTCGAGCCCCGCTCTCGTTTGAATATCAACGGAGTGGGAGAAGGGTCGGCCCCAGCGGATACCGTAGGCACATTCAGTATTGCCTGCGAGTACCAGGGGTCGGCCCAACTCGATTCATACAAGACGAACATTGTGTCAGGCTGTGGCAAGGACCTGCCAGCCATCCTAGGTCTCGATAGTATGCAGGACAAACGCACGATCATCGTGCTTGAACGAGGCCAGGAAAAGCTGATATTCCCTGGTAAGGGGCAGGTCAAAATGGAGCTCCCAGAAGGCTCCAAAATCATGCCGACGACAAAGTTGCCGTCAGGGCATCTGTCGATCAGGTGTGATTGTTTTGGAGCTGCGGGGCAACCCGCCTCGAGCTCAAGCAGCACGTCCTTCCAGACAGTGCTGACAGGCGAGCCGACCCCAGCGCAGGAGCGCAATCAATTGCAGGGAAACCTGCCCCAGGGGTTGATGGAGACGCTCGCCAAGGCCACCATGCGAGGCGACAACATCGACGATCTCGAGACGTTCGATTGTTTTGTTGCCAGGACACTGGCCCTGCATGGTGGTAGTGTACCCATGGACGCTGTACAGTCCCGCCGTAAAATAGTGATGGGATACACTAATCGTGAATTGCATACGGTCAGCGACGCTAGGTCCAAAGGCGTGCTGAAACAGCTGATGGATAATCCATCGATGCTGACAGCATTTGCGGAGCAATCCGCCTCTGAGGCCACGGCGCGCTGCAGTGCTGAGCTCCAGCATCTGAGGGAAGCCCAGATGCTGGCAGATATTGTAGGCACATCTTCTTCATCTTGAAGATGGCAGGGCGACGTCGCCCCCTCGTCGTCTTGCCTGTTGGCTGAAAAGCCGGGGGGTAACAAGGACAGCGGGGTAACCTGCCTCAGTAAGAGGGCTTTTGTCATCGAAGATACGAGGGAGGCATGTGCCGACCCCGCACACGAGGTTGTATTTGTGATCGTATTTCCCACAACGAACTTATGACAAGCGTGATCAGTGGAGATTACACTCTCATATGGATTAGTACTCCGGGTGACTGGTACGCACGAACTCCAGGAAAGAGAGTGGCCCCACATTGGTCACGTATCCAGAACCTGTTGATTAAAGCCAAGAAACTCCGCATGAAGATTATAATATTTGGTCCCCCAGGGTATGTTTGGAAGTTATCTCCAGTACGTGATACCCTGGAAGATCTAAAGTTGTCAGTAATACGGATGCGTCTGTGTCATTTCGGTATTCGGTTCAATATGCAAGACAGTACACCAAGCGGTACCTATATGCAGGTAGCATCATCAATACCGATCAGCTCGAAGCTGTGGACATGTACCTGTAAGCAGGCCATACCACAACATGTGTTGGATTGGTACGGCCATACAGTACGACATGCTGAATGGCGGGCTCAGACACGTACTATACTCATCCGTCACTTGAACGACAAAATCCTGGGGAGCACCACCACGCACGGAAACGTGCCCGTATACTTAAATACGTATACACGTACAGACCATAATACCCGTCACTACGTGACGACTCATAAGGGAGGACCAAAATGGTCTGAAGTCATCCGACGTGTAACAATCAACCTGGATACCAACGCGGTTATTCAAGATATCTCAGTTACCGATCAACCAACAGGGTATGATTGGCATGCACCATTACCTGCAGGGGTTGCCAACATCAGTACTCGGTTGTATTGGCAACCCGAGGAACCGGTCTTGCTCGGAAACGAGCCGACTCAATCACCACAGAAACATCGACGCGTCATCATAGATGACTGTTCTCTCCCCCTCCCGACTCTGGCGATTGACGCATGTACCCATTCAACCACGACAATGAGTACACAGACCGACGAACAAGACGAGCAAGCTCTACCCACTGAATCGCGTATAAAGCAGAAGGAGAGGCTCAAAGCCGAAAAGGAAGCAGGCATCAAGCCTCGCCGCATTAAAAAGCACGTTGAAGACGGAAATGACGATTGCGGCGACGACTTGTCAGGACTCGGACAGGATCTTATGGCAACCTGGAGTGCTGATGTCCCTGTTGAGCTGATAAGCTCCGACGAGGACGATGACCTGTTCCTTACCCTCCCCACATCTATGCCCGACACACACGCTAACATATACAGCATCGTTGCTACACTATGCTACGGCCATAACAACTGCGTGGATATGTTGGAGCTTTGTGGCGGTGAGGGTGGCATATCAGAGCTTGCCTTCTCAAGGGGACTTTCCTCAGGCGGCAACCTGGACAAGACTACATATGTCGACCTGGGAGGCCCCTCGGTGCAGCAGGTTATAGATCATTACTTTACGATATGCTACGTACGAGTTGCCATACCGCAACCCAGCTGCCGCACCACAGGACCACCATCTTACTATAACTACAAAGTCAACTATAACACTTGGGAACAGCACCACAGAGAAGACTTACCACACATATTTTACTGTGGTAAAATTGCTGTAACCCAAGATGACGCTCAGAGGTGGTTTATACGCGAACAACCTACAGGAACATGGGTGGACGATATCTCTCCATGGACGAAGCTTGCCAACCGACCACACATTACAACCGTGCGCATTGACCAATGCGCTACGGGACTTAAGGATACGACTGGTGACTATATTAAGAAGCCGACAAATATCACCAGCAATGACGAGACAGTTCTTAAACCCTTTGAGCGACTCAAGTGCAACGGTCAGCATGTGCACGCACAACCGTGCAACACCGAGCTTTCACTAGCACAAAGATATACTCGACGACTGCAGTCTGCCTTCGTGGAAGCCGTCTACCTGGCGAAAGCCATTGACACTACGCGCGGAAACGCGCCTATAAGTACTGCACATGCTTATCCTGCCGACCTTCCTGAGCAAGCTGAACCAGGCGAAGGTATGAGACGCATCGGTGATCGTATCATCCCAAAGGTGGCTACGTGCCCGGCATGCATCGACAACGTCCGAAAGGACAGTCCTAGCCATAACAGAGACCCTACGCAGTGCAAATATCATGACTCCATCTCTGTATATTGGCCATGTACCACCTTGATACCGAACCTGGTAAATGTCGTTTTGCTGAACCATTTAAACTACCAGACGACCACGACCCCGAAGGCAAAGCCGTGCCAGCTTGGTGGAAACCCTTACCTAAACCTGGTGAGGGCCAAGCTTCAGCTTCAGGTGGCCGCCAAGGCGCACACGCCAGGCCACCGCGACCACGATCCTTCGGTAACGTCGATCCGACATCTGGTACCAGCAGCTACGACCTGCTACGAGACGCCCCCGAGCGTGGAAACACGCCTTCTGCGTCTTCTAGCGACACGCCACAGGTAGCGGCCCGCCGCGGACGTCTACAAGGCGTACCACCACCTCCAGACGCAGTCAACACAGGGGATCAACTACGGAGAGCTACAAGGAACCCTCTTGCCTCCACCGGCTCTGGGGCTCCACGACTACCCGACTGGACGAGATTTGACATCCAACACAGTCTACAGAGTCTCCGTAGTCACGAACCCCATGTGTGAAAAAGGAACTCCGAAAACTGCATCTGCGATGGTATCATGCGAAGGAGCCAAAGATGAGGCTAATCCTCGAAAAGGTGGGGCTTGATAACGTTCGACTGAACATGATCAAGGAAATCTGCGATACCTGTCGGGAATGTAGAGCATGGGAACGTCCAGGAAACTCAACATTACCATCGGTAAGCCTCCCTGGTAACTGGCTCGATGAAGGGGAAATGGACCTCATGTTTTACAAGAAACGGACCATATTTCATATTATGGATCGTTGTATTCGCCTGGCAGCAGGCCTAGAGATTTCCGACAGAGAACGTGACGCTATCATCGACGCCTACCACTATTGCTGGATTGCCTATCACGGACCCTTCAAAGTTTTATACTCAGACGGAGAAGGCGCCCTGAATAACGATGCCGCTAAAACCATGATGGCCAATAAGGGCACGGAACTTCGTATCCGTGCACCTGGCCAACACGCGACTTCAATTGAGTCACGAAACGGCATTCTCAGAGGCGTCCTCCACATGATTGAGGAAGAATTGAATAGACACAACATCCCTGTTGTATTCACTAGAGTATTGGCGGAAGGCATCTTCGTTACTAATGCGTTTACGTTTTATAACGGAGTATCGCCATATCAGGCACACACAGGACGTCAGCCCTCCTTCCTTCCTGATCTCGATACCCTTGACTTTCCCAAGGGACCCGAGACTTCAGGACACGAACGAGAACGTCGTGTAAGGGAAGTCAGCCTCGAAGCCATAACTCAGGCTACTGCTGTAGCCAAGACAAATCGGGCTCTTAGGGCTAAGACGACTCCTGATGGTGCTCGCCTCTACTCATCAGGGGATTTGGTCGACTACCACCGACCTACTGCCACCAAGGACGACCATGGAGGCTGGAACGGCCCATTCCCGGTGATCCGAAACGTGCCTGAAAGAGGACATATTGTTGTCAAGGCAGGATCTCGTGAGGTAATTGTGATGTATCCTGATGCTCGTCACACACTATACATCGAATGTCTCCTCACACGGGAACTTGGCATGGATAATATGGCCATGCAAACCGTCCTTGCTTATGTGGCACACCTCAGCGCAGGGAAACCTGCCAAAGTTTTCGGGTATATCCCCGATTACAAGGGAAACCTTAATCTGTCAGACGACAGCAAGTTTCACCCGCGCGTACACTTAGCACTACAGTATCTCGTACGAAATTACTTCCGAGTAGAACATGTAGTAGCAGTTCGATTGGCTAAGAGTGTGTCAAGTCTACCTGCAGTAAAGTACGCCACCGGGTCTACGCTGATCCACTACGACAGCGACATCAGCCCGGCGTTTCACTATTACGAATGTGTGGGCACTGGCTTAAACATTTCTCAGATCACTGGTGGCACTCACTCCAGACTCATTCAATGCTTGACTTCACGTGTTCCTTCCTTAGGATTCCACGACGATTTGGCTAAATATCAGCATCCAAGCAACACGTCTGGAGAACACGAGCTGCCTGGAAACAGGCCTTCTCCAGACACACCAGACGCTTCATCGCCGAGCGAAGGCCGTCTGTCGACAATCTACGAGGAAAATGAGGAACACAATATCGAAGCTATGATGCTGGAAGAGTGGTACGACGAGCTACGTATGGACCTTCATCCTACGACGATTACCGATGATTATCTTTATTGCGTCCCAACAACTATGCTGCCCGACCAATGTGTTTTGGTTTCAGCATTTGTGGACGAAGATGATATTACATCATCAGATATGCTCGGAGACGAGCCGAAATCATGTGAGTCCTGTCTAGTATCTCTTTGTTCAAACACAACCGACGAGAGCTACTCTCTAGACAGTGATGAATACGGTCCTTACGTTGAACTATGCTTTACATCAGAAATGTCAAAAATAGTGTTGGATCAGACTCAACTTGCACAGCTCGATACCGATATGGTCGCAACGATGAGAGTGTCTGTATCATCTGCTGCTAAATGTGCTGTGGTTGTCAAAGAAGATGATCTACTGACCAAAGCTGACATAGCAGCACATCCAAAGGAGGTTAGTGAAGCCTTACATACTGAGCTCAAAATATGGATTGATAACCGATGCTTTGAGATGTATGATTTATCCAAAGCTTCCAACATCGTGACATCCAGATGCGTATACAAGTGGAAGTTCGTAAAGATGGGTACCGAGAACGTTAAAACCATTCGTCTCAGACTGGTCCTTCGTGGATTTATGGATACTGAGGCTTTAAACGTGGAAACATTCTCGGGAACCGCCCGAAGGCAGTCCCAACGACTCCTGGCAAGTGAAGCGGCATGTCATCCAGAGTGGATCCTAGCATCCATGGATATCGATAAGGCGTTCCTAAAAGGTTTGACCTATGAGGAACTTGCCCATGCCACCGGCGAGGAAACTCGCATGGTCTGCTTTACTCTTCCACCAGGAAGCGCTCAGGTACTTCGTACCTTACCCGGCTTCTCATCCTACGACGAAAGTCGACGCTGTCTTAGATGCCTCAAACCAGGAACGGGTACTAAGGACGCTCCAAGAGCGTTCTCTCTCAAACTTCGTACGACCACACGAGCTATAGGACTTACACCGACCAGCTACGATCCTGAATTTGAATTCAGCCAAGACCTTCTGACGGCAAAACATGTCGATGATATTAACATGACAGGTCTAGAGAAACATATAGACGACTATGTACAACGTGTCGAAAAGGTGTTTGGCAAATGCAAGCTCAACAAGCACACATATACGAACTGCGCCGTTCGCTACACTAAGAATGATCAGGGAGATGCGATCATGGACCAGGACGAGTATATCAAACAACTACGTCCTATCACACACCCAGAACTTACAGGAGCGGCGGCCGACGCCAAAGCCACGAAACTCATTACCGACATGTTCGTCAGCCTGCGAGGAGCCCTCGCCTATGCCCTTCTTACCCAAATCTGGCTTATGGTATATGTGGTCTCTCTTCAGAAAATTCAAGAGCCCACCAATTTGCAAGTCAGACGTTTGAATGCTGTGGCGCGAAAGCTGATCAGCAGTCCGAAACGTATCACCTTCCCTCGGATGAAGCCGACGAATGAAGTTGACATCCATAGCGATTCGGGGTATCGGAAGCTTACCGGGTAGGAGGATGACGAGACCAAGGGCTACGGCGGGGAGGAGGATGACGAGACCAAGGGCTACGGCATACGCGGGGCCAACGTACTACGGCGAGGAAACTCGCCCCAAGGCAAGTCCGTCGTTCACCTTTGTGACGGACTATGCCAATCACACCGATTACAGGTGAGGTCCAGTTATGCTGCGGAGGCACTTGCAGCCGCACATAACCTCGATGAGTGTTACCCTACGCTCATTACCCTCCACGAGCTTAAGGCAGGCGCTTTGACTCCACGACAACTACGAGACATGCGTGAAGTTGGAGGCCTTGCTATCAAAGTCTCTCTTACCATAGACGCCGAGTCCGTCTGCAAATCTTTATCAAGCAGGGATCTCAAAATACCTACAGAACGGACTCTGCTTGGACATACCAGTTGGATACGTGAGCTCATGGATATAGGTATAGTACATAACGTGCAATGGTGTGATACTAGGGATATGACCGCAGATGGGCATACAAAGGGAAGCATCGATCGGGAGCTGCTTCTGGAAGTGATGTCAGGCACTCAGTCATTCAAGTATGACGTGAAGCAGTTTGTTCCCTTTCGGGGTCCCGAGGACAGAGACAAACCCTAGTCTAAT
>CAUYUJ010016135.1:40000-82500 GCA_963575745.1 Prorocentrum cordatum | reverse complement strand
TCCTCCTCCTTCTCTCCTCCTCCTCCTCCTCCTCCTCCTCCTCCTCCTCCTCCTCCTCCTCCTCCTCCTCCTCCTCCTCCTCCTCCTCCTCCTCCTCCTCCTCCTCCCTCCTCCTCCTCCTCCTCCCTCCTCCTCCTCTCCTTCTCCTCCTTCCTCCTCCTCTCCTTCCTCCTCCTCCTCCTCCTCCTCCTCCTCCTCCTCCTCCTCCTCCCTCCTCCCTCCCACTCCACCTCCGCCCCCCTCCCCCCTCCTCTTTCGACGAGGCAAGCAGCACAAAGCGCCCCCTGCTCTCTCTTGCAGCGTCTCCATCGCCCCCCCCCTCCGCGCTTCCCGTCGAGGGGCGTCCATGCGACGGCGCCACGAGCCCGCCACGAGATTGCCCCGGGACGCCTGCGCGGCGGGCCCATGAGAGAGCTCGCGAGAGGGACCCCAGAGGAGGCCCGACAGGCTCCAAGACTTACAGTCGGTCCGGATTAGTAGGTCGACCCTGCCAAATCAAGGGTACCCTTGTGTCCTGTGTCTCGCGATCCATGCTTCCTACATTCCTGTGGCAGTGTGGCCCTCGGAAGGGTCTATTGTCCTCTCGCGTGTCCTGTCCAATCGAGTCCGACTGAATGATGTTCCCACCTACCTTTAGCCTTGATCACCAGAAATTCTTCTGAGCACCAGACATGCACCGAAACTGCATGGATCTCGCGCGTCGGGCCCCTGGAGGCGACACTCGCTCGACACCGTGCTCGGAAAGACTTCTGGGATGTGGTCCTCAGGTGCGATGGGAGCCACACAATCCAAGCCCCGAGGAGGAGGAGGAGGAGGAGGAGGAGGAGGAAAAGGAAGAGGAGGAGGAAAAGGAAGAGGAGGAGGAGGAGAGGAGGAGGAGGAGGAGGAGGAGGAGGAGGGAGGGGAGGAGGAGGAGGAGGGAGGAGGAGGGAGGAGGCGGGAGGGAGGAGGGAGGGAGGAGGAGGAGGAGGAGGAGGGGAGGAGGAGGAGGAGGAGGAGGAGGGAGGAGAGAGGAGGAGGAGGAGGGGAGGAGGAGGAGGAGGAGGAGGAGGCAGGAGGAGGAGGGAGGAGGGAGGAGGAGGAGGGGGAGGAGGAGGAGGAGGAGGAGGAGGAGGAGGAGGAGAGGAGGGAGGGAGGAGGGAGGAGGAGGAGGAGCGCCCCAGCCCGGGATCACGAAGCGTTGTGCGCGGAGAGCCTCCTGGGGGCTGCCGGGGCACACCCTGCGCGTCGCGCGCGTCGCGCAGCGTCCTGGCAGCTCTCCGGCCCTGCGGCGCTCCCAGGAGGCTTCCAGGCCACGTACAGTCGGGGCGCTGACTAAGGAACCGTTTTCGTTGGGGAGGAGCTCGGTGTTCCTTGATTGTTTTACAGTTTGCCCTGGATGTTCCTTTGGTTTTCCATGGGGAATCGAAGTTTAAGTTAAGGGAAACAGGGGCCTCGTTCCTTATTTAATCGCTTCGCTCATGCCGCCGGCCCTGGAGCCCTCTTTAGGGCCTCTTGAGGGCCTCTTGGGGACCTCTTGGGAGTCTCTTGGGGCTCCTTGGCGGCGTTTTGGAGGCCCCCAGGGCCTCTTGGGGGGCTCTTGGGGGTAGTCGATTGCGGCTCCCCCCTCGGAGGCCACGATCCTCGTGAGGGGTGTCGAAAAATACCCTCCCCTGGAGTGGTCTGGTGGCTTCTCCCGGGCTTCTCTCGGGACCTTGCCGGGGTACTTTTCGTCCGGGGGCCCCCAGGGGCCGCTCCGCGCGCGCGAACTAGAAATATTGTTAACAAGTTACCGGAGATCTTAGCACGCCTCTGGCCCGTTGGGCCGGCGAATTTAGGGTTCCTTAGGTCAACGCCCCGACTGTACTTAAAAGCCAGGGTAGGGGCGTTTCTTCTTGTCGCTCCTCAACGGACGGCCCCGACAGACCCGGCGCGCCTGGGAGATGGCAGCGATCGAGTGACAAGCATCCCAGGACCGACCGCAACGGCGTCTAGTCAGGTGTTGGCCATCGTCTTGTTCTTCGTTTTGTCTCAAACGATTTCGCGGTCGGCCCCTGCCAGAATCTGGATAAACGTACAGTCGGACTCGATTGGACAGGACACGCGAGAGGACAAGATACCCTTCCGAGGGCCACACACTGCCGTAGGACTGCAGGAGGCACGGGCCGCGAGACACGGGACACAATGGTACCCTTGGTTTGGCAGGGTCGACCTAAATGACCGGGGGTCGTGTTTATGCGGCGGCGCCCGGGATGACGATTAGAAAAAATCGGCCGCGGGCTGGAATACCATGTTTTTAGTCGTTCTCCTCCAGTCAGAAATTTGTGCAGAATTAGCAGGAAACTATTTTTTGTCGTTCTCCCCCATTTGTTACTTGATCGTCATCCCGCATTGCTGATCCGGGCCGGCTGTAGTCTCTCTGAGGTCCGCGCGGAGGTCTCGGATCGAGCATCTCTCGGGCGGCGCCCCCATCGGCGCGCGGCGCCCGGTGGTGCTGCGCGCTGTCGGTGGCCGGAGAGGCCCCCGCGCGGGCCTCGGAGAGCAGAGGACTGCCCAGCGGTCGTGGAGAGTGCTCGGCAGCGCTCGGGCGTGTGCTTTTTGTTTCTCTCGGCGAGGGCCATCGAGGAGCACCCTTGAGCATTTGGCGAAAGAAGCCACGCACGAAAAACCGAACAAAAACACAGGGGATGGGCGTCCGAGCGATGGCCAGAAGTGGGTGGGCGTCGGATCCCCATAGTCCAATCTACACACTGTGCAGTTCCGTGATTTTTTTTTTCGGGGGGGGGGGGCAAGATCCTTCCATTTCCAATGTTTCTGTCCTGGGCCTCTTCCCGGCCACTAGGGCGCCGGGAGCAGTTAGAAACGCGCACACTTAGAAGTGAGCACGATTAGAAGTGAACGACGTGTACTTTAAGCGCCTTCCTACTTCAATGATGGAGTGGCTTCACCTGTTCTGTTCTCCTTAGCGGGCGGAGGGAGCCCAAGCTACTTGCAACGCTTTCCTACATCATGCTTCTACCTACCTCTTTCGACCGATGGATATGCAGTTGTTCTGCTCCTCTAGGCAAAGCCCAGGGACTCCGATGGAGCTTCCAAACATCCCCGAACATGCGCTCAAGAAGGGGGGGCCAAGACGCCCCCAAGAGGTTCCCGACAGTCCCAGAAGGCCAAAAAGCTTCCAAGGGCTGGACACCCGACGAACCCCCCAAGAAAGAGACTAATAGCTCGCCACCAGGAGACCTAAAGAGTCCCTCCAGATGCTTTTGACAGACCACAGCATGCCCCAAGCGAAACTACAAGGAGGTGTAGTGCTTCCTACCCCTCCTCCCCCTTTTCGTGCACCCTCGCTCCTGTCTCCTCTCTCTCTCTCTCTCTCAATTTCTCTTGCCCTCCATCTGTTTTGCTTGCTTTTGCCACCACCGTTCTCCGTCAGCTTTCGTCCTTTACTCGACCTTTCACCCAACAAACCCTGTCCACGTGCTTGGCGACAGCCTCAGCGCGCGAAGTGCACGCGTGGTTCCCGTGTGTACACACAGACATCTACGGTGGAGGCGTTTTGTAAGGAATAGTCCCGGGAGGCGCCAGACTTTGGAGGGTTCCTTACCCAATGAGGGCGGCGGCGATATCCATGGCCGATCCACGATTGGATGTCCACTGTCTTCCAGACCCTGGATTCCTTATCTAAGGGTTCCTGGTCCACTGTCCCCACCGTGTGCATTCCTTCAAGTAGTGCTTGCATTTAGGGCTTCTTTGCCTCGCTCTCTACGGGAAAAAAGTGAGAGCCCGACCGTTGGCCCTGCGGCTGCGCTGTCGCCGTGTCCCCGCGGCCGCGGGCCGGGCCGCGGGCTCGGCGAATGCAGTGGGGGCGTTTGCCAAGGAACGTGCCCAGGAGGCTGCAGACCCTGAAGGGTTCCTTCTCTGAGGCGGGCGGCGGTGATTTTCATGGCCAGTCCACGACTGGCTGTCCACTGGCTTCTAGACCCTGGATTCCTTACCGAAGGGTTCCTTCTCCAACGGCCCCCCCATATGATGGCGCCGTCGCCGCCCCGGCGCCGCCTCGTCGCCGCTGGTCGTCTGGGCCTGACCGTCGCTTTGGCGAATATGTTGTCGCCGTCGACGCCCCGTCGCAGCCTCGTCGGCTCCTGCCGTCCGTGCCTGACAGTCGGTCTTGCGGTTTTTTTTGTTGCCGTTGCCGCCCCGTCACCGCCCGTCGTCTATATATATATATATATATTTATTATGCACACTCGTCCATCCCAAATATGAAATCATACCATCCCAGGCAGGCCGGTTCCCCCCCCGAGGGTTCCGTTGTAAAAAATCCTATGCGGTGACATTTGTTGTTCTAACATCGCACTTTTTCGCGAATCCTTTGCAAAACATGTGGCGAAGTGCACACGCGCGCGTCGTCGCGCGCGCATGCCGAAATCCTTCAAAAACCTTAGGTGCTGGAAGGATTTCGCAATCGAGTTTCTCAAAAACATACAAAAACACAGAGTTTCGCAACACTGATTTGCTAAAACAGCTTCCGCGCGAGCTCTTGCGAAATCTTGAGAAAACCATGGGTTTTTCAAGATTTTCACAAAATGCTCTTAAACGGGCTTCGCGCGCGCGCATGTCGAAATCTGTCGAACGCCCTTGCGCGTGTGTCGTCGCGAGAATCCTCTGCAAAGAAAGGGACGAAGGGCAGACGCGCGCGTGGTCGCGCGCGTACGCCGAAATCCTTCAAAACCCATAGGTTTCGGAAGGATGTCGAAATCGCGCGTCCAAAAAACCTACAAAGACCCAAGGTTTCGCAACACGGATTTTCAACAAAAGCGTGCGCGCGCGCTCTTGCGTCGTCGTCGTCGTCGTCGCCGTCCTCCCTCCGCCCCCGTCGTTGTCGTCGTCGTCGTCGCCTACGTCGTCCTCTGTCTTTCCTCGCGTTCGTCGTCGTCGTCCTCTTTGGCGTCGTGGTCGTTTCCGTCGTCGTTGTCGCTGTGGTCGTCCTTCCTCCTCCTCCTCCCTCGTCGTCGTCGTCGTCCGTCGTCGGCGTCTCGTCGTCGTCCCTCCTATTTCGTCGTCGTCGTCGTCGTCGTCGTGTCGTCGTCGTCGTCTTCCCTCCTCCCTCGTCGTTGCCGTCGTCGGCGTCGCCGTCCTTCCTCCTTCGTCGTTCGCGTCGTCGCCGTCCTCCCTCCTCCCTCGTCGTTGTCGTCGTTTCGCCGTTGTCGCCGTCGTCGTCCTCCCTTCTCCCTCGTCGTCGTCTTCGTTGGCGACGTCGTCGTCGTCTTCGTCGTCGTCGTCGGCGTCGCGTCGTCGTCGTCGTCTTCGTCGTCGTTGTCGGCGTCGTCGTCGTCGTCGTCGTCGTCGTCGTCGTCGTCGTCGGCGTCGTTGGTCGTCGTCGTCGTGTCGTCGTCGTCGTCGTCGTCGTCATCGTCGTCGTCGTTGTCATCGTCGTCGTCGTCGTCGGCGTCGGCGTCGTCGTCGTCGTCGGTGTCGGCGTCGTCGTCGTCGTCGTCGTCGTTGTCGGCGTCGTCGAAGTCGTTGGAGACGTCGTCGGTGTCGTCGTAGTCGTTGTCGGCGGCGTCGTCGTCGTCGTTGTCGCTGTAGTCGTCGGCGTCGCTGTCGTTGGCAAGTGCCATTTGGTACCCACCGTCACGGTCTTAAGAGATTGTGCGAAACAAGTTGCGGGTGGGTGGGTGGGATGTTTGCGCGAGCAGTGGAGTGGTCAAGCGCGGTGCAGGGTAGTCAATTGCACCACGTAGATTGCACCACGTAGATAGCATCACAGAGATTGTTCCAATTGTTTGCACGACATAGATGGCACGACAACGGATGCACCACATAAGTATGCACCACACCGGTTGCACTTCATAGTGTGCGCCACATGGGTTGCACCACATAGGTTGCTGAACATATGGCATCAGTAGATCGATTGTACCACATAGATTTCACGACATGCGTTGCACAAGATAAATTGCACAACGTAGATTGCACAGCACAGGTCGCATCGCACAGCTTTCACGCATGACTTGCACAACGTATCGTGCACCACATCGCTTTCACCACACATATACTTCACAAGACATACTGAACAACACCCATCCCGTCACACAGATCTCACCACATACATTTCACATCCTGGGTAGTACTTCTTGGAACGGACCATGTAGATTGCACGACCTAGATTGCACCATATATACATATATCTATATTAAGGTATGGATATATCCGCGTGCGCGAGGCCCTGGCGCCCAGGGCCTGGGCCACGGGGGGGCATGGGATGACCGGGGTTTCCCAGGCCGCTCGCAGAACACCCTGAGCGGCCCTGGAGATCCAACAGCCGGTCAGCCGGTCAACCGGTCAGACGGTCGTCATTGTCGCCGACCAGTCCGAGGAGGAGGAGGAGGAGGAGGAGAGTCTGAAGCATTGCCCCGTTGTCGCCTGTTCTGGTGGCCCACGCTAAAACAGAGCCCAAGACGCTCCCCAGATTACACCCAAGCACCCCAAGCGCGCGCCAAGACAGATCAAGCGGAGGCCGAACAGGCTCAAGACGGCCTCCCAACCGAGCTTCGACACCTTAGAAGGGCACTATAGGCGGTCCAGGACTCAAGATGGCGTGGGTTCGATTCGCCCGAGTATCGATTCGCCCGGCTCGATACGCCTGGCTCGATAAGCCCAGTTCGATTCGCCGATTAGCGCGTATTATGCGATGTTTTCGACATGGCGCGTGCCATGCGATTGAGTTCAGCATATGGTACATTGCAATGTTTTCGAGCATGGTGCAGCACCAGCGTTCTCCAATCCGGCTTGCCGGCAAACCCCTTGGCCTGATCGTTTTTCTTGGATCTCAGCCCACCTTGTCTCAGTACTGCTCCACGGCAGTTTTGGCTCAAGCGAACCTGATTGTGGCGACCAGAGTCGGTATCGTTGAACCAATCCCCATCCCCATCCCCATCCCCTTCGAGACTCCCGCCAAATTACCACCCCAGTTGGGGATACGCCCCTCGAAACCCGAAGGGACCGACCTACATCCCCATCTTGGGGGTTAAATCGGCCAGTGGGGCCCAGGCCGCTCCGCTGGGGATGGGGACCGGTTCGACGATGCTCCCGGAGCGGCGCGGCTGCACCCAGACGGGCCCCACCAGGTCGCCGCCGCGAGCACGATGGCCCTCCTCGCCTCGAAGGTCCTCTCCGGCGCTGCCCTGCTCTGCCTCGCCAGCTCGGTCAAGGTTGGCGACTGCGAGTTCAAGGACGACTGTGGTGAGGGAGGAGCCGAGTAACAACAAACGGCATCGTCATAAACTTTGGAGCTCCGCGCCAATTTGGTGGATCGGCGCTGGGCCACCCTGGCGGCGCCTCCGGCGCCGCAGAGGAGCGCGCCCACGGGGGGGGTTCAGCGCAGATCCGAGAACTCCGCGCGGAACTCACAAAGCTGTATGCTCATGGCGCTTGTTAGTTCCTCTGGTGAGGCCTTGGTATCAATGATGTCGATTACGATAGCTCCCTCTGGTGCCCGGAAAACAAGGACTGTTTCACGAGGATCTCTAATGCCGTTAGCGGCCTGAACGGCGACAGTGGATCCAACAAGCCCGACTCCGACGGTCTCTGCGCGCAGGCCATGAAGGTGGCGATTGCGGGCTGTGCGGTATGCTCACAGTGCGTGCTCCCGCCCAACGAGGCGCCCGCTGCTGCTCGCCTCGATGCCCTGCCCGAGGCTCAGAAGGGGAACAGGTATCGATACCGCTGGCGCTGGAGCCGCTCGTCCCGAAGACCCCTGGTCGCCACGGTTGGACTCTCCTCGAATGTTAGGTCAGAGCGCACCCCGGGAGAGGTCCGGGCAGCAGCGACAGCGGTACCCTTTGGCATCCCCAATGAGGGTCCCTCGACCTCTCTCTCCCAGACCGTCTGGGCAGCAGATGCCGCGCAGCGTTTGCCGCCAGCGTGGCCGCAGCGACGGCTGCCGTCGAGGTCGCAGCGGCGGCCTCGGCGGTCGCCGCGGCCGCGCCGCGGCGGCACCTCCTGCGCGGACGGTTCGGACGGTGGAGGTCGAGAGGGTAGCGATGCCTTCGTGTCCCCTCCGAGGCCCTGCCAGGGGCCGCGGCGGGCCCTCCTGTGGCGGTGGCAACCGCAGCGGTCGCCTCGCTCGCGGCGGCGCTGGCGGGGGTGGTGGCGTGGCGCGGCCGGCGCGCTGCGCCTGCAACGGCGCGCAGCGCGCTGGTGGCGGAGGGGCAGGGCGAGGATCGGAGGGGGAAAAGGTACCGATGCCGCTGCCCTTGGTTCGTTTTCGCTTGTTCGTGCCTCCTTCGTCGCCACCGCGGGAGAGATCCGGGGCGTAGCGGTATCGGTACTTTTTTTTGGTTTCCCCAGAGGACACCCCGATAATGGAGGGCGGCAGCGCCGCAGCGCCCCCCTGAGTCGAGGAGGAGTCCCCAGAGTACACACTGATAGTGATAGTGGAGGGCGGCAGCGCGGCAGCGTCCGCCCAATGAGGCGCACGTCGCCCACGACCTCCATTTGAGAGCCAAAGTAAAGTAGGGTACTCACACCCACTGCTCTCAGTTTTTGTCCCGGACCTCCTGTGGTGTTGGGTCCTCGCTTTGCAGAGACAGCGCCCCGCATCTCCTCCGTCCTCCCTCCTCCCCCTCCTTCCTCCTCCTCTCCGTGCCCCTGCCATTCGCATCAGTCAACCGTGTCGGCACACTCCTCACACGCTTCGTGGCCCTGTCGGGAGCTCCACCGGAGGCCCCAGTGGGCGTGCCCACGTGCGTCCCGGGCCACCCAGCACGGCGCGGCCGTGGCCCCATGGGGAGCTCCGTCGGAGGCCCCCCTGGCCGTGCCCCTGTGCGTCCCGGGCCACCCGCACGCACTGCTCTCCATCTCTTTTCGCACGCGCGCGCACGATTAGGGGGCCACATGCGAACCCTACCCCTACCCACCACGATTTCTGAGGGGGAGGGCTCGCATGTGGCCCCCCGAACGACCGAGCACTGCGCGGGGCGGGACCCCGGCCCCGGGACGGGGCCGCGGCCCCTCGGGGCCCACGATGGCGAGGCCGCCGCGGCGCCGCCGGGCTCGCGCGCCTGGCCCCGCCTCGGCCCGCGGCCCCCGCGGCCCTGGCAGGCGGGCGCTCCCGGCCCGCGGCGCGCCCAGAGGGGCCCTCCTTCAGGAGGGAACAAAAAACACACACAGACACAATGAATCGTCGATTCCAAGGAAAAGATGGGAAAATATAGGCAGTGGGGGGGAAGACAAAAGCCCAGAAGATATATGAGAGAATATGGGGAATCCTGCGATTTGTGTGTATTTGTATTTGTGTGTCCCAGGGCCCCTTCCCTCTCCTGCTCGGCGGCGCGCCCTCGAGGGGGCACGGGAGAGCTCGGAGGGCCAAAGGTTCGTCGGTTTTCGGCGGTCTTCGGGCCTGTCCTCCTACAGGGGGATTTCTTATATTCCAGAAATTGTCAAAACATACTCCAAAAATAGTCTGGGGACTATTTTTTCAGTATTTTTTGACCTTTTTGGGGTATTTTTCCCCACATCCAAAGTGGGGTTCTTGTTTTCTCTGGACACCCCGCGCAGGAACAGGAACACAAACACACACCCACTCACACTCACTCACACTCTCTCATCATCAACCTCATCAGCATCATCGATGATGCTCTCTCACATGCTTAGTCACTCACATACTCATCATCATCATCACTCGCACTCTCTCACACGCTCACGAACATCATCATCATCATCATCATCATCATCATCATCATCATCATCATCATGATCATCATCATCATCATCATCATCATCATCATCATCATCATCATCATCATCGGCATCATCCTCATGCAAACATCATCATCGCCACCACCACTCACAATCAATCATCATCCTCTTCACCACTCATCTTCACCACCACTCATCATCCTCATCCTCATCATCGTTGAGTAAATTGTGAGGAAGTCTCAGGCGGGAGCCCCCTCCCTATGGGGCCCGCAGATCATGTTTGTAATCCGAGCGGGTCATCGGAAACCTGTAACTGTCGTCACTTTTGGGCTCGTCAAGCCTGAAAATGGAAAAGTCTCAGGCGGGAGCCTCGTCTGTGAGTGAATTGGGAGGAAGTCTCAGGCGGGAGCTCCCTCCCTATGGGGCCCGCAGATCATGTTGGTAATCCGAGCGGGTCATCGGAAACCTGTAACTGTCGTCACTTTTGGGCTCCTCAAGCTTGAATTTGGAGGAAGTCTCAGGCGGGAGCCTCGTCTGTGAGTGAATTCTGAGGAAGTCTTAGGCGGGAACCCCCTCCCTATGGGGCCCGCAGATCATGTTGGTAATCCGAGCGGGTCATCGGAACCTGTAACTGTCGTCACTTTTGGGCTCGTCAAGCCTGAATTTGGAGGAAGTCTCAGGCGGGAGCCTCGTCTCTGAGTGAATTGTGAGGAAGTCTCAGGCGGGAGCCCCCTCCCTATGGGGCCCGCAGATCATGTTGGTAATCCGAGCGGGTCATCGGAAAACTGTCGTCAATTTTGGGCTCGTCAAGCCTGAATTTGGAGGAAGTCTCAGGCGGGAGCCTCGTCTCTGAGTGAATTGTGAGGAAGTCTCAGGCGGGAGCTCCCTCCCTATGGGGCCCGCAGATCATGTTGGTAATCCGAGCGGGTCATCGGAACCCTGTAACTGTCGTCACTTTTGGGCTCCTCAAGCCTGAATATGGAGGAAGTCTCAGGCGGTTTTGTCCAGGGCGGAGGCGAAGCAGCTCGCGGCAGAGCTGGGCTTCGTGCTGCCTTCCGCCTGAGCGCGGCTGCGCCTCGCTCGAAGCCCGCGGGGTTGTCCCAACGGCTTGGTCTTGCGCGCCAACGGCTCGCGGGGTTGTCCCGACAGCCTGGCCCGCGGGGTTGTCCCAACGGCTGCGCGACGTGACCAGTAGAGAACGCGCCTGTGCTGGCCGTGGCGGCGACGGCGCCGAGGAACATCGACATGCGCGCTCACGCAACAGGAAGGGGAGGAGGTGGCGGGGCGCGGAACAAACAGGGGGGCGAGGATGGGGACAACGTAAGGAGTGAAAGGGGGGCCCGCGCCAAGGCGACAGGAAATATACACAGAAGAGACAGCCAGGACGCCTCACCAACCACGAGGACGACGGTGATGGTTTTTTCCAGATTCGCCCAGAGGATTCTTATGTGGGGTTCTTCCGTCGGAGTAATTGTTTTTTTTTTTTTTTTTTTAATTTTTCGTCGAAATCCCCCTGTAGGGGGACAGGCCCGACTTAATTCTCGGCGGTCTTCGGGCCTCGGGGTGCCCGCCGCGCCGATGGCGCTCCCGGGTTGCCGGGTGGCCACGAGCTGCCATCGAACGGCCGAGTTGTCCCACCTCCTCCTCGCTCCTCCCTCGCCCCTCGTTTGAAACAGAGGCTATACCACGGTGGTTCCCGAGGCTCCGTGCCGTCTTGCGCTTTTGTTTTGCAGGCCGGCGCGTGTTTGATCGGCTTTTCCGCATTGTTTGCCACTGCGCGGTCCGGGGGCGGCCTCTGTCTATCTGTCTGTCCTCTCTCCTCCTCTCTCTCCTCCCTCCTCCCATCCCTGTCTCTGCCCTCCGCACCAGTCAACCATTTCGGCACACCCCTCACACGTTTCGTGGTCCATGCCCAAATGGTGCCGCCCGAAAGCATCCCCGCAACCTATGTGGGCACACCCCATCACACGATTCGTGGCCCCATAGGGAGCTCCATTCGAGTCCCAAATGGTGCCGCCCGCATGCGTTCCCGCCACCCATTTCGGCACACCCCTCAAACATTCCTTGCCCCCATGGGGAGCTCCACCCAAGGCCCACATGGTGTCGCCCGCATGTGTCCCCGCAAGGCACCCATGTCGGCACACCCCTCACACGCGTTGTGGCCCCGCAGGGAGCTCCGCCCGAGGCCCAAATGGTGCCGCCCGCATGCGTCCCCGCCACCCATGTCGGCACACCCCTCGCACGCTTCGTGGCCTCAAAGGGAGCTCCACCCTGGCCCAAGGCCCAAGTTGTGCCGCCTGCGTGCGACCCCCCCGCCACGCTTTTCGGCACACCCCTCACACGCTTCGTATTGGCATCGCTCGGACGTGTGCATTTTTCCTCCGGCGAGTACCATCGAGGAGCATCCTTGATCATTTGGCGAAAAAACCACGCACGAAACCGAACAAAAAACACAGGGAATGGACATCCAAGCGATGGCCAGTCGTTGCCCCATAATCATAGAGAGCTCCACCCGAGGCCGAAATTGTGCCGCCCGCAGGCGGTCCCGCACCCATTTGGGCACACCTCTCAGACGCTTCGAGGGGTCGTGGAAAGCCCCACCGAAGGCCACATGGCCCCACACGTCTTGTGGCCCCATCGGGAGCTCCACCAAAGCCCAAATGGTGCCGCCCGCATGTGTCCCCGCAACCCCATTCACCCTCACACGCTTCTTGGCCCCATAGGGAGCTCCACCAAAGGCTCCAGTGGCGCAGCACGCATGCGGTCCCGCCACGCATTTCGGCATACCCCCTCACACGTCTCGTGGCCCCCCAGGGAGCTCCACCGAAGGTCTAAGTGGCGCAGCCCGCATGCGGTCCCGAACCCATCTGGACACACCCCTCTCACGTTTCGTAGCCCCAGAGGGAGCTCCACCGAAGGACCCAGTGGTGCAGCCCGCGTGCGGCCGCCCCACTCATGTCGGCACACCCCTCACACGCTTCGAGGCCCCATAGGGAGCTCCACCGAAGGCCCCTGTGGCGCAGTCCGCATGCACCTGCCCAACTCATGTCGGCACACCCCTCACACGTTTCGTGGCCCCATATGGGCAGAATGGTTGAATACCTGCGCCAGTCGCCTGGTCAGCCGGTCAGCCAGTCAGCCGGTCAGCCGGTCAGCCGATCAACCGGTCAGTTGGTCAACCGGTCAGACGGTCACCAGCCAATCAACTGGTCAACCGGTCATCCTGTCAGATTGTCAGCCAGTCAGCCGGTCAATTGGTCAGCCAGTCAGCCGGTCAGCTGGTCAGTTGGTCAGCTGGTCAGCCAATCAGCTGGTCAGCGGGTCAACCGGTCAGCGGGTCAACCAGTCAGCTGGTCAGACGGTCAGTAGCCGGTCAGCTGGTCAGCCGGTCAACCGGTCAGCCGGTCAGCCAGTCACCCGGTCAGCTTGTCCGTCGGTCAGCCAGGCAGTTTGTCAGCCGGTCAGTCGGTCAGCCGGTCAGCCGGTCAGCTGGTCCACCCCTCATAGCCGGAATTCACCAAAAATAATGAGAATCTTGTAAGTTAAATGAATTCATGGAAATCAAATGAATTCCAAAGAATTTGGATAATCTAAACAAATTCTGATAATCATGTTTGATTCACGGGAATCATTCAAAATTCTGAGAATTATTATCAGAATAATTCTGATAACATCTACCAGATATTCTGAGAATCTGAATTCTGAGAATTTTCTTTGTGCTTTACAGCCATGACGATTTACAGTCAAAATCCATAGGAAAGACGAGTACTGTACCCTTGCGTCCTTGTCTCTGGGTTTCCTCCCTCGCTGTTTTCGCTGGTTGGCCTCTCAGGGGGTCCTTGGGGCTGGTACTTCCCAGGGTCTTGCGTCCTTACCTTCTCTCCTGATTATAAGTTCCAACTGTGCTTCGGTTCGCGTCCACGATGCCTCCACACCCACCCATGCCATAGCGTTCTGGCTCCAATGCCTGGCGTCAACCAACGTAGACAAGCGCGTCTAGGCGCTCTGGAGGCTCCCAAGTTGACATCGTTTTTGCTTGAGCAATGGGCGTGGGGTTACATGTCTCCTCAGACTATTCAGCGCATAGCTTCCCTGGCCAGGGCGGATATTGATTCTGCACTTGCACAAACAAACATTGACCTAAAGCAGTACGACATGTTGACGACGTTGGGGAACGAAGGTTCTGCTTCGAATCGAATGCACGGGCAGCTGTTATCAAGGGTTTCGGGCGTGCAGTTGCCGAAACCTGTTGCTGTAAGCTTGCCAATAAATATTTCGGGCGTTGTGACCCCCACGGATCAGTATATCATGATGCCACATGAATTGTTTGCTGCAGCTTATGAATTTTACCCAGAAGCGTGGACAACTAAATTTTGCCCTTCTGAGGAACGCGTTCGGCAATTTTGGTCAGCCATGTTGGGGAATCCCCAGTTGAACGACCACCCAGTTCGCGACAGGGAAAATTGGCGTTCGCGTGCGATTCCTTTATCAATCCATGGTGATGGGGCTCCCGTGATTGGCCTCGGGAAGATTTGGCAGCAAAGCGCATTGTTCTATTCTTGGTGCAGCGTGTTTGCCACAGGTACAACAAGATCTTTCAATTTTCTCATTGGTGCAATTTTTAAAAAACTTCTAGCGCCAGATACATCAAGTAAATTTTGGGACGCTCTTGTCTGGTCATTCAGAGTCTTGTGGGATGGCGTCTGGCCTGCCAGGAACTGGGACGGATCCGCGTGCCCGAAGGCAGGCCAACAGCTTGCAGGGGGATTCTTCTGTTGTATCTGGAACGTGAAAGGTGATCTGGAATTTTTCAGAGACGAGCTCCTTCTACCAGGTTACAGCACAAACGAACCTTGTTGTTTTTGTCCCGCGGCCACTCGTGGGCCCATGATCACGACGGAATTCCGAGAGGATCATGCAATTTGGATGCGAAATTGTTACACGCCAGCTCAATGGAGAGCAACGGGCTTTAGTCGACACGCGCTGTTTACTTTGCCTGGCGTCAGCATATATTCAGTGAAAGCAGATGTCATGCACGCTAAACACATCGGCACAGATCAATACTTCATCGCTTCGGTCCTGCACATCTTAGTATTCCAGCTATTGGGCGGCACTGCCGCCGCAAACTTAGCCAAGATATGGAACGAGCTCAGAGAGTTCAACGGGGCTAACGATATTCGCTGCAATTTGTGTTTGGATAAACTTTCGGTTTTCTGCAACCCAGAAGCGCCACATTCGTCATACCCCAGGCTCAAAGGGAGAGCTGCCGATATCAAAATGGCAGCGCCAGGGTTTCTCCACATTTGGGAAAAATACAGAGACCCCCGTAACGCACAGCATGCCCAGATAAAAATTGCATTGGCGTCGTTGTCGACAATGGAACGCATCCTCGGCGAATGCAAAACAGATGACCGTTGGCCACTGGAGGTCAGATCAGAGTTCAGAACCGAAGGCTTTAAATTTCTTGTGTTGTTCTCTGCCCTGGGGCGTCACTACGCAACCCAGGCACCAGCGCAAAAACTGTTTGATGTCACAGTGAAGGCGCATTACCTTGGACATGCTATACTGCAGTCTTGGTGGCAGAATCCAATCCTAGGGTGGTGCTACGCTGGCGAAAGGCTCATGCTTTCCAGTCGGCATTTAATGGCCTCGTGCACGCGAGGCGTCTCCAAAGCCAAAGCATCGCTCAAATTTGTAAAGAAATATCGGGTTGGCTTGCATTTTGATTTCAAGCACGAGCATTGAATGGCCGACGGTGAGCAAAAAAGAAGCACACGCGATGTGTCCCCCTGTTTCTTGGGGCAAGTTGTGGAGATGTCTGGGGCGAGCTACAGGGTGAAAAAAAAAAAAAAAAAAAAAAAAACCGCGCCTTGGAAGACGGTTCAGTTTGCGAGGATGTCACAGCCGAGACGTTGCCATGTAAACGCAAACCATATACAATCACCAGTGTAGCTTTAGTTGTAATTTGCGAGGATGTTTCAAGCGAGGTCAGCATTTCCGTTGCGAACCTGGCCGCCCTGCAAGAGGAGG
Organism: Prorocentrum cordatum; assembly: GCA_963575745.1. Lineage (NCBI taxonomy): Eukaryota > Dinophyceae > Prorocentrales > Prorocentraceae > Prorocentrum > Prorocentrum cordatum. Next base: position 66,792 of record CAUYUJ010016135.1, on the reverse strand, counting down.
ATATGGAGGGTGAGCAGCGGGTGGGGGGGCGGCGGATGGAGGAGGAGGAAGACTTCTTGTAAGAAAAGACGCGGAAGCGGAGGAAGAGGATGGCGAGGAGGAGGGGGTGGAGGAGGAGGAGGAGGAGGATGGTGAGGATGAGGAGGATGGGACCTCTGAGAAGAAACTTGTGGCATGCAGGGGGAGGGAAGAGGGACAAGGTGGGGGGGGGGGGCGAGGAGGATGAGGAGGGTCAGGAGGGCGGATTTTGGGGTGTCGCGTGTTTTACCAGGTCCTCAAGTTCTCTTTCTCTATTCGAGCTAGCCCCCCACTCAGCCAGAACTAGAGGCCGTCTTGAATTTCCCCGCAACATTTTCTCGGCGCGCTCGGTAGGCTGGAAGTGTTGCGTTTTCCCCACCCCAAATGCCTCATCCAGAGATGGGCAAAACTGGGGCCCTCTTGGGAGGCCTCTTGGGGCGTCCTGGAGGCTTCTTGGACCGCCTGGAGGAACAGGAGGATGGAGGAGGGCAGGAAGGGAGGAAGGAAGGACAGGCGAGAAAGTTTTTTGCTCGACAGATAATGGTAATGGCAGCCGTTGGAATGAACGCTGTGCGTCCGTCCAAAAGGGCCCTTACATCCTTGCCGAGCTGCTTCCTATGGACATCATTGGCAATCCGTCGTTGACGGCGTCACGCGGTCTTGCATCCTTGTTTTCTCAGCGGAAGGACGCTTGGTAATCGCAGCCCCATCCGTGAGTTCATGATGCAGGCATTTTGGCTGCAGTTGAAGCCTCTTCCAGCGTTTGGTAATCTACGCTCATTGGCTACCTGCACAATGGCCCGCCGACATTCTTCGGACGGCCAAACAGTTTCCGCATGCTTCGATATCTTGCAGGATTGGATGGTTGGTCGTTGTTCCAGGGATATGGCACGAATGCTCGAGCCTTTATCCGACCAGCGCCACGGTTTAGCTCCGAGGGCAGACTCTCTCGCTCAGACGCATGATCTTCTCTCGGAGTTCATCAGAAAGCAATGCCCAAATGGTAAGCTCAAGCCCACGATTTTGAGCCTAGCAGTCGTGGCGTGCGACAAGAAAGAACGGTGTAATTTTTCAACCAGGGAGCCTCGCGCTTTTGGCGACGATATGAGTAGTCTGATTCGCGTTGGCATGGCAAAGTTGTGTCAGTTGAAGACGTCCGAAGCAGATCGAACCAGATTGTTCAAGAAGGCAGCCCCAAGTCAGATCAGCCGCATCCAATGTTGTCTCGACGCCCTTTCACTGGACGAATCGCAAGTGCCAACCACCCCCGCCTCTCGGATGTTGGCGATCGAGGACGGCGCCCCGACAACGGCAACTTACGTTGCAGAGAGTGCAGTGCCTACTTCTAGGTTGGCTTCAAGGTTCCCTTCGTTCAGTCGCATCCAGGCTTCTCCCGACGCTGATCCGCCAGGGCGCGAATCGGCGCCAATTGTCGGCCTGGCGCCCAATGGCCCTATGGAATTCTTCCGTCGCCCCACGAGTTTCCAAGAGGACTTGCAGAGCATGTTTGCATCGGTCTTCATGGATCCTGCGGCAGATTCCATCCCAGAGGGTGAGCTCACCACGCCTGCCAGGCCCAAGAAGAAGAGGTCCGTTCCGACGCCCACTCCTCCGTCACGGCCAAAGGCGCAGAAGCAGTCAGCGATTATCTCCGAGGAAATGGCCATGGCGCTCGCCTTGGGCTCAGAGCCAGCGCCAGCTGGCCAAGGCGAGCAGGGGCGAATCGCCGAGAAAAACGGAGCACCCAAGAAAGGCCGTGCATTGTCCAAAAAAAATCCCAGTGTTGTTAAGAAGCCAGCGGCTTCCAAAGCTGGACTCAACCGTGCAGCGCAGTCCGTCAGCGCCCCGCCAACGCCCGTTGACGCCAGCGACTTGGATGATGATTGGGTGGCCAAGGAAGTCAGCAATATGGATGTGTATTTGGATGATACCGCAGATCAGAAGCGTTTGCAGAATAACCATCAGAGCAGGGCCTATGGGAAAATCATGACCATTGCGAGGAGACAGGGCCTCCCCGCCGATGAAATCAAAAGGCTTGGGAAGCTCGCCCATCAATTCGCGAAGTCGCATTTTGCGACTGCGTTCGCTAACAAGCAGAAGTCTTGAGTAGGTAGGGACGGCGAGAAAGAGGTGGAGGAGGAGGAGGAGGAGGGGGATGGCGAAGGAGCAGAGATAGTGAAATGACGGGAGGGTGGTCTGAAGCTTGCCAGCAGCGGAATTTCCTTTGATTTTTTTGTTCGGGTATCGGTTCCCCTTGCCGCGTCGTCGCCGCCGCCCCCGTTCCCATCCCCCCCGCCATCTCCCTCCTTTCACAGCCACCCCCTCCCCTTGCGGAGCGGGAGTTTTCAAACGCATGTGGCAAGCTTCGGTCCGAAATGAAAGCAGGGGGGTGGACGCCGACCGACTTGGGCGCATCATATTGGCGAGCGGCGGTAGCACTGAAGCGTTCTCCCACGTGGCTTAAGCAGGGGGGGGGGCAGTTGAGGAGGAGGAGGAGGAGGAGGAGGAGGAGGAGGAGGAGGAGGAGGAGGTGAGGATGAGGAGGAAGAGGAGTGGCGGGCATGAGGGCTTGGAGATTTTTTGGAAACAACAAAGCATGTTTTGAAACCAGTTGTATGTTCAAGCGACGGGGGAATATTGATTTAAACTTCGCACGCTAAGCTTTTGAAGCACGAGGCCCCCATCGGGGGCCCTCTTGACGACCCCATGTCGGTTTCGGGAGAATGAGGTAGGGGGCAGGAAGTGAAGATCATCGGGTGCAGTTTCTTGTTATCCGAAGCGTTCCACTGCCACCGCAGCGCTCGCAAGAATTCAGTGCCTGCGTTTTGTAGCAATGCTTTGCCGCCGTCAGGGGGCGCACGGCTTCGTAGTGGCAGCAATTTTGCGAAGATGCATCATGAAGGTTTGTTCCTCACGAAGTATAGGGTGAATCAATTTTGGCCAAAATCTGCCACGAGATGATGTCCTGGTTGACCTGGTGTTGTAATTGCATGGTAATTTCACTGTAATTACCACATGGTAATTACAATGAAATTACAACGTTCATGATACTTGAATAACATGAATGTTGAAAAACACATAGGAAATGACTACATGTTGTAATTACAACGGTAATTACCATGGTAATTACCAAACGCCTATTGTAATTACAAGAACACTACCATGGTAATTACGATGGAATTACCATGAAATTACCATGTGAAACAATACCAGTAGCAACAGTCGATGATTATTTCATCGCATTCTCTTTGAAAAAGGCACTCCGCTAGAAGCAGAATATGGCCAGGATTGATAATTTTCTGCCACGCTGCATCTCAGAGCAGAGCCTGGTGCGATTTATACTCAGCTTTCAGCAGCTGAAAAGCTGTGCTACAAACATTCCTGGGATACGTGTGCGTTGAATCTCGAATCATCTTCATTGTTCCTCGTCGACGATGTCCTGCTCACAGAGGGCATATGAACGTTTGTAGATTGAATCGCATGTGTTGTATTTGTTTGCCAGCATGCGTGCATTCAGTCTCCTGAATTTTTTCACGGTTGGTACCTCGGAATGAGACAGCTGCCCAGGTTAGGTCCTCCGAAGGCCCCAGAAGCCCCTCGCCGTCCTCGCCCGTTGATTCTCCAAAGAGATCTTTTGGCCTCTTGAGAAGTCTGGTTTCGCACCCACAAGATACGCTTAAGGACGCACGAGGAAAACCAAACGACCCGACCAGCCCCGAAGCTTACCCAGAAGACGCCATGGCTTTCTGTGCTCAAGAGGTGAAAACTGCACTTCGGCTCACCACCACTTCTGCCAACGCTTCTGTAATGGCGCGGAAGAAGGCCGTGGCGAAGGGCAAGGCTGTAGCGAAGGGCAAGGTCGCCCCGAAGGGCAAGGCGAAGGCGGCGGCGAGGGCAAATGATCCTGCGCAGTACGTCTTTTTCTGTTTCTGCTTCTGCTCCTCATCGTGGCCACCCTCATCCTGCCACTCATCTTCTTCCTCTTCACTCTCCTCCTCATCTTCATCTCCCCTCCTCCTCCTCCTCCTCCTCCTCCTCCTCCTCCTCCTCCTCCGTCTCCAGAACCACCAGTGGAAGAAAAATTTGTTCCAGTTTTGCGTGGCTCATTTTGGATCCTCCTCCCCTCTCGTTCGATGGTTCCAGATGCTTCCAGAGGCCCTTCAGGTGCCCTCCTGGGAAGCCCCCTGTAGGCTTCCTCGTGCGTCTTAGAGAGCATTGTGGCTGTCTGGAGGTTCTCTGGGGCGCCCCTTCAGGCCCTCCGCGCGCTTCCTTCCACGAAGAGACCAGGATTTCGAACAACAGGCGTGCAAACGTACAAGGGTTTCGAAACATGACACGCTAACGTACCAATGTCCCCAAACGCACGCGTGCAATCGCACCAAGGTTTCACGGGCACGCGACAAAAAAGACGTGCAAACGTACCAGGGTTTCGAAAAGGACACGCGAACGCAGTATAGGGTTTCCAAACACACGAGTGCAAACGCACCAAGGTTTCACAGGCAAACGTACCAGGGTTTCGCAAAGAGAGGCCTTATCGAGGCCTCCTCCTCCCCCTCACTCCCCCTCCTCCTCCTCCTCCTCCTCATCCTCCTCCTTCTCGTCCTCCTCGTCGTCGTCGTCCTCCTCCTCCTCCGCCCATCCCCCCCTTCTCCTCATCCATCTCCTCCTCCTCCTCCTTCTTCTCCCCCTCCTCCTCCTCCTCCTCCTCCTCCTCCTCCTCCTTCTCCCCATAACATTTTTTGAGCCCTCGGGATCGTTGCATTCTTGTCCTGGTGCTCGCCGCGCTTTGAGCCTTCCCGCGAGCAAGCGTCAATATTGTCTCAAATCCTGACGCTCGAATTTTGCGTTTTTCCTCCTGGGGTATTCCCGCGAGCAAGCGTCAATATTGTCTCAAATCCTGACGCTCCAATGTTTCGTTGTTTTCCTCCTGGGGTATTCCCGCGAGCAAGCGTCAATATTGTCTCAAATCCTGACGCTCGATTTTTCCCTGTCAAAGCCCGCCCCAGCCTTGTTTTGGCACGCCGTTGCCGCTCTGCCAGAGGCCTGAAGGGAGATTGGAGGAGGAGGAGGAGGAGGAGGCGGAGGAGGAGGAGGAGGAGGAGGAGGAGGGGGAGGAACAGCAGGAGGAGGAGGCGGAGGTGGAGGAGGTGGCGTGGAGAGGTGAGTTCTTTTTTTCCGAAAGGCAACTCCGCGATGTCACGCGCCCTCCCAGGAGGAAGAGCCTGACTACATGACCATGACCAAGAAGGAGAAGCTCGACGCCCTCGTCAACACGTGGGGCAATGGCGGCGCGGCAGCTCAGGTGGCAAAGCGCGTGGAAGAGAAGGGCGACGACGAGAGCGCCCCTGTCAGGAAGCGCCCTGCCGCCAAGACTTCGGACTACGAGTCGAAAGGCTGGCGCGACCGTGGAAAGGACAGAGACTTCAAGAAGCTGAAATCGGCTGGCCAGATTCCAGACTTCGTTATGCACATGATCGACAACGCACCTGCTGGGCAGAAACGCTCAACCGAGACCGCCGTCATCAACGAGATTATCGACCGCAAGCCTGACGGGTCGATCTTCTTGAAGCTCGACAACCCCAGGTTCCATCAGGCCAGGAGCATGTACAAATCTTTTTGCGACAAGAAGAATCTCATGACGAAGCCGAAGCTCAAGGCGGAGGTCGAGTGGGGCGGCAAGGACAAGTTGAAGGAGGCGATCCAGGCATTCGGAACTGAAACTGCCATCCTCACTGACGGCCTTCGCTTTCGTTGGTTAGCGTAGGCTGCGCTTTCGGACCATCTAGAACTAGGGGGAGGAGGCGGTGGAGGAGGAGGAGGGAGAGGAGGAGGAAAAGCAGGAGGTGGACGAGGAGGACGGGGAGGATGGGGGAGGAGGAGGGAGATGAGGGGGGCGCGGGAGGAGGAGGAGGAGGATGGGGCGGGAGGAGGAGGCGGAGGAGGAGGAGGAGGAGGAGAAGGAGAGGGGGAGGAGAAGGAGGAGGAGGAGGAGGAGGAGGAGGAGAAGGAGGGGGAGGAGGACGAGGAGGACGAGGAGGAGGAGGAGGAGGAGGAGGACTGAGACCCCAAGATCTTTGGAGTGAGACTTCCAGTTGTCGCGATGCCATGGTAATTCCAAGGTAATTTCAATGAAATTACAGTTCGTCGCAATTCAGTTGTAATTCCAATGTAATTCCAATATAACTTCAATTCGATACTGGTCAGTTGTAATTCCAACGTAATTTCAATGAAATTACATTTCTAGAACGTTCGGTTGAAATTTCAACGTAATTTCAACGAAAATACACTTCGTTGTAGTTCGAATGTAATCCCGATGGGATTTCAATGAAATTGCCACGCATGCTACGATAATTGCGGTTGGCATGCCGATATCTAAATGTGCAGCCCACGCTTCCCGTCGAATGCACAAGACCGTCAAATGATGCGACGGTTGCTTCTCACAGGCGGGACAGGTTTGGGACAACGACGACGGAACCGTCTCTTGGCGCGAGGGCAAGATGACCAAGGCGCAGGGCGGTGGCGACTTTTGGGAGATTCGTGGTGCCACCAAGGGCTTGTCAATAGAAGCGTACGAGGGTGCCGCTGCGATCATGGACAGCTTGGGGTGGAAGCCCCAGGACATCGACAACAAGGCGCTCAAGGACGCGAAGGCGGGCGGCGTTGTGCCGCGCGAGGTCCACGAGATGCTCGACCATGCGATGATTGCCACGGACTCGCTGCTCAAGGAGACGAGGTCGCTGCTGCCCAAGCTCGACGCCGTGGGAGGCGCGAAGGCCGAGAACATTAAGAACACGCTGCTCGACAAGACAGAGGACGTTCGCGATCAGTATCGCTCGGTCGAGAAGATGAGCACCACCAAGAAGGCTGCGGACGGCTCCTCGTACACGGTGGAGGCGGTCGACCAGGCGTTGGCCAAGCTGGCCAAGACGGTCGACGCTTTGCTCGACCAGAACGAGATCGCCAAGGTGACGATCAAGCGCAAGTGAGCGCGTCTCTAAGCTCAGAGGAGAGGACGGGTGCCTTGAGCCAACTGGGCCACTGGAAGGTTGAGAAGGAGTGAGGGGGTGGAAAGATGAGGAGCAGGAGGAGGAGGAGGAGGAAGAGAAGGAGGAAGAGAAGGAGGAGAAGGAGGACGAGCTTGGAATGCTATGGAAACACAAGGCGATGTAGGAGGAGAAGGACTACGAGCATTGCGTCGACAGTCGGCGAAGGCGGCGACGACGAGCACGAAGGCGAACACGAGGACAAATGCGAATACGAAGACGTAGCGATGAGAAGGATGACGAATACGCACGCGGCACCCTCCCAAGATCCTCACCTTTTAGCCCCGCCGAGCGCCCTGCGCCGAGAGCTGGTGTCCGTCTTTTTCGGCTGCGTGGGCATTCAAGCCCGACGCCCAACGCCGACGCCCAACGCCGACGCCCAACGTCGACGCCCCGAGGCACAGCTCCCACGGCAAACAGCAGCAGCAGCAGCAGCAGCAGCCGCCGCCGCCGCCGCCGCCGCCGTCGCCGAGAAGGGAATCGTTTCCAATGAAATCGCCGCCACGCTGGATGCGCTTCGAAAATTCGCATGGGACGCCGCCTTGGGCCCTCCAGGGTGGCCCTGGCGCGTCGGCTCGACCCCTCCCCCTCGCCTCGCTGGGTGCCTTCAGGCCGTCGCCGCGCTGGACGAAGCTCGACAATTTCTTGCGACGGACGTCTGGGCCCCTCAAGGGGCCTTGTCGCGTCTGTTCGCCCTCTACAGCAAAAGTGTATGTATGCTACGATTCCCTCCTCGATGACGTGGTCGTCGTCGTCCTACCCAACCTCTTCCTCCTCTTCCTACTCATCTTCCTCCTCCCTCCTCCCTTCCCCTCTCTCCCCTCCTCCACCTCCTCCTCCTCCTCCTCCTCCTCCTCCTCCTCACTCCTCCTCCTCCTCCTCCACCTCCTCCTCCTCCTCCTCTTCCTCCTCCTCCTCACTCCTCCTCCTCCTCCCACCTTCTCACCATCCTCCTCCTCCTCCTTCTCCTCCTCCGCCTCCTCTTCTCCTCCTCTCAGAGGGATGCGAATGATTGGGCGCGTGCAGACCTCGTCACCTCCAGGCGGTAACGCCACGAAGAGCGCCACTAGGCGGTAGGGGAGAATCCTCCTCCTTCTCCTCCTTCCCCCCTCTCCTCCTTCCTCCTCCACCTCCTCCTCCTCCTCACCCTCCTCCTCCTCCTCCTCCTCCTCCTCCTCCTCCTCCCCCTCCTCCTCCTAGCTGTCTCTTGACAACACGTGATGGAGGGGCGATTTTCGGAGGTACTTCGAAGCCCTTTCTGCTCCGCCCGAGACGCATCGCAATGCAGAAGAAACGTTCGAATTCGTTGGTTGGAAAACGGCGCAAGAGAAAAACAATCCCAGGTGGAACTCTGTCGCCGCGCTGGATGTAGTACGGAATTGTGCTGGGTGACGCAAGCTCGGGCCCGTAAAGGGCCCTTAGTGCGTTAGCTCAGGCCCGTGGCGTATTCGTCCCCAACCTCATCGTCGCCATCGTTGTTGCCAGGGCCGTTGGCATTTAGAATTCGCCAGAGACGGATCATCGCAGGAAATTCTGAGAAACTGCATCGTACCGCAACGCAAAATTCTGATAATATTTATCAGAATAATTCTCAGAATTGTGCGCTCCCGAAGTTTATGAGAATTCAAGCAATTTATAAGAATTCTTAAAAACATATCATTCTAATTTTTTTACGGGAATTTGGTCTATGAGGCCAGTCAGCCGGTCAGCCGGTCAGGCGGTCAGTCGGTCAGTTGGTCAGCCAGTAAGTTTGCAAGTTGGTCAATTTGGCAGTCGGTCAGCTGGTCAACCGGTGAGCCAGTCAGCCAGTCAGCGAGCAGTTGGTCAGCCGGTCAGTCAGTCAGCCAGTCAGCCAGTCAGCTTGTCAGCCAGTCTGTCGGTCAGCCGTTGAGCCCGTCAGTTTGTCAGCTGCATGGCCCGTTGATCAGCCCGGCAGCTTGTCAATTGTGTGCCGGTCAACCGGTCAACCGGTCAACAGCTTAGCCGGTCAGCCGTTCAATTTGCAAAACTATTCCACCAACCCCCAGAATGGGAGCTCCACCAACGGCCCTAGCGGCGCATCCTGCATGCGCGCGCCCCGCCCATGTGGGTGCATCCTTCACACACTTCGTGGCCTCATAGGGAGCTCCACCGGAAGTCCCAGTGGCGCAGTCCGGATGCGTCCCACCGCCCATTTCGGGACACCCCTCACACGCGTCGTGGTCCCATAGGGAGCTCCACTGAAGGTCCCACCCGCTTCGGCACACACACACACACACCTCACACGTTGCGTGGCCCCACAGGGGAGCTCCAACGAAGGCGATATTCACAACGACGGCACTCATAACTACATATGGTGGGGTCCTTCATCTCACAGTTCGCCTCTTTTATGACTTCTCGGCAGCGGAAGTTCTTCAGCGTGTCAGTCGGTTTGTCACTCGCGCTTGCGCGTGTTAGGTGTCAGGCTGACGGACAGTGTTGTTGATTGTTCAGTAGCGCAGATTCAGCGTGCCGTTCGGTATGCTACTCGCGCCTGGGCGTGCCAGCTTGCTGGGCGGTCTTGCAGGTGTTGCGCAGGAGGACAGAAGGTGCATCATCTCTCCCTCTTCCCGCATATCGCCCCACAGTCTCGCTCCCTGTTCCGTCAGATCGCCTGGCATTATCGATTACTCGTATTTCATTATTTCCCACTCCCTGCGCTTCCGCCCCTCATCCTGCATGTTTTGTCTCCTCAGTCCACTCCCTTGTTCTCCTCCATCTGCCTCCTCGCCTCTTCCCTTCCAGGAAGTCCAAGGGGTGCGCCAATATCACTTTCACATGCTTTGATCTACTCCACGCCGTTTGGCATTCATTCTTTATGAGTCGTGGGATCCTCAACTTTTTTGTTTGATGAGTCCGCTATTTGGCGTGCTTGGAGAGGGGAGACCATAGAGGATCGATGGAGGCCCCAAGATTCAGGAGGGGAGAAAACACACAGACACAATTAATCGTCGATTCCCCACAAAATATGGGAGCATATGGGAAGTGGGGGGGGGAAGACAAAAACCCAGAACCTATGGGAAAACACAACATGTTTGTTTATGTGTGTGTATTTATTTGTGTGTCCCAGGGCCCCTTCAAGCTAGCTAGAACTTGAGCGCGCGCGAAGCGCGCGTGATGGTTCTAGTTTTTAAGTCAAAAACCTGCTCGCGCACTCTTGCGAATCGTTACGAGACGCATCGGCGTTTCAGCATTGCCACCAAGTGCGAGCGAGCGGGCCTCTCGCGCGCGCGTGCCGAAATATTCCTTCGAAGCGCATTTGCTGGGGGGGTGCACGATCCTCGTTAACGAATGCCATGCAGGCCATTCGCGCCCGTCGGCCGCGCGCGCATGTCGAAACCCTTCCCAAACTTATGGTGTTCCAACCTATTTAAGCCTTGCCCATCAGAAAGAATATCGATCATCCAGAAGGTACCAACACTGGAGGGTTTTCACAGGTCGGCCCCTGGGAGGCGATGCTTGTTCGGCACTTCGCCAGCGTGTCGCGCAGACACTGTTTCGGTATTCGGTATTTTTTGGGTGCTCGAAATTATTTCTTGGATGTGGCCCGTAAGTACGAAGGGAACAACACAATCCCAAGCCTTGCTCACCGGCGCATGGGCGCCATCATCGTCATCCGCCTGATCAGCATCGGCACCGTCAGTCGTCTTGCCCTCGTCATCGTCATCATCGTCACCAGCACCGCTGCTATTATCATCGTGCCTGCCGTTGTCGACGTTGGCATGATGCCGCGCCCGCCCGATTCACCGACTCGCACTGCAGTGCCCGTGCGTCAGCGCGGCCTGCGAGACGCACTGGGCAGTTGTTTGCGGTCAGTGCCACAGCGGCCGCGCCGCTCGCGCCAAACTCGCTGGCCCCCCTGTGCGCGAGTCTGGGCGCTCGTAGCACGGCCGCAGCGATGTGCGGGCGAGCGCCAAGCAGTCATCGCGATCGCCGCCACATCGGTTCTGCAGACCAGGTTGCGGGTGGGCGGGTGGAATTATTGCACGAGCAGTGGATTTGACAATTCACAGCGGACCACATTGATGACATTGATCGCACCACATACAATGCCCCGCGTTGATTGCGCAGCATCGATTGCCTAGAAGCACGGTATAGGGTCCACGCTGGCGAGCATACATCATTGTATGAATATGTGCTCGCACGTATGTGTAAACAACGCGGGGAAGCTACTGGGATCACCGCGGTGTTTGTGAACTAGTTGGGGTGCTTAACATGTGTTTGGGGTGTTTGGAACCAGGTTTGCTATCCAAGTTGGCCATGGTTAGCTATCTGCACTTAACGGATATATCTATCTGTATTTAGCGCATTTAGCACTAAGTTAGCCATCTGACTTAACCTGTTTAGCGCGGCTGGCTAACCACGTTGCAACTAGTTTCTGTCCTGGTTCGCTGACAGAAAAAGAGGGGGGGACAGAGAGAGGGAGAGAGCGAGAGAGGGAGAGGGAGAGGGAGAGAAAGAGGGAGAGTGCGAGAGAGAGGGGGGCAGGGAGAGAGGGAGAGAGAGAGAGAGGTGGAGGAGGGGCGAGGGATGGAATGGTAATGGTGATGTATATATATATACACATACGTATTTATATATATGGATATGTGTATATATATGTATATACAAATATACATAAATATATGAAATGATCTGAGCTGGTATGGTATGATATACTATGATATGCTATGATATGAGATGGTATGACATGGTATAGTATTGTGTATGTGCTGTTGTCAACTTAGTGTCAGTGATGCGGCCTCGGAAATCGTGCCTATGTACGTGTGCCCTTTTTTTAATGTTCAGTGCTCAGCTGCTCTGCCGTGGCGACCCGCAGTTTCGGGTGCGACGGGGCTCTCTGCCACTTTGTTGGTGGCAGTGCAAAAACAAATGCGCGCTCGGAGGCAGCCGCGACCTCGTCGCCACCGCGTCGACCTCCGAAGTGTTTGCTTTCGATGTGTTACTGATGTTGTGATTGTGTTCCTGATGTTTTTTGTGTGTGTGTTTTTTTGTTTCTGATGGTTTACCTCGCCATGTTTGGAGACCGTCGGGCGCCCTCGCGCCCGCGCGACCGCCAGTGAATGCAATCCGCGGCGATGCAAGCGCAGTAGTGCAAGCAACTTCGTCTCTAGCTGGGGGTTGGGGCTGCGGCAGAAAGTCATTCTGCGCTCGGCGCCGTCGGAGCCCCCCATGGGGAAGGGAGGGGTGGGGGGGAGGAGCAGGAGCGAGGAAGATAAGTAGGGATGGCAAGCAGCAAAGTCAACGGCGGCAAACAGACGGGCAGCACCAGCATGGTCACTGCGAGCAGGACGATGAGGGGGATCAGCAGGAGGGGGCGAAGGGGGGAGGGGGAGGGGAACGGGGGTGCGGGTGCGAATGGGATGTGGAGGGGGAGGGCGAGGAGAAGGAAAAAGACGAGGAGGAGGAGGAAGATGACGAGCGGGGGGGAGGGGAGATGGTGGAACAGGAAGAGGAGGAGAAGGAGGAGGAGGAGGAGGAGGAGGAGGAGGAGGGGTGGGGAGGGGGAGGAGGAGGAGGAGGAGGAGGAGGAGGAGGAGGAGGAGGAGGAGAAGGGGGACGTTGGTGATGAGGCGGAGGAGGATTTGGATGAGTATTTGGATGAGGGGGGAGGGGAGGGAGGAGGATGGCGAAGGGGAGGAGGTGGAGGAGGAGGAGGAGGAGGAGGAGGAGGAGGGGGTGGTGGGAGGACCTGATGCTGTTCGCATTGCTTGGCAAGTACAACCCCAGTATTCGACGCCAAACGTTTAAAGCTCGGGTGGAAACACCACGGTTCGCTCCCCGTCCTGCCTAACTACTGTTTTATTCGGACCTCACCCCCTCCCCCAGACACGCTGCATCCTCGTACCCTGCCCTCCCCCCTGCTCACACGAGGCGGTCTGCCCTGACCTTCAGCCTCGCTGGAAACACTACGTGCGTGACGCAGCCTGGCAAAACTGGCCAATAGATGCACGGCTCGATGATATCAGCCATTGCAATGAACTGCGGTCGATCCGCAGCCCTGCACTTCGAGGAGACATCACACGCAGCAAGCTCAGTCCAGAGTGAAACGCAAGAAAACATGCTCGGTTCAGCTGCACATGGCAATACACTTGACCGAAATAGATTGAGCCGTCGCCTGCCCTACAGGCTACGACGTCCCCGACTTCAACGACTCTGCAATTCACCTGTGCACACCGAGAAACGAGAATCTCGTCCCGCATTTCATCCACATTCAGGGTGGCTTTGATGGCAGTCATCAGTTTCCTCGACGGCTGCCTCGGCTCCAGCAGGCCAGGTGAAACAAATGGAACCCGTAAGTCGAACAGGTGCTGGACAACCACCTCTTCGGACAAGGCTCTGTCATACGCTGTCGTGTTGTGGTGCGGCTGCGCGAACCGTTTCAGCACTCTGTGTTTCCTCTCCATCAAAAGCGTGGAGAGAAGCACTGTTTTTTAAGCAGCTGCATCGGTAAATGCAGCGAGGCATGAAACTTAGGTTTCCAGAGGGCCGTGCCATATGCAACCTTGTGGAGAGTGAGATGGTTGACAATCGTCTCGCCCAGCTCGGCGGGCGACACAAGCCCGGTGTTGATAATTGAAAGGAAGCCCACGACTTGGCACAGACAGATGGCATTGGCCACCTCGGCAGCGCAATGGCCAGCTGGCCTCGCGATGTCAACTAAAAATTTTGCAAGCACTGGGAAGCAAGGCATCAGCTCAGAAGCGGTTCCCCCTGGACTGTTGTTTTTGTGTTTCCCGCACACGTCCTTGCCATGGCTGTAGCCCGCTGGCCAAGCCCAATGCTGCAAGTAGTCGTGGAACCGCTTGCCCCCAAGATTGTGCACGCCAAGGTTCGACATCAGAGCCCTGAGTTCAATCAGGGCGACCCCTTCAACGAAATATATGTGCATCCAGTCCCAGTTGACCACGTCGGCTGCCTGCACATCAAGGTCAAAATCTTGGAGGAGGGATGTTGGGACAAAGTTGAAGCCGAACTTAATCTGCAAATCTTTGAGCTGAGCCGAGTCTCCTGATACTTCCTTGAGCCTCCGTTGGATGCCCTTGATGCTCGCGTTAGTCTGAAGGACGAACTTCGAAACGTCTACCTCGTGAGAACTGACCAGGAACCCAGTGGTGTCCGATCTGAGGTATGATGACCAATGGTTGCACACATTTTGGCATAGGAAACACACCTTGTGACCGCCTATACCCTTACAGTGTAAACTGAACTTGTGCGCCCGCTCGTCCTGTATAATGATGTCGAGGCGCATGAATATGAGCCTCGGCATTCCACCACGAAACTTGAATGCAACACCGTCCCTTAAATCGTGCTGGACAGGTCGTCCGAAAAAGAAACGCAACACGTGCCTGAACACCTCACTGATCCCACCACGGAGCCGATCGCACTCGGTCGACCTCAAACAACATATCGTGAACCATGCTAATTCGTTGCTCAATGCTGGATATTTGAACTCCTTTATGCTCCAGTAAATTGTTTGCAGCTTTCGTTTATTCTTTTCTGCCAAAACATTGCCTGGCGTTATCTCATCTGAGTAAGTAATCAAAGACATAGTACCATTTGTCTCATCTAGAACACGAGTCAGAAACTCTTTGAAACATTGGTTCTCGTCGGCTGCCACTTGCCAAAATCCGAGCGGGTGTTGAACCCACACATCAACAACGCCGCCGTCCGTTGCTGGGAGCTCGACCTTCTGAAGCAGTGGCCCCCAATCCGTATCCTGAAAAGCGATGCGCTGTCTGTGCCTCGCCTGCGTCGCGGGGCTGAACGCATCTGGCAATCCATCTGGTTTGACAAGTTTCAGGAGTGCTGCTATCCCAGAACAAGTGACATGGCTTGATCTTCCGAAATCAGTCAGCTTGAGTTATTTTGCCATCTCTTTGGCAACACGAGCTCGGCCTGGAAGCGGCCGCGGCACGGGCACACGACGAGACTCTCTTGGGCGGGGGAGAGGGCTGTAACGGGTGGCACGCGCCGCCCGTTACGACGACGACATTGACGACGACGATGACGACGACGACGTCGACGTCGGATTTTTTTTCCAAACGCATTTGAAACAAAAAACAACGACGGGATCCTCAAGGGACCCCCGAGAGGGAGGTAACGGGTGACGGCGACCATCTTTATACGTATGCGAATGCCCGAGGCGACGACGACGACGACGACGAGCGGGCTTGGGGGTCCACCACGGTACGGCATAAGGGCGGGGCCATGCATGAGCATTTGCACAGCATTGCACGGCAGAAGGGCGGGGGTCCACCACGGCACGGCAGAAGGGCAGGGTCACGGTTTCTTCCCTCTTTGCCTCCTCATCCTGGTCGTCGTCGTCGTCGCATTCGCCGTCGTCGTCGTCGGTGCGACGTCAACCCTGGGCACGGGCGCGGGGATTGATTTCAGACGGCGTTGTGTTTAATCGAGCGTTGGGCGGACGGTGGGGTTGAGATACGGCGGGCTTGGATTTGCAGATCCTCTGACCACGGTTTTTGTACATATATATATATATATATATATATATATATATATATATTGTGTTGTGTTTGTCGTGTTTGGTTTGTTTTCTGGTGGTGCGTTTTTTGGTATGATTGCACCCCTGGTACATCCAGAACCCCGAAGCCTTCGCACATTGCCACCGCCTAGGCCCTGAAGTCGGAGCCACGGCACCAGGCAGGCAACAGGTAAGGGCGAGCGGGCCTCACGCCCGCACAACAAAACGTCACAGTGCGAGCGATACCCCATTAGAGAACATCAGCTGAGCGTGACCCGCATTTCCCCATGTGGGAATCCTCACCGTGCTGATTCACAACAAAAACGTTAAACGAGAAACATCACTCACTCTCCGTGCTTGTCGTACACGGCCGATGCAGCCTCCCAGGCTTTCTTTGCATGCGCAGTTGTCTGCGCATCACTCATGCCAGTTGCCTTGCCCCTAGTCTTGGCAGCACCGTACGCCCTGCTGCAGAAAGCGTTGCGGGTCCTGCCCTTGCAGTCCTTCGGCATGAGCTTGTCGTTGTAGTTCGCGCCGTTGGTGCCGCCCTTGCTTGGTCGGCCGCTCTCTCTCTGTCTCTCTCTCTCTCTCCCTCTCTCTCTCTCTCTCTCGCTCTCTCCCTCCCTCTTTCTCTCGACTTCTCCCTCCGTATCCCTCCCCATCCCTATCCTTCTCAATACCCCATCCCCCCTTCCACGGAGTTGGGGGCCCGTCTCAGAAACTACTCCCGAACGCCAAAAGGTTTCGGTCTGCCGAAGCAGACTGCATGGCGCGCACGTGGAACTGCGCGCACATCACACACACGTGCGCGCACCGACACACGCATGCCGCATTACACACATGCACGCGCATGTTACCCCATCGGTGGTCGCCTGTCGAACCGCCATCGAGGCCCGCCTTGGGCTTGACCAGCGGCGCAACCTTCGCCTTGCACGTCTTGCCCGTGGACTCCTTCTTGACCGTCGTCTTGGCCTTGGCCTTGCCCTTGCCTCGACCCTTGGACTTGCCCGAGCTCCTGCCCTTGCCGACCCCAGCTGCATCCATCATCTTCTTCTCGAGCTCAGCTGCCTCGTCGATGCCATCGTCGCTGTCTCCGCCGAGCTCGATGGGCACCGCGCCCGTGGCACTGGGGGCACTGCCGTCCAGCACTGGCGGCGGCGACGGCGTACCAGGAGCACCAACACCCCCTGGCGGCGCGAATGGCCCTGGCACGCCAGCAGCTCCGTGCTGCGCCTTGGTCGGTGGCATCACGCTGGACATCGGGCTCGCGTCAGCGACGGGGCCCTTTGGGGGAGTGTACGTGATGTTGCATCCGCCACTGCCGCCATTGCCAGCGCCCGTCGCACCTTGCATGAAGGAAGACATGCCTTGCATCATCATGGCGAAGAACGCGTTGACATCTGGTGGCGGTGCCAGCGCCCCAGCTGGGGGCAAAGGTTGGCGCGCGGCGTGGGCAAGGGCGAGCTGACCGCTGGCGTCGCCAGAGTGGGTCCTCTCAGCCTTCAGGCCCTTGTGGTTGCCCCTCGCCCCCTGCTGCAGTATCTCCAGATCCAAGGCGCTGCGGGTTACCTCCGCGGGCGGTCGAACTGGCGGGGTGTCGCCATACGCATGCTGGACAACAGGTGTTGGCATATGAGATGGGTCCAGAGGGAATATCTTCTGGTGCTGGTAGGGCCACTTGCAGGCCTTGTCCTTCTGCTTGATGGTTGACTTCAACTGCGTTGCCATCGCGTGCTTATCCGTCAGGCTCGGCTGTCCACAATTGCCCGCACTCGCCAAAATCCCGACAGCCCTCTTCAGCAAGCGCCACCTTGGGCACACCAGCCCAACCTTGTACATACGGTCTGCCATGACCGCAAGTTTCGGGGCCACACTGAGGCTGTGGTCCATGATTGTGGCCCAATCGCTCTGGGTGAAGAAGTTCTCCAAGTAGTCACATGTTTGCTGCGAACGTGTGGCATGGCCGCCACGCTGGTTGGCCACAGCGTCAGCCAACTGACTGGCGATGCGAGTCACTTGCGATGGGGTCCACGGGCCAGCGTTCACTTCGCGGATGACTTCAGTCGCCATGGCAAGGGTAATCCCGTGGGTCTGGGCCACCATGTTGCACACTGCATTCGTCTGGGACTCGTGCAGCCCAGCCCTCGGTACACCCGCTGCTGCCTGGGCTTCGGTGAACCGCACCCTCTGCCGCAGCACGCTGATGAGCTGGTCTGCCACGCTGGCGTCACCCATGGCCACGCGGTGCCCGCAACCCCGAGGGCGGTGATGCGACCTGCCAGGCTGACAAAGAGCTGTGCGAGCATAAATGCAGCAGTGAACTCGAACACTGGACAGACACCGATGGTGACGAGGATGGCCGTGGCCATGAGGAGGATGTGGGATTGGCGGGAGGAGGAGGAGGAGCATTCGGGTTGGGGTGCAGGGGCCAATGGAGCATGAGGTTGCCTTGCAAGCGGCTCGTCGCCGCATCTTACTCGAGAACGCCGTCATGTTCGAAGTCCCCCTGGGGCTTTCGAACCTCGTTCGAAGTCCCCCTGGGGCTTTCGAACCTCGTTCGAAGTCCCCCTGGAGGTTTGAAACCACCGAATACCTATTACGTTGATGTTTCAAACCCCCAGGGGGACTTCGAACGAGGTTCGAAAGCCCCAGGGGGACTTCGAACGAGGTTCGAAAGCCCCAGGGGGACTTTGAACATAGGCCATGTCCAGCACTAAGACCCGACCTTGCGAGATCGAGCGCCCACGTGCGCCAACCGAGACGCTCGATTCGCCGCCCCGTCGGCTCACAAACGTATGCTTTCGGCCAGGGGTAGGGCGAGTGTGATGGTGATGATGGTGATGATGGCGATGATGTTTTTTTTTTCAGCTGGCAACCTCGGTCACGTAGCTGCAATGTCGCAGCCTGAATATGCGTAAAGGCGACACCCACGCAACGGAGCGCTCGCACACTCGGCGGAACCCCGGCGCCCACATACGCAGTGCAAGTAATTAAAGTCGCAGAGTGCGTCGACCCCTGCGCACACGCGATGGACGGCCGTTCGTCTGCGCCCAGCCGAGGCGGCACAGGCGACATCACTCATCGTTGCTCACATCTCCTGAGCCCTCCACAGTACCTGCATGCTCCGCGTGGTGGTCAACGTACCACGTGCTCAGCCGATCGGCCGCCTCGTTGACTTGCTGCTGGAAGTGGGGGCCCCGCTGCACCCTGATGGACTTGCGCGTCCACTTCTGGATGATATTGCAATAGTAGAAAGTGCGCACGGAGGAACGACACGGCACCCACGCCACGTGCGGGACTGAGATCTGAGGCGGCGCCAGCGGTGGACCAGACAGAACAGCCACGTTGGTAAGGAGAGCCAAGTTGTATTCGGTAAGCTCGATTTCGAGTTTTGCCCGAACGTTCATGTTGGTGCGCACCACGACGTGGTGGGTTGCACCGTCATCAGTAGTGATGGTCGCCGTGATGTGCTTGGCGATCTCGTCGAACAGCCACGCCCTCCTGAGCTTCTTCGCCGCGGGGATGGGAGCTGACTGCTGTTGCGCTAGTGGGTCGGGGGCACTACGGGCAGCCTCGGCAATCTCCAACAGCTGCTCGGTCTTCTCGTTGCGCTGCCTCACGAGCTCGTCGTGGACGGAGAAGTCACAGTTAGTGAACTTGCGGTACCTGGTGTCGCCCTTGCTGATGGATATCCACAGTTTGCCGTCCTTGTCCTCGTATGGGGCGACCCATGCGTTCTGTGGCGTCGGATCCTCGACGCCCTCAGCGGCGATCACCGCATAGTTAAGCTGGACGCTGACCATGTGCTCCCACCAGGCAGGCCGAGTTGACGTACACAAGACGAGCGCAGCGCACACGGTCCAGCTTGAGCCTAAATATGGCTACGCATGATGGTGGTTATGGTGATGCGGCGGCACGCCCAATGCCCCCATGAGGGCACACTCGGGGGTGGTGCGGGTGTTGAGTGCCCCCCAAACTTCAAACATCTCACATATAACTTGCTGGGCGGGGGCCGCGCCGACTCGGCCGTTGGGGGCGGGGGCGTGCCAGGGATTGCGAGCTAGTGGGCTTTGTGAGGGCCAGTGGGGGCAATCGCGGGGACCATATGGAGGGCACTAAGTGGAGGGGCGACCACGACGACGAAGACGTCGACGTCGCATTTTTGTTAACGCATTTGAAATAATATCAACCAACGGCTGGAGCCTCAAAGGAACCTCAAACTGGGCCGTAACGTGTGACGTGCGCGAGCCGCCCGTTACGACGACGACGACGACGGCGACGACGACTACGACGACGACGACGTCGGATTCGTTCCAAACGCATTTAAAACAACAAACCAACGACGGGAGCCTCACGGGACCCTCAAGGGAGTTGCAACGGGGCGACGCCGCCGCCGACGACGACGACGTGTAGGAGCTGAGCGTCACCCGACGCAACCACCCAGACGCGACGAGCTCACGAGCTGGCCCCATCTCTGCAGATCCCCCTCGACCCCCAACCCAAACATATGTTCGTTGAGTTCGGAGGCCGCTGGCGGTCCCCAGTGGGTTTCCCTATCGCCTGTTTAAGCAGACTGGAACCCATAGGGAACCGCCAGCGGCCAACCTAACTCACAACATATCGAGTTAGGATACGGGGCCTGAGTCACCCTCATTCCTCCAAGGCAGCCGCGAAGGTGGGACGGTAGCGGCGCGGTCGGGTCCTTGTACTTGTCGAGGGCGATGGGAGCGCGCGGGGGCGCGCGGGCGCGCGACCTCGACCACTCGTCCTCCTCAGTCTGGTGGATCTTCCTCATCGCCCTCCTCACATTTCTTCCTCTCTCATCCCCCCTCGCCCCTTATACTCATTCACCCTCGGTGGCGGGGAGACGGGTGAGGCTGGGCCTGACATACAGACGGGGTTGACGGGCGATGAGGATGGCGATGGCGAGGGGGAGAAGGATGAGGAGGAGGAGGAGGAGGCGGAGGAGGAGGAGGAGGAAAGGGAGGAGGAGGAGGAGGAGGAGGAGGAAAGGGAGGAGGAGGAGGAGGAGGAGGAGGAGGAGGAGGAGGAGGGGGGGGGTGCGAGCTAGAGGATGAGGCGGAGGAGGAGGAGGAGGAGGAGGAGGAGGAGGAGGAGGAGGAGGGGGAGGGTCCCCAGGCATCGCAGCGCGACGCACGCTGACCAGGCGAACGAGTGTGCCGCGCCGTCCCCACAAACACCTACACGCGCGCTCGCTGACCGATGGCCCGAAGCACACTCGACGTATCATACGGGGCCCCAGTGCGGCGGCATACACTCCTCTGCATGCGCATCGAGGCTTACGCGGGCACCTTGCGCCTCCAATGGTCGAGGCGGGGAGGGGACACGGGTCGGGTAGCCAGACGGAGCAGGCGGGGGGATATGACGAGGGGGGTTCCATTGCGATCGCAAACGACCAAGTGTAAAATTCGCCGACCCCGCGGGTCGCGTCACGACTGCTGGCGTAGACTGGCAAACTTAGAGCAACGCCGAGGACTCGCCCACATCGAAGCGAGATCGACATGGCTAGAACCACGCGCCATGGAAGACCGCAGTGGCGCCCTTGAAACCCCGCAGGCGCACTGCGTGAGGCAAACACCCGACGTGGCAGCAATTGGAGCACGGGCGAAGGTGGACCGAACAATGTGGGGATAGCAAGTTATGTGTGGAGTGAACGAGGGGGGGACCACGATTACTTGCTGCCACTGCCGCCGCCGCCAACTGCGGTGACGAGCGACTCCCTGGGGCGATACAACTCGTGGCCCGCCTGAATCGTCTTCGGATTTGTGAGGGCTGGCACGGTCACTGACTTAGCAGTTTTGACAGCTCCCACAAACGTACACACATCAACAGCTACACTGGTCCAAGCGAGGCTCGGCACCTTCGAGTCTTTAGCAAACGGGACTGCCCAGAAGGGCACGACGAACGTGTGCTTATCAAACTTCGGGGCGAGAGTCGCGCGAGCGCCTTTCTCACCAACCAAATGCGAGACATCAACACTCGTACCATTGGCGGGCTGCTTTTTGTCATCATATCCTATGGTAATGTGCGGCGTGAAAGGCACGAGAATCAACTCATTAATCTCAATCTTGTCACTCGCAGTGACTCTCACAATTGAATCCTTCGGCACCGAAACATAATGGACTGTCAGATCGCACCGCTGAGCGTTGCTCAAAAACGCCCTGCCCAGGGCGAGCCTGACCGCGGCCTTGGCCGCCTCGTTGCGCACGTCCGTGTTCTCCTGGCGGCGCGGCGCGGAGATGGAGGAGGGGGAGGAGGAAGGGGGAGGCGGAGGGGGGGAGGCTGATAATGAGGAGGAGGAGGAGGAGGAGGGGGAGGAGGAGGAGGAGGGGGGAGAGGGGGGGCAGAGGACGCGGGGGGGAGGAAGGGGATGGGGGAACGGAGGTGGGAACGGAGGAGGAACGGAGGACGAACTGACGAGGAGGATGAGGAGGCAGGCGGGGCAGGAACGGATGAGGAATGCATGAGCAGGGTGGATACCAGGAGGTGGAGGATGAGGAGGAGGGTGACTTTCTAGCCTATACCCTCCTCCAAGAAGTCCACGTGTGGACTTCTTGGAGGGGGGTGAGGAGGATGGTTGTTCCAACAGGTCTCACATGACAACTCGTTTCTTGCTGTCCGCGTCACCCGTCGTCCGTCGTCCGTCGTCCGTCGTCCGTCGTCGTCGTCGTCGTCGTCGTCGTCGGCATGTTTGTTGGTTCTTTTCGCATGCGTTTGGACAGCATCCGTCGCCGTCGTCGTCGTCGTCGCCGTTGCCCCTCCACTTAGTGAGAGTGAGAGGGAGAACGAGGGAGAGAGAGAGAGAGGGAGAGAGTGTGAGAGCGAGAGGGGCTGAGAATGTGCACAGCGAATGCTAATGCGAGCGACAGTGGGCTCTTGGAATTCGGATGCAATATTTGAGAAGCGCCTCCGAATCCCATGGGGAGGGATAGCGAGAGAGGGAGGGAGCGAGGGAACGAGAGAGAGAGAGAGGGAGAAAGAGAGAGAGAGAGAGCCAGGGGCTCCAGCGCCCTGTTGATCACACTCTTGACGCTGAGGGTGGTCTCCTCGGACGGCTTCTCCACCTGGGGTGGCGGTCGGCTCTCTCTCTCTCTCTCTCTCTAGCTCGCTCGCTCGCTCCCTCTCTCTCTCACACTCTCTCTACCCCTGCCGTCGGTTGAGTTTCGTCCTTATCGCCAGCGGGGAAGGAGGACGACCCAACCAGACACCACAACAAAACATATCTGGCTTTCGGGGGGTGGCTGCGATATGAAATTCAATTCAGCCCACCTGGCACTCGTCGGCTAGCCTGCCAGTCGGAATCGAGAACGTAGCGGCCATCGTCTTGTTGTCCAAGTGGGCCTTCAACACGACGTTGCACTTGGTATCGACATCCTCGATCGTGTACTCCTGGGTGCTATCTCCGTTCTTGGCCACGACCGTCGAGCCGAGCTTGAAGCCGAGCTCCGCGAGGGCATCCTTGGACATGACGTTTGATTTCCCAAATTGGACAAGACCTCCGATTGGCATGGCATCGCCCTCCTTATGGGCGCATGGTTTTGCAGTCAACTTCCATGGGGCCGCTGTGGACTTGGCCTCGGGGTGAGCATCTAGTACATCTTGTAAGAATGATTGCTGGACCTCCTCCATGTGTTTATACTCTTTGCGTGTCGGGCACTTCTTGGAATGTAAAGTCATGACGGTGCGCACCTGGAAATCGCCCAGCAGTTGGGCGCGATGAGTCTTCGAAATCTTGAGCTTGTCCAAATACGCTGCGGCTGCCCTGAACGACGAAGCAGCCTTCACCACTGCGGCCCTCTTAGCAGTCTTTTTCAAATCAGAGAAATCCGAACTGACAAACAACCTGCTGGGGCCCATCTTGCAATATTTCTCGGGGCTCGACATCATTGCCTTGGCCAGCCCAGTGACGTACTCTGGGGCTTCCTGAAGGGGCAGGCTTGCGAGGAGACCCCACGATGTGCCATCGACTGTCCTCGTGAACTTGAGGCCGCCCTGAAAAGACCACAACTCATGCAGAAATTGCGCTGCCTCACCACCGCTCCACTTTTCAACATACTTGCACATGTTGGCAATCTGCCCCGTCAAATCTGGATGACTTGCCTCCACCTCTCTTGAGATCAACTCGTATTGTGCATCTCCATATGTTTTGATGTTTGCCGTTGCCATCCCATGTATATTAAGCATCACTGCGATCGACGATACTGCCTGGTGGGTCCCGTGCTCCTGGTTGCTCGCGTCCTGGATGAAGTTGGCGAGCCCTGGCATTGCCTTGATGCACTCACGGCGTATGATTGTGTACGGCATGCCCCTTTCCAGCGGCTCTTTGTACGACGGGCAGCGAGACACGACTTTCTCTATTGATAACTTACCATGAGCGTCTGGCAACTCATCTAAGAACGTATCGCATCCATTCGCCACTGCCCTGATCCCTCCCGTAGTGTGGGAACCTGCCAACGTTAAGATTCTCATATCTTGTCTACACATTCTGGCGACCATACCGTCGCTGACATCTGAAAGGTTCTGTTGAAATTGGAACTCCTTCTCAAACTCATCTGGGTCTGAACTCACCTCCACTGCGCGCGCGCCTGATGCGAACGCATAGCTCCAACCCTTATCGACGATCTTGCCTAGGAGGCTGTGCATGGAGAATCCGACGAGGCCTTGTCCCCAAAGATTCTCTGGATGGCATCCTGCTGGGACGCACTTATCCGAAACGGCCGCCACGCCTCCCCTGCGACGGGGGGGGCAGGACGGCGGAGAGGGGGGATGACGTTTGCAGTCGAAGGGGGCGAACACATACAGAACATCGGAGGGTTGGGCCTTTCAAAACCCACGAGTCCTACGTGTTTGGGCTTGACCCACTCCACATATGCGAGATCCAGGCGAAGAAGAATTTACATAATCCTGTCTGCCGCTGATGCTTTCTGTTTTTTTTCAACGCCCATCTCTCCCATTTGAGATAAAATAGGGTTCACCTCATCCGCTGCAGACTCGAGATTCTTCTCAAATCTCATCAATCGTGCCAAGTACAACACACCAATCGTCGAATGTAGTGTGCCCACAAAGCCAAAATGGCTTGAGCACAAAATGGCTAAGGATTGCGCCCTTGCCATTGCACAGGCAAGCCAAAGACCGAACACTGCATCCACGCGTCGTGAATCCGAGCAACGGACCTGGAAACCCAAGACACTGCTTGAACGATTTCGGCAATCTATATGATTTTTTGGGTTAGCTAACTTGCGAAATCCGATTGGCTAAGTCACCTAAATGCGTTTAGCTAAATGCGATTTGGGCGAACCTAACCTATTTAGTTCTGGATACGCAACCGTCCCCCAACTACAACAAACAAGAACACGGAGTTAAGACAACCAGGTTGCAAAGCGCAGAACATGAATACATATAGCAGTCGCGTTTCACTAACTCACTGAACTACTTCAGTTCTGGCAACACAGAGATAGTCAGATTGGGTATAAGATCGTGTACATAAAACAAGTTGCAATAACTTACATACTGGTTCTATCTGATATGTATGCATTTATATGTGACCTATCTAGATGATAAAGAGGGCGGGGATCCCAGTACCCCAGCCTCTTCTCTCCCTGCCCTCCTCTTCCGTCCTCCAACTCCTCCTCCCTCCGACGACAGCGAAGCCAAACAAGACCGACGACGATGGCGAAGACCGGCCACGAAGGCCGCGACTGGCGACGGCGGCGCCGACGACGGACGACATACGCCGATTACGGCGACCGAAGACGGCGATTGACTGTCGACAGATGGCAGCCGCTGGCGCGCCCTTTGCCCGCGCCGCGCCCCGGGGAGGCGGCACCGGCCTGGACGTGCCTCTGACGGTGGCGCTGACGGCCCCGGGGAAGCCCTCGTCGGCGCCCCTGGCGGTCGTCGGGCGCGCCCGCCGCTGCCGCCGCCGACGGAGGGCCGAGGTGATCTCCTCCTCCACCTCCTCCTCCTCCTCCTCCTCCTCCTCCGCCTCCTCCTCCTCCTCCTCCTCCTCCTCCTCCTCCTCCTCCTCCATTCGTTTCCTCATAGGCAGTTCCTCCCTGTCGCACCCCGAGGCTGGTCGAAAGGGTGGGCTGGGCGTTCCGCCGGAGACTTCCTCACCACTTCTGGCCCTGATGCCTAAACTCAAGTCGGGACTGTCCTCCTACGGGGGGATTGCGGCGAAAAAATGCAACATGATCAAAACATACCCCGAAAGGGTCAACAAACATACTCCAAAAATCGTCCCTGGATTATTGATTGACTATTTTTGAATATCCCCTCTGTAGAGGGACAGGCACGATTTAGCCTAAAAACCGACGCCTCCGCCTTCGGCACTTTCCGGGAGGCAGGTGTCACGCAGCGGCCGTCGCCCGGGCGGCGGCGTCGCCAGAGGATCCCGCTCCCCAGATTCCCATCGAGTCATGAAAGAGTCACGGCAGCAGTTTCTGTCGGTTTGTTTATATATATAGATATATACATTCCTCTTCTTATATTTTCATAAGCCCGGGCGGGGGGGACCCCCCCAAAAAAAAAACAGGATTCCAGGGATTTGGGGCTTTGGGACGGACGGGCCTCGAAGCGGCCCCCCGGGCCTCGCAGGGCATTTTGCCAAGCCTTCCCAGCACACCTAGGGCGATCAGGGGGTCATCGGAGACGTCCCAGAGACGTCCCACAGGCTCCAAGACAGCACAAGAGCGCTCCAAGAGTGACCGACGTGACCTCAAGATGGCCCAAGAGGCCTCCAGGACGGCCCCAAAGAGGCCTCCAAGAGCACTCCCAAGAAGGCCCCAAGAGGCAAACATTATTGATTTTCTGTTGGTCGTTGGTGAATTTGGGGGTTCTTCTCTTTTCGGCTTCCCGACGCTCCAAGACGGCGGTCTCCTGGGCGTCCGAAGCTACCTGGGAGGCTCCAAATTACCCCACAACCATCCGAAAGGGCTTCCAGGCAGTCCAAGCGAGCCCCAAAACGGCACAACACGGGTCCGAGATGACCCTCAGAGAGCCGCATGGCGGCCCAAGATGGCCCCAAGACGCCCTCCGAAGCATTCCAAATCGTGACCCGGTCGTTCAGGGAGACCGCGGTTGGAGGCAGGGTGGCCTGGGGAAGCTCCCAGAGGCCCCCAGAATATGCCCATGAGGCCTCCAGAAGGCCTTAAAATGCCTGAAACAATTTTTCTGAGGCCCGCATAGGCTCTCCAAGGAGGAGTCTC
>CAUYUJ010016135.1:0-35000 GCA_963575745.1 Prorocentrum cordatum | reverse complement strand
GGCGACGACGACGACGGCGACGACGACGACGACGGCGACGACGAGGACGATAACCACGACGACGACGCCGACGCCGACGCCGACGCCGACGACGACGACGACGACGACGCCGGCGACGTGGGTGGCGACGGGTCGCCCGCCCGATGTGCAGGTGGCGCTCGGCGCCTCCGAGCTGCTCGTGTGGACGGTCCCCGACGTGGACCCCCGCGGCCTCTGCTGGCGCACCGCTGCCGCCGCCGCTGCCGCCCCCGCCGCCGCCGTCGTCCCCCCCTCCTCCTCCTCCTCCTCCTCCTCCTCCTCCTCCTCCTCCTCCTCCTCCCCATCCTCTCCTCGCCGCATACTCTCCTCCTCCTCCCTCCTCCTCCATCCTCCTCCTACTCATTCCTCGCCCCCTCCTCCGCCCCCCCCCCCCCTCCTCCTCCTCCTCCCCCTCCTCCTCCTCATCCTCCTTCCTCTTCCTCCTCTCCTTCCTCCTCCTCCTCCCTCCTCCTCCTCCTCCTCCTCCTCTTCCTCCTCCGTCGCCGCCCCTGTCGCCGCCTCCGTCGCCCCAGCTCTCCGGGCATGCGTTTGCTCTGCATCCGGGCGTGCTGCCTCGGTTCCGGCCTCTGGAGCTCGTGCTCGGGCCCCCGGGCCTTGAGACGTTGACCTGGGGCGAAGGTCCACCCCTGGGAAAGGGGTCGGAATTCCCGGGGGGCGCGGAATGAAAAACAAAAAGATATCAGCGGATGTCAGGCCCTGGACCTCCGCCTGCCGAGCCTTCCGCGCCGCAGTCTGCCGCCGCGGCGCGGCCGCGGCGAACGCCGAGAATGCAGCTGCGGCCTCGACGGCGGCCGCCTCCGCGGCCGCGCCGGCGGCATCCGCTGCGCGGTACCTGCCGCCCGGTAGGGGGCGGAAGGTGGATGACGAACCGACGAACCCATAGGGGGGTCGGAGAGGGCTATGGGTGCGTGTTGTCGGATGGGGGTCCCCGCTCGAACGGGAGCGTTCCCAAGGGTCCGACAACCCGCACCCATACCCATAGCCAGTCCTCCTCTCAACGACCCCCCTATGGGTATGGGTGTGTGTTGCTCGTTCGTCAGGTAGAGGTCTGGGGGGGTCCCTGTAACCGCCTCCGTCGCCGCTGCCGTCGCCGTCGCCCCCTCGGCGCTGCCGCCATGGCCGTCGCCGAGGTTCGCAGGCATTGTTTTGGAGGAGAAGGAGGCACCAATACTGTTTTCAGTCGGGCATGTCCGTCCTTACAGGAGGAATATTCGAGGACCGTGGAAGAATGATCTTGGGACGATGTTTCGCGCTCTTTCGATTATTCCTGGGCTATTCTTTGATTTGTCTTCCAAGACTTTGCCTGTAGGAGGGCATGCCCGACCAAATGCGACCCTTCCCTCGCCACCACAGCTGGAGGCGCCCCAGAACCCTGGCCAGGACTCAGCCGCGGGGAGAGGTCCCGGGGAGCAGTGGTATCGGTACTCTCCGGGACTCGAGATACGGGGGTCGATGCAAACGTTCAGTCGGGCCTGTCCCTCTACATGGGGAGTCTTTAAAAATAGTACACAAATAGTAGGGGAACAATTTTTTGTACTCTTTCTGACTATTTGGAAGTACTTTTCGAGTATATTTTCTCTTGCGCCCAAAATCCGCCTGTAGGGGGACATGCTCGACCTAATGCAAACGGGGGTCAGTCAGAGCGCCAGATCTTGCAGGATCCTGCAGAGCCAGGGGCGCACTGACCTGGGCTTGGGTGCAGGATCCCGCAGGATCCTGCAGGAGCTTACAGGATCCTGCGACGCTTGACTGGCCCGGGTCTGGATTGACCCGGGCCAGTAGATTCCCGAACAGTGTTGTTCCCTGAGATACGGCGCATTTTTACAAATGCAGTATCGGGAAAAGCACGACCAGAGACCCAGACCCCATCTTTCTCCTACGCGTCTCGAGTCAGACCGATCTTTGAGGGTCCTGGGCCCAGAAACCAGGCGAAAACGCCCGGCTCGAAACAGTTGAAACACCAGGATCTCGGGAGGGGGGAGCAGCGGTATCGGCACCTTCTTCCGTCGACCTCCACCTTCCAAACCTTCCGCGCAGCAGATGCCGCCAAGGCGCGGCCGCGGCGACTGCCGAGACCGCCGACTCGACGGCGGCCGTCACTGCGGCGACTGCCGAGAACGCCGCTGCGACCTCGACCTCGGCCGGCATTGCGGCCAGGCTGGCGGCGGCCGCTGCGCAGCACCTGCCGTCCAGAAGGTGCAGCAGGTGGAGGTCGCGGGTTACAGTCGAGGTTGATTGGTAATTTGGTCGATGCCACATCAGGGTACCTTTGTGCGTTGTGTTTCGCGGCCCATGCCTTCTAAATTGCCATGGCAATGTGTCCGTTAAGAATGTGGGCGGCGCTAAGGCGAGAGCCACATTTTGAGAATGAGCCGCCCTCAATCCGTGAAACTGCTGCACTTTTCAAAAACGAATGTGCGCGGCGCTACGGCGAGAGCCACAGTTTGAAAACCACCCGCCCTCAACCCGCGAAACGCTTGCGTTTGTGAGCACGAATGTGCGCGGTGTTGAGGCGAGAGCCACATTTTGAAAACCACCCGCCCTCAAACCGTGAAGTCCTTCCAAGTTTCTAAAACGAATGTGCGCGGCGCCATGGCGAGAGCAGCATTTGAAAACCACCCGCCCTCCATGTGTGAAAGTGTTGCCAGCATTTAAGCTTGAGGGTCATCAGTGGTGGGGAAGTCTCAGGCGAAACGCCCAGCCCGCCCTTACAATTTGCCTCGGGGTGCGACAGGGGGAAGTTATCTATAAGGACAATGAATGGAAGAGGAGGAGGAGGAGGAGCAGCAGGACCAGTGTAGACCCAAAACTCATCAACGATGTTGTAATCAACCCTCCCTCCAACTTCCCTCTTCATAGGCGGCTACAACGGCTCATGTCTACTGAAGGAACTGCCGCGTTGGAAGACAACCGTTTGAAGATTCTGAAGCATACCAAAACATTGTTCTCGGGATTCCAACGCCACGGGTGAACTTGAGTGTTGCGCCTCTACGATCCTGAATCATGCCCGAACGCCATGCCTGGGACTTCAACACTGCGAATCATCATACAGCTGCACCCTCATGATCCTGAATCCTCCCAGGACACAATTTCTGGTACGCTGCTCATGTGAACCCGTGAAACTCGTACAATGTTTAAACGAAAGCGCGCGGCGCTAAGGCGAGAGCAACATTTTGAGAAGGAGCCGCCCTGAATCCGTGGAAATCTCAGAAATGTTTAAATGAATGTGCGCGGCGCTACGGCGAGAGCCACATTCTGTAAACAACCCGCCCTCAATCCGAGAAGCTTTTTTAAATGTCTAAAACTAGTGCGCGGCGCTAAGGCGAGAGCCACATGTTGAAAATCACCCGCCCTCAATCCGTGAAACTTCTGCATTTGTTGAAACGAATGCGCGCGGCGCTAAGGCGAGAGCCACATTTAAAAAACGCCCCCCCCCCCTCAGTCTGTGAAACTGCTAGCCCAAAGGCTCTAAGCGGTGCGGAAATCTCAAGCGAAACGCCCGACCCGCCCTAAAAATTGGCGTCGGGGTGCGACAGGGGGAAGTTATGTAAAAGAGAAAGTAATGCAGGAGGAGGAGGGGGAGGAGGAAAAGGAAAAGGAGGAGGAGGACGGGAGGGAGGAGGCAGGAGGGAGAAGGGATGAGGAAGCGGCAGAAGAGTGGTGGGTTGGGGTGTGGAAGAGAGGAGGAGGCGGGAGGGTGGAGGGAGGACGGTGGAGGAGGAGGAGGAGGAGGATGGGGAGGCAGGAGGGAGGAGGCATGATGTAGAAGGCGGGAGGCAGGAGGAGGGAGGAGGAAGAGGAGGAGGCGGATGAGGGAGAGGAGGAGGAGGGAGAGGTTGGTCCGTGGGGTAGGCCCTACCCTTGCAGTGCCCTAAGCCTTTGGGCAGGCCCTACCCCTGCCCTACCCCAAGCGCTTGGGTATGCCTACCTTAGGCCCTTGGGCAGGCCCTACCCTTACCCTGCCCTAGGCCCTCGGGTGGTGCCTACCCTAGGTGAGCTACCCGAGGCCCTTGGGTGGGGCCTACCCTGGGCTGCCCTTGGCCCTTGGGTACGGCCTAGGGTGGCCTTCCGCCCGGGCGATCTATTCCCTCCCTTTCCCTCTGTGCCGCACCCGCGAAGCGCAGGAACACAGGAGCTTGGGTTGGGCACTCCCGCCCCTTCCCCGTCCCCCTCGTTCCCGGTCCCCTCGCCTTCCCATTCTCCTTCCGCGCGTGCGGCTTCTGACTTCCTCTTGGGCACTTGAAGGACTGCCTCTTCGGATGTTCGGGTTCGTTGCGGTGTGTGTGTGTATGGTGGAAGCATCAGGGGCGGAGGAGAGGGAGGAGGACGAAGAGGAGGAGGAGTTGGAGGAGGAGCTAGGAGGAGGAGAAGGCCACGACTGCTGGAGGCTGTGCAGCGTCAGAGGCAGTGCCGGCACCTTGGTACCTCCTCGCCCTTGTCCTCCGCACCTCCCCCCAAACGCGGCCGCCGTCGAGGTCGCAGCGGCGGTCTCGGCGGTGGCCGCGGCCGCGCCTCGGCGGCCCCTGCTGCGCGCGAAAGGCTCGGAAGGCGGAGGTCGAGGGAAGAAGGTGCCGATGCCGCGGCTACCCCTCCCCCCCCTGACATCCTGACGCCTCAACTTCTCCGCGCCGGGCGTTGTGTTTCGCCCGGCTGCAGGGGCCTAGCGGCCCTCCGAGGTCGGTGCGGCCCGGAGCGTGTAGCGGAAAGATGGGGTCCGGGGCTCGGGTCGTGCTTTTCCCGAGGCTGGATTCTTGATCGCTGCGCTGGGTTGCAGGGAACAGCAAAGCTCGTGAAGGACTCAAGTTAACTGCTGCCGTCCCTCGACTCGCGCTGGAGCGGCCACGATCTGCTCCACGTGTCCTTGGAGATGTCTGGATTTACGTGCGCCGGATCTGCGAAGGTGGAGGTCTGCGTCCCGCCCCCCCCCCGCCCGCGCGCGGGGGGGGAGTGCAGCCCGCGTGCCCTGCCTGCCTGCCGCGGCAGCCGCGGCGCAGCCCCTGCGAGGACACGTCCATGGACTACAGGTTCGTCATGCAGGCTCCCTTTTGGCGGCGAGCGAGGGGGGGAAAAGGGGCAGAATTCAACCTTGAGCGATCGGGGCAGTGGTTCAAGGTTGAACGATCGAGGTGCCGAAGACCTTTGCGCGCTCGTTTCCCTGTGCTCGAGAAGGAAACTGTGCTTCAAACCGGGTTTTTCTTCGGGCACCGCCTCTGTGCGTGGGAGGAAAACAACATCTACCAAAGCAAGATTTTGAGTCGGGCATGCCCCTCTGCAGAAGGAATATATTCAAAAATAGTAAGACAATAGTATTGGGACAATGATTCTAGAATGTTCAGGCAGTTTTTGGTCAGTTTTGATTATGCTCATCTTTCATCCACAACCCGCCTGTAGGAGGACGTGCCCGACCCAAAGCTGGAGCCTCGATCCTCCTCCAGCTTCCAGAGCTCGCGGGGCCCGCCTGGGCCGTTCCCGAGGCCCGCCTCCGGGGGCCCAGGCGGATCTCACGCAGCCACGTCCCCCTTCCTCCTCCCCTCCTCCCCTCCTCCTCTTGCTCCTCCTCCTCCCCTCCTCCTCCTCGACCCCCTCCTCCTCCTCCTCCTCCTCCTCCTCCTCCTCCTCCTCCTCCTCCTCCTTCCCTCTTGCTGTCGGCGTGCCATCCGAAGGGGACGGGCGCACAAGCGGGAGCGAAGGGGGGCTCCCCGGGAGCCACGGCGAGCCGCGGTCACGAGCAGCCTCCCGGGCGAAGAATCGCGAGGAGCGGCCCGACAACCCGAGCCCCTTTCCCGAGCCCGCAGCGGCGGCGAGCCCCAGGGGGGAAGTGAGACGGGGCGGGCCTTCTCGGAAGGCTCGGAAGCAAGGGCTCCCAGGAGGGCGCGAAGTTATTCGCGCTTCGCGCTTCGCCGTCCTCCTTCCTCCTCCCCCTCCTCCTCGTCCTCCTCTTCTCCCCCTTGGGGGGCGGCGCGAGAGCGCGAAGTTATTCGCGCTTCGCGCAGCGCGAAGCGCGAACTTAGGAGCCCTTGGGAAGCCTGAAGCATGAGTGCCGTGGATCGCGGAGCGACTACGGCAAGAGGATGCTCAAGAAGGTTGCCAGGGGGCAGCCGCCTGGCCGCAGTCCATGGGCCAGGCAGCAGGCAGGGACGAAGCTACTCGAGTGATGTACAGACATGGCCTTGCTGGCCTTCCGACAAGTTTCCTGGGCCTTCTCCGAAGACGCAGAATGCCTTTCCGAAGGCGCGAGGGCTTCGGAGAGACCCCGGCGCCTTCTGGGAAGGCCTTCTCCTTCTCACTTCCCGTCCTAGCCCGCCACAGGGTTGGCCCAATGAACGGCCCGAAAACCGTTCCTGAGCCCAAAGCTGTCCTTATCTCGGAGAGAGCGTGATCCACCGCCGCTTCACTGTGGAAAATTGCGCCCTTTTCCTCCGGAACCCGGGGGTCCGGTCCCCCCCCCCCCTCCGAAAAAATCCCCCCCCCCATCCCCCCCCAAAAACCTCCCCCTTCCCTAACCCCTCCCCTCCCCCCCCCTCCCCCTCGAAAACCAGGGGGGGGGTCACTACCGGTTCGAACCCCTCGAAAACCGGGGTCACTACCGGTTCGAACCCCTCCCCACACCCCCCTCTCACCGCCAGCAAACGACTCCCGGTCCCTACCACCGTCCTCACCACATCCCCCACTGTTGTTCCCAGCACCACTGTCCTCACCACCACTGTCCCCACTGGTTCCACCACCGCCCCTACTGTCCCCACCAGTGCCACCACCACTGTCGCACTGTCCCCACTGTCCCCACCACTGTTCCCACCACGGCTCCACTCTCCCAACTTTCTCCACAGCCCCAACCACTGCCCGACTATCCCCACTGTCCCCACTGTCCCACTGACTCCTCCGCTGTCCCACTGAGCTGTCGCACTGTTCCCACCACTGTCCCCACTGTCCCCACCACTGTCCCCACTGTACCTCTGTCCCATTGTCCCACCGCCGTCCTCGCCACCGCCTTCACCACTGTCCCTACCACCACTGTACCCTCCACTGTCCTATTGTTTCCACCACATTCCCACTGTCCCACACCACTGTCCCCACCACCACCGTCCCCACCACTGTCCCACTGTCCCCACTGTTCCCACCATTGTCCTCACCATTGTCCCCACCACTACCGTCCCCACCACTGTCCCACTGTCCCCACCACTGTCCCGCTGTCCCCTCACCACTGTCCCCACCACCAGCGTTCCCACCACTGTCCGCCCCCCCCCTCGGTTTTCGAGGGGGGGTGGGGGTTCGAACCAGTAGTGACCCCCCCCCGGTTTTCGAATTCGAGGGGGGGGGGGTTCGAACCAGTAGTGACCCCCCCCTTTTCATGATGAACTGGGGGGGGGGAGGGGTTAGAACCGGTAGTGACCCCCCCCGGTTTTCCGGAGGGGGGGGGGAGGGGTTCGAACCGGTAGTGACCCCCCCCGGTTTTCCGCCAGCAGCGGTAGAACATGTTTTTCTTATCTCGGCGTCTCGACGGTAGGCATGAGATGAAAAACACACAGACGCAATTCATCCTCGAATCCACGGAAAATGTGGGAAGTGGTGGCGAAGACGAACATCCAGAAATCATTGGAGGATATGGTAGCATGTGGGAAGACGAAGACTATTTCTTTGAGTGTCCTCGCCCTGGCCCTCTCGCCCTCTCGCCCCCCTTCGCCCTCTCGCCCTCGCCCACCCCCTGTGGCTCTCGCCCTCCCCCTCCCCCTCGCCCTCGCCCTCCCCTCTCTAGGCCTCCGCCTCCTCCTCCTCCTCCTCTCCCTCCCCCCTCCCCTTCCTTCTCCTCCTCCTCCTCCTCCTCCTCCTCCCCCCCCTCCTCCTCTCCTCTCCCTCCTCCTCCTCCTCCTCCTCCTCCTGCCTCCTCCTCTCCCCTCCCCCTCCTCCCTCCTCCTCCTCCTCCTCCTCCCCTCCCCTCCTCCTCCTCCTCCTCCTCCTCCTCTTCCTCCCCGCCTCCTCCTCCTCCTCCTCCTATTCTCCCTCCCCTTCCTCCTCCGCCTCCTCCTCCTCCTCTCTCCCCTCCTCCTCTCATCCTCTTCCCCCTCCCCCCCCTCCTCCTCCTCCTCTCCTCCTCCTCCTCCTCCTCCCCTCCTCCTCTCCTCCTCCTCCCTCCTCCTCCTCCTCCTGGATGGGGTCGAAGTCGATGGGGTCAGAGGGTCGCGCCGCATCGCCGATGCATCGCCCATGCGGCTCGGTGTGGGGCCCGATTGGCTTCAAGCCGACGTCGCCGATGCATCTATCGCCCACGTCGACGGCGCATCGCCGGTGCAGCGCCGACGCATCGACGATGCGTCGGCGAGGCGGCGCGATCCTCCGACCCCATCAGCTCGGGCCCCATCTGGGAGGCCACTGTCAGCGTGTTTGGAGCCTCGGTAAGCGCGCCTGTCGGGCGCTGCGGATGTCGGCCGATCTCCCCGAAGTGGGATGTTATGTGAGCTGGGCGTGTGGCTGTGGCGGGGCTTCTCAGAAGGCCTCCGGCCTTACGAGAGGTTTGCTGTGTCCTCGGGGAGCGCTCAGCTAACCTCTCACTTTCCCCCCGGGCTCGCCGACTAGAAGTGTCGGCTGACCTCCCCGCTTGTTGGGATGTTATGTGAGCTGCGTGTGGGCAAGCTGTGTGGCGGAAGCTGGCGTCCGCTCTTGTGGGCCGTTTTGCATTCTGAGGCTGCAGAGGCCAATCGGAAGCGAACGGGCGAGAATGCAACACCTATCCGTACAGTCAACCCGCATACAGTCGGACCGAGGTATTAGATCGAGGTCGGTTCGGGGAGGGCACCCTAATGTTCTTCGTGTTCGTTGGATGTTACTGAGCATCCCGGGGGAGGGTACCCTCGAGTGACCTTAAGGTTTGGCGTGTTTTGGCTGGCCGAGGGTCTCATGTTCTTGAATCATGTTCTTCTGTCCTGTATGCCCGACTTCTGTAAGGATGCGCAATTTTCCAAGCTTGACCTGTGCATCCTTCCCCTTCGGCCCATCCTTGGCCGCTCTCGCTGGCCGCGCCCGCTCGCAAAGGTGCCGACATGGCCCTCCAGGTCGGCCCGGCCCAGCCCTCGCGGGCCGCGCCCGCTCGCAGAGGTGCCGGCATGGCTTTCCAGGGCCCCCTTGCATCCTTGCCTCGCGGGTCCTGCTTGGCTCGACGCATCACCATCACCACTGTCACCACTAATCCTCATCCCCATGTTTGTTATCCTGTTTCTTCTTCTCTTCTTGCCCTTCCTCTCCTCTCCCCCCATGTCCCTCTCCCTTTCCTCCTTTTGTCCCATCTCGAAGAGGAGCGGATGAGGACTACGGTTGCGCAGGGGCGCAGTGCAGCGACAGTCCCTCCTGCCTCGTGCACCAGGCGAGAGACCCACACCCCCGACTTCGCGATGTTGTTCACAGCGTCGGCCCCCAGAGGTCGACCTCTGGGGGTCGACCTCTGGGGGCCGACCCCCAGATCAGACGTTCTCATTCTAAGATTTGTAGTGCCTTGAGATCTCAGGTCTCGACCCCTTCCCTGGGACGGGTTTTGCATCCCGGCCGAGTGATTTTCTGACGGTCTTGAGACCCAAGGAAGGGCCCCCAGAGGCCCCCAAAAAGTGAAAAGCCTCCAGTCGCGATTTTTTTCCACAGCGCGAGGGGGTCTGGGGACCCCGCGATCCAGACGAGAAGCGACGTCCCGCGCGATTGCGGTGCGACCGCGGCAACCGACCGCGCCAGCCGCCTCACTCACAGGCCGTCGTCGTCGTCGTCGTCGTCGTCGGAGGAGGAGGAGGAGGAGGAGGAGGAGGAGGAGGAGGAGGAGGAGGAGGAGAAGGAAGAGGAGGAGGAGAAAGCAGGAGGAGCAGGAGGAGGCAGGAGGAGCAGGAGGAGCAGGAGGAGCAGCAGCAGGAGAGGAGGGAGGAGGAGGAGGAACAGGAGGAGGAGGAGCAGGAAGGGAGGAGGGAGGAGGAAGGAGGAGAGAGGAGGAGGAGGATGAGGAGGAGGAGGAAGGAGTGAGGGAGAGGAGGAGGAGGAAGAGAGGAAGGATGAGGAGGAGGAGGAAGGAGGAGAAGGAGGAGGAGGAGGAGCTCACCCCCGCGGAGAGCACCTCCGTCGCACCCCCCCGTCTCCCTCACAGGTCCTGCGCATGACCTCCACGGCCCCGCCCTGGCGGCCTCGCGGCGCGCAAGGCCTCGGGGAACCGCCGCGCCCCTGGGGGGGGGGGGGGGCGGCGCCTTGGAGGCAGGGGGGGGGAGGGCCCCCAGGGAGACGCCTCCTGGATCCTCCTCCTCGACTCTCCTCCGCTTCCTGGATCCTCCTCCGCCTCTCCTCCTCCTCCTCCTCCTCCGCCTCCTCCTCCGCCTCTTCCTCCTCCTCCTCCTCCTCCTCCTCCTCCTCCGCCTCCTCCTCCTCCTCCTCCTCCATTTCTAGTTCCTGATCAGTGGATGTCCCTCTCGCACCCCGAGGCCGGTCGAAAGGGCAGGTCGGGCGTTTCGCCTGAGATTTCTTCATAATGGTGTATGACCTTGAAGCCTAAACATTGGCAACAGCTTCACAGATTGAGGGCGGCTCTTTTTCAAATTGTGGCTCCAGCATTAGCGCCGCGCACATCAGTGTCAAATATTTGCAAGAATTTCACGGATTGAGAGCGGGTCGTTTTCAACATGTGGCTCTCGCCTTAATGCCTCGATTGAGGGCGGTTCTTTTTTGCAGCATGTGGTTCTCGCATAGCGCCTCGCACATGCTTTACATAAATTGCAAGAGTTCCGCGGATTCCCAAGCTTAACGTTCCAGCAATTGTGTTCTGGAAAAGATGAAGGATTATGCGGGTGCAACAGTTAGGTTTGTTCGCGGTGTTGAAGTCCCAGGAATGGCGTTCTGGCACGATTCAGAATCGTCAAAACGCAACAGTCAGGTTTATCCGTGGCGTTCGAATCCCGAAAATAATGTTGTGGCATGCTTCAAGCTCTGCCAACGGATGTCTTCCAACGAGGCAGTTCATTCACCCAGTGGAAAGTGGAAATGAAGAGGGAGCTTGGAGGGAGGATTTTGCCAACATCGCTGATTACTCTTGGGTTTACACTAGTCCTCCTCCTCCTCGATCCTCCTCGATCCTCCTTCTCCTCCTCCTCCTCGTCCTCCTCCACCTCCTCCTCCTCCTCGTCCTCCTCCTCCTCCTCCTCCTCGTCCTCGTCGTCGTCCTCTTCCTCCTCCTCCTCCAAAAAGTACGTGCGGGCCTCCGGCAAGTTTTGCTTATGTGATTGGTTGCTCTCCTGAAGTTTTTGTTCTGATGGGCCCTGCACCGAGGGCTCTCCGGGCTGGCCAGGGATGGCGCGCTTCACCATTTGCGAGGCGGACGTTGAGCGGTGCGAGCCGATGTCGAATTGAGCCGCGGCAGCACGAGATTTAGAAAGTACGGGGTTCGCGAGGCGCTAGGGACTGAGTCCTTCTCGAAGGAGCAACTAAACAATCCGAAAGCCCTCCCATAAGGATCCCAAGAGTCTTGTCGAAGGGTTTAGAGAGGGGGTCGGGCGGAGTATTGTCGTTTGGGAGGGAGCCAGTCCCCTGCGAACCCCGGGCTTTCCTCCAAGCGGTAGCAGATATGGGCATGCCAAGCAGAGACAGATGCTGGGACGAGGGCACATGCGAGGACAGAGGAACGACGCAACACAACGGGGTCGTCTGAGCCGACACTGGTGCGTAAGCTGCCCGCGCAAGGTCGCGCGTGAGCGCCCACGTCTCTCATGGGGCGTGCCGCGCCGGCTGCCCGCGTAAGCCGCCGCGCGAGGTCGCGATGCCATACCGCGTAAGACCCGCTGTCGATTGTCGCCCAGATGCCGGGGAACGGCATGGTGTGGACTTTCTACCAGGAGGGGAAAAAAACACGCAGACACAATTGATCGCCGATTCCACGGAAATATGGGAAGTGGGGGGGAAGACAAAAACCCAGAGCATATGGGAAAACATGGGGAACCCCCTTGTTTGTGTGTACTTGTTTGTGTGTCCCAGGGTACAAGGCGTTCCTTGCCCTGCACGTCCTGTACGGCACCGCCTGTACCCCTGGCTCCGCCCGCTCTCGGCCGCCTGAGGCCCCGCCTTCCTGCGCCCCGTCTCCTCAACTAGTACTTTGCGCAGCCCGCGTAGTTCTTACCGGTAGAGGTTCGCTCTCGGCCCGCAGATCAAAAATTGTGTGTCCCAGGGCCCCTTCCATCTCACGCGCGAGGGCAGGTGCGGGGACGAGCCGTGCACCACTCTCTGGGGCACGGGCGGGCCGAGGCGCCGAGGCGTATACCAGGGGGCACCCGCGGCACGAGCACCGCGCGGCCCGCGAGTCCCAGGGCCGCAGGGGCGAGCGCGGCATCCCAGGGCCCCAGCGTCCTCCTCCTCCTCCTCCTCCTCCTCCTCCCCATCCTCCTCCTCCTCCTCTTCCTCCTTCTCCTCCTCCTCTTTCTCCTCCCTCCTCCTCCTGGATCCTACCCCTCCTCCTCCTCCTCCTCCTCCCCCTCCTCCTCCTCTTGTGAATGGTCTGCCGTATTTGTGTGTAGGTTTAGCATGTTGTAGAGGATCAGGAGCCTTGGGGTATGACCCTTGCGAGACAAGGGCCATGATGCCGTAATTCGACATCATTGGCTCAAGATCCATTGGCGGAAAAGGCAATCGCTCATCCTGCTGCTGCCACAGTTGGTAGCGGAGCGGGGCTAGCCATGGCGAGCGAGGGTGGCGCCGCGCACTGCTGAGGCGGTGGTGCGGGCGCTGGTCGGCGGCCGGGCTGGCACCGCTCTCTCGGGACGGACGGTGCGTGGATCCACGGCGAGCGTCGAGATGCCAGGGTCACCAGAAGAAGACGGTGAGACTTTTGCGACCATCGGGAGCGAAGGGGGCCAAGCGCGAGGGAGCGCTGCCGGCTCTCGCACAGCTTCCGGGGTCGCTGGGGAGCAGTCGAGTCAACAGGTGGACCAGCTCGAGGCGATTCGGAGGATGGTCCAAGAAAAAATGCGAGCATTTCGAGATTCGGCAGCAGCGGCCGCTTCAGCGGCCACCAAC
This sequence comes from Prorocentrum cordatum, assembly GCA_963575745.1. Taxonomy (NCBI): domain Eukaryota; class Dinophyceae; order Prorocentrales; family Prorocentraceae; genus Prorocentrum; species Prorocentrum cordatum. The sequence continues at coordinate 21,941 of CAUYUJ010016135.1, read as the reverse complement.
GACGCCGGGCGAGACTCGGACTCTTCGGTGGAAGGACGACCGCTGGGAGTCGAGCGACCCATGGGAGAAGGAGGACCCCTGGGGCGGCCAGTCAAAGGGAGAGCAGCCCACAACGGACTGGTCTCGGCGGCAGCAGTGGAAGGACGACGGCTGGCACGACCAGAGCCACAGCTGGAGCGGCTCGAGGCAGGACTGGTGGCCCTCGGTGAAGGGCGACTACTCTGACCCCCCAGCGTGGCCCGGCTGGGGTCACTATAGGTTGTGGAAGAGATCGGTTAGACGATGGAATAGCAACACTGATGTGCCTCTCTGGAGGCGAGCCGAGAAGTTTCTCAAGCTCTTCGAGTGGTCGATGCAGGCCAAGTTCGAGGACATGGACGAGTAGACCCTGTCGAACGAGGGCTGGCTCGAGGCGTTCCTCAAGCGCATGGACATCATGTCCGGCGAACGGGAAGGCGACGACTTGAGGCGAGCCGGGAGGCGCGCCTTGTTTGAGTGCAGTCGGATGGCCAAGGAGTCGCTCACACAGTACGTCGCCCGTCGGGACCAGCAGTTCAGCGAGGCTGAGAGTTTCGACATCGGCATGTCTGAGAAGCTGAAAGGGTTCATGTTAGAAGAGGGCGCCGGCCTCACTGCTCAGGGACAGCAGAATCTGAGAACCCTGACGAAGGGGGCGCTCGAGTACAAGTAGGTAGCATGGGCTCTGAGGCAGATGGACTACGGTGGCGGCGAAAAGCTGCTCCCGTCTGGCGCTCAGGCTCATCCAGTGTTCGCCGCAGAAGTCGGTGGCGCCGAGGGCGTCGACCAGTCTCTCCTTCATCCTCCTCCCCCCTTTCCGGGCCAGTCTTTCCCGGCCAGTGCGGGAGGCCAGGACGAGGAGCAAGACGAGGACGAGGACGACGGCCAGGAGGGCGATGACGATGAGGAGGTCACCGAAGAAGACTTGCAGGCCATCTTAGCGGAGATCGAAGACTTCAACATCGACGAAGACGAGGCGGAGGAAGTGTTCCTGCAGCTGGAGCAGCGCAACAAGAGGACGCGGAAACAAAACAAAGATATCAAGCGGGCTGCGAGGCAAGACCGCGAGCACTACCGCCCTCGAGAGCGACCTCGGGCAGAGGATCGAGGTGGCCGCGGCCGAGGACGAGGAGGTGCTCGATCGGGGGCGGCCGGGGCCTCGGGCCGCGGCGGACGAGGAGGGCGTGGCGAGCGTCGCAGCAAGCTCTCGATCACCCAGTTGATGAAGGTCACCCACTGCAAGCGCTGCGGGCAGAAGGGCCATTGGTCACGCGAGTGCACCAATCCGCCCAAGGACGGAGCTCTCGACAAGCACGACAAGAGGGGCGACAGGCGGGTCAGGTCCTACACCTTCGGCGGATGGTCCTTCCCAGTGCTGTCGAGCGAGATCTTGCAGCAGCTGAAGGACCTCAGGGGCCAGGTCGAGAGCGACGGCGTCTCCCAGAGGTGCTCCGGATCCAGAATCGGGATCCGCGGCGATGTCGCGCCGAAAATGGATCCCGGATCCGGTTCCTTGCGGAAGTGGGTCCGGGCGCATGTATGCGCAATGTATATATTTGTATATAGGTGTATATGTGTATGTAAATGTATATGTGTATGTATGTATGTATGTATGTATGTATGTATGTATGTATGTATGTATGTATGTATGTATGTATGTATATATGCATATAAATATATATAAGTATGTGTGTAAATGTGCATATCTACATATATATGTAAGCAAAAACGGCTTGAGTAGACAAGTGCATAAGCCAAAATGGCTACGCGGGGGACGGAGGAGGAGGAGGAGGAGGAGGAAAAGGAGGAGGAGGAAGAGGAGGATGTCTCGAGCGGAATTGTGAGGATGTCTCGAGCGGGGCCTTATGAGGGGAAGTGTGAGGATGTTTGATAGAATTCAGAGGATGTCTCGAGGTGTCGAGGAAGCTCTTTTTTCTTGGGCGCTCGAGCCCTGCCGCGTGTCACTTCTGCACCCCTGCAGCCTCGTCGAACGTCGTTCCTCCGTCTTCTCATCCTCCTCCTTCTCCCTCCTCCTCCTCCTCCTTTTCCTCCTTCTCCTCCTCCTCCTCCTCCTCCCCCCCCCCTCCTCCTCCTCCTCATCCACCCTCCTCGTCGTGGAGGGTTGCCCCGAAGCCACCGTCGGAAGCCCAGGAAATTCCAGGACGATCCCGAAACCCAGGGTAGTTCCAGGATAAATCAGAAGTTCCAGGATGAACGCGACATCCAAGATTAGCCCGAATTCCAGGAAGTCCCAGCGAAACCAAGGATATAAGCCCGAAATCCAGGATGGAGGCTTCGGGGCAACCGATCGCAGTCGATAGTCGTTCGTAGTCGTAGTCGTCGACGCCCGCCGCAGCTGTCGGAGCTTAGCGGGGCCCGACGGCACGCCGTTTTGGCGATGTTGGGCGGCATCCAGATGAGCCTGGAAGAGATGAGAGTGCTAGCCGCGGACAGCGCCCGCTGCATCGACAGCGAAGCCGAAGCCGCCGCGCCTTCGCCGCCCCGCAACTTGGCATCGCTCGGACGCGTGCATTTTTCTCGGCGGGAATCATCGAGCAAAACAAAAACACGCACGAAACCGAACAACACACGGGAAATAGACGTCCGAGCGATACCGAGACAAAGAGGTTCGAGGACGAGGAGTCGACGAGAGGAGAAGAGAGGATGAGGAGGTCGAGGATCAGGACGAGGAGGGAGGAGGAGGAAAAGGAGGAAAAGGAGGAGGAGGAGGAGGAGGAGGGGGAGGAGGAGGAAGAGGAGGAGGAGTAGGAGGAGGATGAGGAGGAAGAGGAGGAGGAGGAGGAAGAGGAGGAGGAGGAGGGGGCATGGGAAGGGGAGGAGGTCGAGGGAGAGTGAGGGAAGAGGAGCGCTCGAGGAGACATTGGGTGAGACCGCCGTTTCTCGAGGCGCGATCTCTCGAGCGCGGCGGGAGATCCGTCGACGGGGTCACCTTCGGGGGGTCACGCCAACCCAGGCGGAAAACATAGGGGCGGGCAGGGGGAGGGGCAAGGGCAGGGGTAGGAGCAGGGGTGGGTGTAGGGGGATCCCCCCCCGAGTGGGGTAGAGGTGGTGACGCCCTGAAGGTGGCCCCCAAAGAGTCCGGTTAGCGGCGTCGGCGTCGGCAGCGTCGGCATGCACCAGCATCGGCAGCATCAGCATCGGCAGCATCAGCAGCAGCATCAGTAGCAGTTGCGACAGCAGCAACTTCAGCAGCAACACCAACGGTAGCAACAGTAGGACAGTAGCAATAGCAATGCCAAGACATGACAAACAGCAACAACGCCACCAACAACAACAGCAACGACCACACTATCTCTAACATATTCGCGTTGCGCACGCTATAGCGTGCGCAACGCGAATATCCCAAACCCTCATCCATACCCTGGTATAACGTGTTCGCGAATTTTCGAATTAGCCCACGCAACGCGAATATTCGAGGGCTTGGGATATACGGATACGTGTATCCCAAACCCTCGTATATCCCAAACCCTCGACAGAGAGAAGCCGTAGCAACATAAGCAACATCAGCAGATCACTATACGGCATCCTCCGCTTAGCCAATTTTGGCTCCAGCTTGTTGCTGCATGTCATGGGGCGCGCGGGCGCCTCCTCCGCCTCAGAGCGCATCGAGGCAGAGATTTCAGTGGCCTCGCAGGTGCAGGTGATTGCGTGCCTCTAGCGCTTCGTGACGGATCCCATCGCCATCCAGTATCGCGAGAAGTTGCACGGCGACCCAGTGGTCCCTTCGGAACTGTTGAAGTATAAGGACTTGCTGAATGGGCTTCGCAAAATCGACGGGGGTCTTTTCCCAAAAAATAGTTTCAAGGACATCGTGGCGCAGTTCGCGGCCAACATGGAGAAGAAATGGAAGCTGCGCCACGAGAAGGACAACTGGGCGATGCAGACGTCCAACAAGCTGGGAGCCATGCTGCGAGACGTTCAGCAAGCGCGACTGAAACGGGAGCACAACAACACTTTGTCGCCTTTGAAGTCCTGGCTCAAGGTGTTCGTCGCCGATTGCGAGTTCGGCAACGACGATCAAGAGGAAGGTGGAGAAGAAGAACGACCCAAGGAGGAGGATGATCTAGAGGACGAGTCGTCCGACGAGCGCAGACGCGCGGCCTCCGAGCGCCCAGCAGCTGTTCAGCCCTCGGCAGTAGTCAACAAGAAGCCTTCTGGCGTTGCGTCGCAGGCTCCGCTGCGCTACGGCTGGGGCGGCGAGCAGCTGGTGGCGTGGCGAGCAGCGAGTGCTGAGAGTATGAAGGAGCTCTCCACCCACTTGGTCTTCGAGGAGGACGGTGACAAGGTGGTGGCCATCTTCAAGCACAGCGACGGGACCGAGACTCCCTGGAACGCGCCTGGGGCGCGAGCCTCGGACATTCCCTCGAGGGCGGCTGCTTCATCCAAGGGGGCCCTCAAGGTGCACTTCACCGCCGCCGACGAGGGCGGCAAGGTCACCTTCGTAAAGGGCGACTTGCGCAAGGGCGAGCACTCTTGGATCATGTGGCAGCAGCAGACAGGCGACCCCAAGAAGCAGCAGATCCCCCAGCTGAAGTCGGCACGAATCGACGACAAGGAGGCGGCGTTGAAGTTCATGATTCGCATGGCCAAGCAGGTTTCGAAGGGCAAGCTGGACATTGAAGGCGTGAGAAACTTGAAAGCATATATGCATCCGATTGCATCGGCCAAGGGGGTTCTGAAGCGGCCAGCGGCTGCTAGATATTGCGAGGGGGTGCTGGGTAAGATGAAGCGGCCTGCAGCAGCAAAGAGCGAGGAGATGCCAGAGGACACGAAGACGCCCGATGATCAGCACGAGCCCGAGGAGAATGATACGCCCGCCCAGGAGATCGATGAGGTGAAGCCCGAGGAGAAGCCTGGGGATATGTATGCGCCCGCCGAGGGGGAGCAGCCCGACGAGGAACCCGACGAGGACGAGGAGCCCGAGGAGGAGGGCGATGCGACGCAGGCAGCAGCAAGCAAGCGGCCAGCGGCTGCTGCGGCCAATAGGAAGAGGCCATCTGTTGCTCCAGCGACTGCCGAGCCCGTCGAGCCCGTCGCGACTCAGCAGGCGGTGAACCCGAGCCAGCAGGAGCCTGCCGACGCCGCGGCGGGCGCGCCGGTGCCGCCCCGCCCGCCAAGCATCCCGCCTTGCATGTCTGAGTTGTTTTGACCAGGCTCAGCACTGTAAAAGTGGCACCTTGTATCCTTGATTCTCACATTGGTCCTTGGGCTGGTCCCTGGCTGAAGCGCTCTATGGTCCCGAGGTCACAGGCACTGCGACTGAAAATCGACTGAACTTCAATTGAACATCGCTTGAACCTCGACCACCTGCGACTGAAAATCGACTGAACATCGACTGGAAATCAATTGAAAATCAACTACCTGCGACTGAAAACCGACTGAGCATCGACTGGAAATCAACCGTATTCGATTGAACATCGATTGAAATCAAGCTGAACCCAACATAGTCGCACGTGACCCAACGTTGAAATCCGACTCTAAACATCACGTTCGAACCTCTGAGGCCATGGATGCGAGGAGTTCCCCCCGTCCCCCCGAGGCCAGATATACGAGGATGGCGTGGGATGGTGAAGAGGAAGATAAAGGATGGGAACACGAATGAGGGTTAGGAGGAGGATGAGGCAGGAGAGGAATGGGAGAGAGAAAGGTGGAGATGGGTGGGACGAGGCTGCCGACGAATATGACGACTACGATCTGCCACCCCCCGCCTCGCTGCTCGCCAGGCGAGCGCCGACGTGTCCTTCTCCAGGTCCGCGGTTGCCGCGATCGACGGCCTGGGCGGGGGGCAGGCGCCGCAGGCGCAGCCGCGGGCTCGCCGCAGGCGCAGAGGTCCAGCAGAGGCGGCAGCAGAGGCGGCAGCAGCGCAGACGCAGGCTCGAGCGGTTTTGAATCCCATCTCTCTCCTCCCTCATCCTACCTTCCTTCATCCTCTCTCCTCCCGCCTCAATCCCCGTTCCTCCCTCATCGCTCCTGCCTCCTCCCTCCTCCTTCGCTCTTCCCTCATCTCTTCTCCCTCCCCCTCCTCTCATTGCTCCTGGGGTGTCTGGGCCCTCCCTGGCCCTTCCTTGGATTAGCCTGGGCATTCTGGGGATCTCCTAAGGGCCGCCGCGATGCATCCGTGCAAGACGGCATCTAAACGCTTCCCAGAAGCTCCTGAGAGGTCGACCCGGAGGCGGCGGTGGACGACGGCGCACCAGGCGAGGCAGCAGGCGACGCACCAGACGAGGCAGCAGGCGACGCACCAGACGAGGCAGCAGGCGACGCACCAGGCGACGCAGCAGGCGACGCACCAGGCGACGCAGCAGGCGCGAAGGACAAGCTTGGGAAGGTGGGCGGCAACGCTCAACCTTGGGGGCGAGCGTGGATCAGGAGGAGGAGGAGGAGGAGACGAAGAAGGGGAAGGAGGAGGAGGGGGAGGAGGAAGATGACGGAACACGATGAGCAGGAGGAGGGAGAGGAAGATGAGGAGGAAGAGGAGGAGGAGGAGGGGTGGACACTAACTCTTGGCTACCTCCACCCTGTCAGCTCCTCTCCTTCCTCTGTCCCCCGCCCCTCTTTAGATTCGCGCTGAACCCATTCCCCCCCCCCCCCCCATGAAGAGGGGGAGGGCGGGTGCCGCAAGAGGTGGATGTCGACGGCAGTTCCACCCGCGCCCCCTCCGACGGGGCCGTCGAGCAAGAGATCGAGAGCGATTCGGACATCGAGGTGGTCTCGGCCGCGAAGGTGTCTTCATCGGTGCCTGGCTCCTTAACTCTTCCTCCTGGCATCGAGGTCAGCACTGCGGATCCAGTTGTCATTCGTGAGAAGATAAACGAGCTGAAGCGACAGGGGTTTCTGTTCAGAAATGTCAACGAACCAACCACTTCGGATCATAATGTCCGATGGCGCATGCAGTGGGCATTCTTGGACTGCGGAGAGGATGCCGAAGAGGTTTCCTCCTTCCTCCTCACCACTTCCCATTCCTAGATTCCTCCCACGTCCATCCATCGCACCCTCTCCTCCTCCTCCTCCTCCTCCTCCTCCTCCCCCTCTTGTTTCAGATGAAGCCCGATGTGGTTTCGGACTCGCTCTACAGCCCACGCTACAAGTCCAGGGCGCATTATATCATGCGTTTGAGAATCAGGAGATCCATGGTCAGATTCGTCGAGTCGTACCAGAAGATGTTGAAACGTAAACGAGAGGCCTTGCCCAGCTCTCAAACCGTAGCTTTCCCGAAAGGTTGCCCTGGGAGCTCGTCGGTGAACCTTGGGGCGTCTGAGCACCCCTGGGATTGCATGGGGGCCTTGGGAGGGGGCGGGGGCCACGTCCTGGAGCAAGGTATCTTACATGTGGAGCTCTCGGGGCACAGCTGCGTCTTCTCTCGCCCGCCCAAGCCAGGCGCAGCAGCGCCGGCCGTCGGGGAACATGTTCAGCAGTTCCCTGAACGCAACGACCCTGGCGCTCATGCAGACTCAGACGCCCGCGGGCTCGCCCCCGCCCGACCGCCAGTTGGCGCGGCGGGAGAAGTCCGACGTCGCGTACAAGCTGAAGAACGGGATCGACCCCACCAAGGACCCCCCTACGCCAGTGGGTTCGGACTCTGACGACCTGCCCTCGTCGCAGGTTGCGGCGGCTGCGGCGGCGGCCGCGGCGGCGCCCGCGGCGAAGGCGGCGCCTGCCCAGGCGCCAGCAGCGGCGGAGGCGGCGCCTGCCCAGGCGCCAGCAGCGGCGGAGGCGGCGCCTGCCTGGGCGCCAGCAGCGGCTGCGGCGGCGCCTGCCCGGGCGTCGGCAGCGGCGGCGGCCGCGCCTGCCCAGCAGGCGCTGGCGGCGGCCGCGGCTGCAGCGCCGACAGCGGTGGCGGCGAGTTCGGGGAGTGGCGACCTGATGGGCACGTTCGGCATGGGCGAGAGCCAGCCAGGCAGCGGAGGCCATCTGCCGCCGCTCACCGCAGAGGCTGCCGGGATCTTGCAGGGCCACGTGCAGCAGATCGAGAACGCATATCACTGTCAGGGCTCGCAATTCTTTGAGCAGATCAACGCATCGCTTGCGGCTGCCGAGAATGACGCGGTGTCGCTCGCTAACAACAACCCCGACATGGCGGACCAGCTGGCGTCCAGGATGTTCGCGTTCACACAGGCGCATGCCAAGGCGGAGGGGGCCCTTGATGATGAGGCCGACACTTTGAAGGACTTCATGGCGACGCTCAAGGAGGAGAAGTTTCGCTTCAGCATGGACGGGAGGAACGTCATGCAGCAGAGGTGGAAGCGCCACCTTAAGAGCAACCCTGAGGAGGCGAAGAAGTACGACCTGTGCACGTGCAACAACGAGCGGCAGGCCTTCCGAGCGCAGTTCGCTGAGAGGGAGTTCGACGATTGGTGCATCGAGAAGCATTATTCAGAGACCTTGGAGCAGTCCTCAGTGAACAAAGGTGAATATTTACCGATCCAACGTATTGCCCATAAAGAAGGTGGTGGAGTTTCGGGAATGCAAGCTGCTCTGAACCTCGCGCTCAAGGCCATCCAAGTTGGTAAGGAATACGTGTGGTACGACCCTTGGACGAAACGTGTGAAAAGTTTATATTACACGCGTGGCTTCGAGGACCGTTTCCGCAAGGCCTGGACCACCCACCAGACGTGGAATAACAAGAAGGTGCTCGAGGGGCAGACCAAGGAGACGAACAAGCGAGCTCTTCCCGCAGCACCAGCTAGAGAAGATGGCGAGCCCGCGGCAGCTGCAGCTGGCAAGCAGAGGAAGCAGAAGACTCCAGAGGAGAAGGAGGCGGCAAAGAAGGTCAGCGCGGCGACGACAGCTGCAAAGAAGTTGAAGCTCAGCCAGAGCGAGGCGCAGACAGTTGCGCGGAACATCATCAACCTCATCGAGAAGGACGAGAGGTGGAAAAAGTGGGATTCACCGCACTTCAAGGGCCAGATCAATGATGCCATCAAGGCCCTCGACGAAGCCCGCGACCACGAGAGCGCGAAGCCGTTCTTCACTGCCACCCTCTCTGAGCTCAAGAAGTCCATTGGGAGCGACGCCACGTTCGTGAAGTCGGCGAAGCGCTTCGTGGACCAGATCTCCCAGCCCGTGGAGGACCTGCAGGCGCAGGTCAAGAGGATCCGCACCATGCGCGGCCAGTAGTTCGGTTTGCTTCTTTTTCCTCTCAGTCCTTCTCCTCCTCAGCCTTATTATCCTGTTCCTTCTCCTCCTCCCTCCTCCTCTTCCTCCTCCCTCGTGCTCAAATCTCCTCCTCCCCCTCCTCCTCCGACTCCGACTCCTCCTCCTCCTCCTCCTCCTCCTCCTCCTCTCCTTCCCCCTCCTCCTCACCCCCCCCCCCTCCCCGCTTCCGATGGGAGGGTAGGGGGGGGGGGGGGGGGGGGGGTTGGTCCCCCTTCCACGAGGGCCCAGACTTATCTCTCTTTTGATATCTGTCGCCCTCGCACGCGCGGGGCGTTCATTTGCGCTCGGGCGTTGCGCTCGGGCGATCGAGCGCTGGGGCCCTCGACGGCAATGGGACTTTGCTATCGAGTGTGGACACTCGATAACGGGGCGCGCAGCTCGATATCGCGCGTGGGGTTGCTGGAAACAAGATTCCATAGCGTTTTCATTTCGCCCTGTGAACCTTAGAGTGGTTTTGGTCCGGCTTCGGCTCCCCGATGTGAAAATCTGGTCTGGCAATGGAAAACCGTGTCCGGCACGTGGAAAGGAGTGTCCGGCAGGGCAGAAACACCCGACTGAAAGCGATGAAACAAGCAGCGACTGAAAATCCTGATTTTCAGTCGCAGGCACCCGACTGAAACCGCGACTGAAACCATACGAGTACGAGGATGTATCAGGCGAAACCACATGCGACTGAAAACCGCAGCGACTGAAAATCGATTGAGAACCGACTGAATTCGCGGGAGGGCTTGCGACTGAAAGCCGACTGAGAACCGACTGAAACCGACTGAAACCGACTGGGCTCAGATTGAGCTCTAGCAGCTGCCGCTTGAGAGGCTGACCGAGCCCAGGGCAAGCGTGGCGGGCCCAGGGCAAGCGTGGCGGGATCGAACATGACACCTTCGCTCCTCTTGTTTCTTGATCCTTGCTCTTTTTTTCCTTGGCCCTGATCCCTTGACCCTTGACCCTTCTTCTTTTTCTACAATTACATACATAGCATCGCCCCTGCTCCCACTTCCCCCCCCCCCCCTCCTCCCCAGCTCACTCCTCGCCCAAATCCGTGGACCTCCACTGGCTATCATGCTCGAGCTCGGTTTGAATTCAAGTGGAACTCTGCGCGCGTCCGCCATGAGCAAGAGACGCAGGGCGCAGCCAGGGGTGCTGCTTGAGCAGCGCGGCGTTGACCCTGCAGAATTGCAACAACGTCGACGGGGTGCAGGTTTCAATCTCCTGCAAACCATGCTGTCCCTTTTCGCTAGCCAGAAAATCAGGGCCTGCGACCTCTGCGTCTTGTGCCACTGGGCCAACGAAGCAGGGGTTCCTGGGGGTGACTTTGCAATGCGCGCAGAAAAGCCAGGATTGCAGCCTGGGTCTTATCAGAGAGCGTTGGACAAGGTGCCCCCGAAGGGTCCGCATCTGGATGTGGTGGAGGCGCCGGGCGTCGACGGACACGCCGCACTTCGCATTCGGAGGAAGTTCTTCGCGCGCCCTGCCCTCGAGGCAATATGCGACGAAGTCTCGTCGTCCGAAGTTGACTACGATGACATTGATCTGGAAACGTTGCCACCGTCATTCCAAACGAACCCTGTAGTTTTGAACGCCCAAGTGCGAAACCAACCTGTTCCAATACCACTGATATTGTTCGCTGATGGTGTGCGTTACACCGCCCTACTAGCAGGGCGTTCCGACTCCATTTTGGGGATGTGGATCAGGACGTGGCAGACAAACAGCCGTCACTTGTTGGCGGCCATTCGGTATCAACATTTGTGCAGGCGCGGTTGCCGCGGATGGTGCGCTTTGCATCCGATCTGGGCCTGCGTCGCCTTCAGCTTGCGCGGGCTCGTCTTAGGCACTCGCCCGCGCGCGAAGTGGGACGGGGTCGAGCGCGACGCCAGCGACCCATATTCTGTGGAGCAGAAGGGTGAGCACTTGGGCTTCTCAGCGGCGGTGATGTTCATCGCAGGAACCATTGGGCGTGCAACAAACTCTCGCCTTTCTAGTCTTGATCTCCCTCCTCCTCCCACCACCCCCCATCACTTCCTCCCTTTCCCCTCCCGCAGCCCCTGGGCCCAGCTCCCTCGCGCCGCAGGGGGCGCCTGCCAGCCCGCGAGAGGTTCACTTGGCGGGCGCGGCGGAGGGGGGGGGGCGAGGAGGGCGGAGGGTGGATGAGGATGATAAGGAGGAGCAGGGATAGGCGAGGATGGATGACGAGGCGGAGGAGGAGGAGGAGGAGGAGGAAGGGCGCATTCTCCATATTTGAGTTGGTGGGCGTCTCCAGGAGGGTGAAAGCAGAGTCCCACCATTCTTCCAGTGCCACCAGAGATTCAAAGTTCCCCAGTTCCCCACCCCCCACAACCGCCCTCCACAAATTTCCAGATCCCAGAAGTCCGGTAACCCCCGCCCACAGGCTTCAAAGATCCCCCCAATGCCTCCCGAAATACAAGAGCGCCCCAGCCCCCGAATGGAATCCCAAAGCCTTCAAACCATAACACTACCACATGTTTTAATTTCCCCCCCTTCCGCAAGGAGACATGCATGAGTGGGGGTCTACGCTCGGTTTGCAGACCGCCACTGCGAACTTCAACCTGTGTCCGTTCTGCAAGTGCAACAAATCTAACATGTTCAAAAAATACGGTGCGTGCTCTATGATAGGACTCCCGTGGGAAGAGAGGCTCGAGACGGCGCATGCCGAAATGTGCGATGAACGGGAGATGCACGCGCGCGTCTCCGACGAGAGGATACGCCAAGCTATCATCAGTATAGGCTGCCCTGTATACTCCAAACACAAACGAGCTAGAGGTCGGGCGCTCTCGAAACATGTCCCTGAGTTTAACCTCTTGGCAAAGGATCGCATTGAGCCAGGATATGACCTGGACGCCCCTGGCACGTTCCTCACTGACCCCGCGGAGCTTGAAACTAAAGATACCCCAGTCAATATTGTTTTTTGGAGAGCAACCTTTGACTCAGAAGGGCGGCTTCGAGTCGCTGTTCAGAGGCGCAATCAGATATGAAGATCTCATCGGGACATCGCCTTATCGCACGCTGGCTTTGGACATTATGCACGCGTTCTGTTTCGGGCCTGTAAGTAGATGGACTTCTTGCGTCTTATGGAGGACGATTAATCAGAATCCGTGGGGCATCGCTGGTGATTCTAAGACTGTGGATGAGCAGGGGTGTCGTCGTCTCAGGGGGATGTTCTTGAAGTGGCAAGAGGATCAGGGTATACCTCCAGAGCTCCGCATCGGGGATCTCACAATCCGCATGCTAGGTGACAAGCGCAAATCGACTTCGAACATCCATCGCCTACACAAGGGCACGTTGTTAAAGACTAAAGCAGCAGACTCACTCATCGTAATGAAATGGGCCGTGGACATGCTTGATTCTTACCCCTTAGAGTTCCATAATGAATCCATGAAGCGTGCTGGGCAATGTTTGGTTGAGTATAGCGAGCTTAACAAAACGATTGACGGTGCTTCTGTGCCGATGCAGACCTCGCAGAGGCTCATGGAATTGGCAATCGAATCCCTTGATTGCATGCAACGGCCCAACGTGTCGGATGCTCCCAAGATGGACGCGATCGTGCACATGACAAAGAGGCGAGCGCTAGCGTTTGTTACTGTGAGGGGTCGGGGGCGGAGAGCAGGGGTGGCAGGAGGATGGAAAAGGTAGTTTGGGAGGCACGGATCATGCCACAATTTTGGGACAACCGCGCTTTGCCTTCGGAGGGGGCGAGAGCTCCTCGTCGCGACGAGACGCAGCTCGAACTTGAGCGCGCGGGCGCGTTGTTTTCGGACGGGGCGGAAAGCTCGTCGCAAGGACTGGGCGCAGCTCGGACATCGCTGGGGAGATGGTTTGCGGCGGGGGGGGGGGGGGGGGGGGGGGGGTGGGGGGGGTGGGGGGGGGGGGGGGGGGGGTGGGGGGGGGGGGGGGGGGGGGGGGGGGGGGGGGTGGGGGGGGGGGGGGGGGGGGGGCGGGCTGGCTTTGTCTCGGCGCGCCTCCGCTGGAGGCCGCGCGGACCCCATCGATGTAACAATCGCTGTTGCAGGCTCGCCTTTCAGGGGAGCGTTCGTTTTTATGCGACTTGGGTCGACGAGTCATTGAACCAGGTTCTTCGGGGGGTGGCCCAGGCTGCGCACGCCTTGCGGATGGACGACCGCATCTTTCAATGTCAGCGCACCTCAAGCCAAATGGGCCACACTATTCGGCTCTGGGCCACCCAAGGCCACTTGCTGAAGGGCCCGAAGAAGGATGAGAAGGCGGAGGAGGAGGAGGAAGAGGAGGAGGGGGAGGAGGAGGAGGAGGAGGACGTGGAGAGGGAGGAGGAGCAGGAAGGGACACATGAGATATCAGGAGAAGGAGGAGGAGGAGGAGGTCTAGAGGAGGAGAAGCACCGCGGGGGGGCTGGGGTGGCGAGATCTGGCCATGCTTCCACCTCCGACATTGTCCTTCCTCCGTATTCCACCCTCATGCATGGCCCTACTCGCCCCCCCTACTCCCGCCCCAATTCCCCCCCATCCCCCCCCCCCCCGTATGTTTCGATGCCTATTTGGCTTGGGTGCTCCGAAAGTCTTTCGCCTTGATCGGCGTGCTCGGTTCGGCGCCGCTCATTTTTGGTCGAGGCGGCCTGTTTGCTTAGCGCTCGCCGCTCGGGCTCGGGCGCCATGGGCGCTGACGAGGACGGTGATCCAGAGTGGGGCGGACTGGCGTGCCCACCAGGCATACTTGCCCAAGTCCATAAGATGAAGACGTACCCTACGAATGGGCTGACTGATCCAGAGTATGGGATGAGATTGTACAATTTGGGCGTCCATCTATTCCTGTTTAACTTGTTGAACTGGAAACAAGGTATTCATTTCGCTGAGATTTTCCGTGGGAAAGCGGTCCTCTCGGACGAGGTTGAGAACGCCGGCATGCTCGCTCACTCAGTTGACAAAAAAAGACACAAACATCACGACATGAGCACGCTAGAAGGGTTCGTGCTTATTGGTTTGCTCATGGGCTCCATCGTTCCTGGAGGGGTGGCCTGGTTCGCGCCCCAGTGTTCTACCTGGCTGAGCTTCATGTGCGCGGTCCACATGCAAAGGACCCTCAGCGCATGCAAACATATCCACCGACCCCCCCCCCCCCCCCGCCACCAACACACACACGCAACACACACACACAACACACAAACACACACACACAACACACACACACACACACGCACGCACCCACACACACACACACACACACACACACACACACACACACACACACACACACACACACACACACACACACACACACACACACGCACACACACACACCACCCCTCGCCCCCAGCCCCCTCCCTCCCCCCTTCGGCGAGGGGGGCGGGCACCGAGCGCCGAGCCACGGAGATCACCCGGACATGGCCCTGTGGGCTGGTGGGGGCTGGTGAGGGGGATGTCCCTTCCTCCACCTCCTCCTCCTCCTCTTCCCCCTCCTGGCATCCTCCCCCTCCTCCACCTCCTCCTCCCCGCTTCCTGCTCCTCCTCCCCCCTCCTCCTCCTTCTCCCTCCCCCCCCCCCCCCGTCCTCCTCCCTCCCCCCCCCTCTCCTTCATACCCCCCCCACCCCCCCCCCACCCCCTCGCAAGACCAATGCCCCCCTCAAAGGCGGAGGGGGGGGGGCGAGGGGGGCGATGATCAGGATGGTGATGGCGATAAAGGGGAACGAGGAGGGATGATGAGCATTTGATTTTTTGCCACAGTAGGATGCCTTCTAATCAGTACTTCGGGAACACGTCCCGCAGCGACGTTCAGGTGGCCAACTGCGTCGCCGTTTGCATGCAGTTCCTCATCGGCGTTGCGACATCGAGGGACATCCACATTGTGATTGAGAATCCTTCGAACTCCCATCTGTTTAAGTTCCCTCCGTTGCTCGCGCGTTTGAAGGAGATCGGTGCTGTGAAGCACCAGGTTTGGGGTGGCGCATACGGCCGGCCATCGATGAAAGGTTTCACGCTTTACAGCGCCATACCGCCTCATATTGTGAAACGCCACCTCGGCAAGACAGCTCGGGAGGCTCGCGAGATTTTAGGGCGCCCTCGACCGCTGGTGCTGCAGAGAGGCAAGAGGCGGACCTGGAAAAATGGCCGCAAACCGGCCATGCAGAGCAGCTGGGAATACACGCGCCAGTTTGCCAAAGCAGCAGCAAACGTGGTGCGTGAGCTGTTTGCTTGAGGGGATTGCATGATGATGATGATGATGATGATGATGGCGATTGCGATGCCGACGGAGGATAGGGCGATATGGAGGAGATCCCACCGCCCGCCTGTCTGCAGCGCGGCCCGCCGCGAGGGCGACGGGTCGCGGCTTGGCCGCAGCGCTGCTGTGCGCAGCGGATCTTGAGCCGAGCGGCGAACGCTCGAAGCAACGACGTCAGCTCTTCTACCCACCCCCGTCTTCCGATCCGACCTGATGCCGAAGAAGGGGGATGTGCGTCGACGTGACCCCCCCCCACTGCCCTTCGCCCCGCTGGAGGCTGCGAGGTAGAGGTGGGAGGGCCGACCCTCTCTTATCGACTCCCCCCCCCCCCCCCCCCCCCCCCGCACACGCGCACGCACACACACACACACACACACGCACGCACACACACACGCGCACGCACGCGCGCACGCGCACACGCGCACACTTCAGCGGAAGGTCGGATCGGATTAAGAGAGGGAGGAGGAGCAGGAGGAGGGGGAGGAATAACAGGATGAGGAGGAGGAGGTCGAGAGGAGGAAACGGATGAGGAGGAGGACGAGGAGGAGGAGGAGGAGAAGGAGGAGGAGGAGGAGAGAAGAAGGAGGAGCAGAAGGAGGGAGGAAGAGGAGGAGGAGGAGGAGGAGGGAGAGGAGAGGAGAGAAGGAGGAGGAGGAGGAGGAGGAGGAGGAGGAGGAGGATGCGCAGGTGGACGCGGAGGCGGGGGCGTAGGTGGAGGAGGAAGAGGAGAAGCTAAGATGAGGAGGACGAGACCAAGGCCAATGGTCGATGTTTTTTTCGGCCTCTGGAGGCCTCCACGTGATTTCGGCCCCTGGGGGGTTCGGCCTCTGGGTCCTGGAGTTTTTGGTTCAGGGCTTTCGCGGATTTGGTCCGACCGCCGCCGGGCCCTCGTCAAGCCGTCGCCCCGCCGTCAGGCAGCCGCCCCTCTTCTGACTTCTTCCTCCTCCATCTCCTCCTCCTCCTCCTCCTCCTCCTTCTCCTCCTCCTCCTGCTCTGATCCTGCTCCTCCTCCTATTTCTCCTCCTCCTCCTCCTCCTCCCCCTTCCTCCTCTTCCCCCCCTTCCCCTGTCCTGCCGATCGCTGACCCGAGCCGCTGCGGGAGGGGAAGCGCGTCGCCGTCGTCGCCGACGACGCCTTTCTGGCATTTACGGCCCACAAGCACGAACAACTGCAGGGGTCCTGGGCCTAAAACCCGTGCCCAATCACGTCGTCGTCGTCGTCGTCGTCGTCGTCGTCAGCCCCAGCCGCGTCGTCGTCGCGAGACTTCCTCCTCGTCATCCCCCTCCTTCTCCCCTTCCTCCTGCTCATCCTGTTTCCCCTTCAGCTTCATCCTTCTCCTCCCCCTCTTCGGCCGTGCCATCTTCCCCCTCCGCCTCTGTCTCCTCCTCCTCCTCATCCTCCTCTTACCCCTCCACATCCTCCTCCTCTTTTCTCCGTGCCCTCGGCACTGATGTATTTCAATGAATAGAGTACGTGGCCGAAAGCTCCGTGCATTCGGCGGAGCACCGATCGGGCTCGCAGAAGCGCACGCGGTGTTGGCGCATACGAGCACCATATTCACTCACGCATGTGGCAAATCAAGTATAGTAATGTGTTCCTTCTTTCCTCCTCCTCCTCCTCCTCTTCGCCATCGCGGCTACGCCGAGGGGGCAACCTATGGGGCAATCGATGAGAATCGCCTCCGCCGCCGAGAACGCTATTAAGCCCGATGGGTGGTAGTCTCTCCTCCTCCTCCTCCTCCTCCTCCTCCTCCCCGTCCTCCTCCTCCTCCTCCTCCTCCTCGTCCTCCTCCTCCTCCTCCTCCTCCTCCTCCTCCCCCTCCTCCTCCTCCTATAGCTACTCCTACTCATCCCCTCCAACCTGCCGCTTTTTATATAGCAGCGTTGGCTCATATGGCGGGCCGCCCCCGCCTGCCTGCCATCCTGGCTACACCGACGGGGGGCGCAATGGCCGGGGCAGCCAGGGCGTCGGGGTGCTAGTCAGCCTGGAGCTGGGGTACTACACCACGGCAATGCGTGTCCACGCGGTGCCAGAAGTCGTTTCGACTCCGCACCGTCGACCGATCGGGGGCCGCTGCCGCGGTTTGCCCCTTTCTCCATCGAGCTGCCCCAGGTGCACCTTATCCCGCGCCTCTGGCACTTCCCCCCGCGGGGGATCGTGCCAGGGGCGGGAGTCGCCCCCGTCTGGGGATTGCTCAACATAAGGTGGGGCCGCGAAGGCCCCACCTTCCATTTTCAGATTCGTTACCCAACCAATTGCTCTGGCACTCGGTGCGGGCGCGCGGGCGCCCGAGGGCGCGCTGCCGCCCGCTGGCCGCTAACCAGGACCAACGCACCGCTTTTGCTGCCGCCCTCTTCTTCCTCCACCTCCTCCTCCTCCTCCTCCCCCCCCTCCTCCTCTTGCTTCTCCTCCTTCCTCTCCTTGATCCTCTTCCTCCTCCTCCTGCTGCTGCTGCTGCTCCTCCTCCTCCTCCTCCGCCACCCGCGTAACCATTTTGGCTTATGCTGGTTTGCTCAAGCCGCTTTGGCTGTGTGATAGTGGCATGGTTGTGGTAACGGAGCCAGTTGGATGTTGTGTTTTCATATGTTGTGGAGCAGCATTGACGCTGTTATGGTGTATTTCATAGGTGGCACTGGTGTGCTAGTGGCAGCGGAGCTACTGGTATGCTGCATGTATATTTAGATGTGACAATGTGGGAAATCATTCTATATATATATATATGTGTATATATGTACATATATATATATAAATATATGCGAGTGAGAGACAACGCCGAGGATCCACATGTCGCCCCGGATCCGGAAAAGCAGAAAAGTGGATCCGCGGATCCGGATTCGAGACAAAATAAGCCGGATCCGGATTCTGGATCCTGGGCACCTCTGGGCTACTTGAACACAGCGCCGACCCAGGGCCTGGTGGACCTGGGCGCCGGCTCCGATCTCGTGGGGCGCCTCTGCCTCAACCAGGAGGCTCATGCGCTGGCCCAGGTCGGCATGCAGTACGTGGTGGTGCCTCACGCATACAAGGCGCCTCGCAGCGCGAAGGGCATAGGCGGGCAGGCGAGAGTGATGGTCACGATTTTGTTTGCTCTCTGTCTCGGCGGTGTCTTGGGAATAGTCGAGACAACAGTGCTTGGCGAGGACGTGCCTCGCATCCTCAGTGCGAACTTGCTCGACTATCTAGGATGCGTGCTCGACCTGCTCAGAGATCTTTTGAAGTCCCGCGCCCTGGGGCAGACCATGCCCGCCACCAAGCTCAGTTCAGGGCATCGCATGGTAGATATTGTGTGCAAGCTAGATCAGCCTGTTGTGGTGCCAGAGGTGGCACTGGCCAAGTACCCATTTCTCTCGCCGACTTCTTTCCAGAAGTCCACAAGCACGGAGGTTCACGAGGTTGAGGCCGGCGGGTCACTGCTCGAGTACATCATCCTCCTCTTTCTCCTCCTCACCCTCTTTATCCGGGACCTGTGGATCAGGGGCCTCGAGACGCTCAAAGAGGGGATCTACGGGCTCACGGGTGAGATGGCGAGGGGGCTCGGGCAGCAGGGGGACCCCTTCAACAGGGGCCAGCCACGGGCTCAGCCAGCTAGCTTGGGATCTGCGGGGGCCTCATGATCCGTAGGATGTGCTAAGGCGGCGGGGCAAGGTCCGGGGCTTAGATCTGAGGAGCAAGACGGGTCCAAGACGGCCTCAAGACGACCTCAGGACAGTCTCAGGAGGGCCATCGAGGCCAGGACCGGAGCTCTCGACCTTGTCTATCGCAAGGTCAAGCGCGGCTCGATCGCGTCCAGGATCCGAGAGGTCAGTATCCTCCCAGGCTTCTCCGTAGCCGATTTTGGCTCGAGCCATAGCTATCACGATTCGGACTCGCGAGCCCACCTAGTTGCCGAGAGCAGCAACTTTCCCAGCCATGCGTGCCGCGATGATCAGGGCGCCGCTCGCTGCCATTGCGGCGGCCGTGCTTTTCCCGACAGTCCAGGCCGGGAAGAAGAAGTCCCCAGGAGCACAGGGGGCCACCGAGGAGTTTCTCGCTCGCCGTGCTCGAACCCTGGTGGAGATCGACACCGATGCGAGCCAGGGCGAGGCCGCGGAGCCGCAGGCAGCACAGCCAGCGCCGCAGGTGGTGCAGCCGGCGCCAGGAGGCTTGCAGTCCTTCGCGGGCAGCTCGGCGGCAGCGGCGGGAGAGCCCCTTCCAGCAGACCTTCAGCGAGAGGCAGCTCTTCGGGAACAAGCGCGGATCGCAGCCGGCTTGCTTCAGCCGCCACTCCCACAAGGACCACCGCCGGTGGGGCCACTGACACAGCAAGGATTCTTCACCAACCCGACGCACATGCTTCCTCTGGCACCACCGACGGAGCCGGTCCTATGGAATGCGGCGGCTATGGCGATGGAGTGCCCCCCGACTGGCCCAGTACCGGGGGCAGTGGCAGCGGCAGCCACCTCGAGCGACGTCACAATGACACCGGGAGTCAGCTCAGGATCGGGAGCAACGGCAGTGACAGCACCAGCTATGGCGGGTGGCCTGGCGCCGCTCTCGGGGCCAGCAGCGAGCAAGCCGCCTCCGAAACCAGCCAGAGGGGCGGCAGCATCGAGAGGGTGGTCACCCGGGCCGAACGGGTGCAATCACCCGGCGCAGTTCATCAGTTATTTCGGGAACCAACACGGATCAGGCAGCAAGTGCGACACCCCAGAGGTGCCAAAGTGTCTAAAACAGACAAACCCAGTTTATCATCTAGCTACTAGACAACATCATCATCTTATCTAACAACTAAACAAGATGACTATGTTATCTAACAACATCATCATGTTAGAACGTATCGCTATGTTATCTAACAACATCATCATGCTATATAGCAAACGCTCTATAGCCATATAACTGCATACTGTAATATGACGCAGAACACCCTGCCAGACAGCATGTTGAATCCATCTATTGGACACGAGGTAAAAACCCTACCAGACAGTTCGATCAGACAACCGCACCAAACAGCACAACACGCTGCCGATAAACTCGAGAAATCCGATTGGCGTTGTCTCCACCTGTGGTGATTTCTACTTTCTCTCCCTCCTCCTCCTTCTCCTCCTCCTCCCCCTCCCTCCTCCTCAGCCTCGTCCTCCTCCTCCTGCACCTCTTCCTCCTCCTCCTCCTCCGCCTCCTCCTCCTCTTTTTTGGGACCTGCCTCGCCGAGAGTGCTGGCTGGCCAGATGATGGTTTGAATGTTCGCGTCGGGTGCTTGAGTGTGTATATTCGTCCGACTCTGAGCCCACGGTCAGGGGCACGCAGTCTTGAAGTGGGCCTTCTTGCCCTCCTCCTCCTGCTCCTCCGCAGCCATTTTGGCTCAACATGGCTTCTCAGGAAGACGCCCAGGATTGGCGTTCAGGGCCCAGATTGATTCTAGGCGAACATGAGGAGCTGGCCCGCGTGCTGGGAGAACACTTGAACGGCCCCGATGACTTTAAGTACTATTCGAGCCCTGGAGAAGACATTTTCGACCAAAGCTGCCAGCTCAGAATCATGAACATGGCGCACATGATCAAAGACATCGAGGCGATCTGCCCAAATTTTTCGATCAAACCAGAGGCGGCGGCCAAAGCCTTCAAGACGGCGGCGGCCGACAACGACTGGGGCCTCTCGGGAGCAGCTCTTGCTGCCTTCAGCGAGGAGAGAGGCAAATTGCTGAGATCAATGTGCAGGCACTTATACAATCCAGCGAGGTTGTTCAAGCACGATCCAGGAAAAACGCCGACATGGTACAAGGACTTGAAGGCCAAGCAGAACAACACGGATGGCGAGGACCAGCGGGGCTCGAAGGCCAAGCAGAACAACACGGGCGATGACAAGCAGGACTCGAAGGCCAAGACGGACGCCCCTGTGCTGAAACGTCCTTCGTCGGCAACGCTGCCAATCGCGGTTGGTTGGGACCCAGTTACTGGCCTCGCTTTTCGGCGGAGAGGGCAAAGCAAGTCCGTCGAACACACCGCGGATATTTTCTTCAAGGACGACGTGCCCGAGAGCTTCGCATGGGGCCGTTGGCCAGACGGAGATGAACGAGAGATCCCAGTGCTTACCAAGTTCGACTACGAGCAGCGCGGAGTCATCAATAAGGGCAGCAAGGCGAGCAAAGCTTTCTGGGAGTCCCGCACGGACGACGACGAGCGCGCGGTTGTGAAGCCGAAGCAGCTCGCCGCGTCGAAGGCTGGCACCATGTGTGGCATTGTGATCGAAGTTGGCGGGTCCCAGAAGTTGCAGCTACCGTACCACGTGCTGGGCGACGAGGAGAAGACGAAGGAGTGGATGGTCGATATCGCTCAGCGTTTCTGCAAAGGGGATGTGGACGTCACTTCGATGAAGGAGGAGAGAGCGGCGCTGAACCACAGCACGCGGAAGCGACCAGCAACAGCAACGGCATCGTCAGGAGCGAGCCTCAAGAGGCCAGCCGCAGCAACGGTTGACGATGACGAGAGCGGCAACGACGATGGCACGGGCGAGCAGGACGAGCAGCAGGCGGAGAGCGAGCAGGAGTCGCAGGTCGGCCAGGAGT
>CAUYUJ010016134.1:285000-294362 GCA_963575745.1 Prorocentrum cordatum | reverse complement strand
TTGCCCCGAAGCGACAGCGGCCGCTGTCCCGAAGCGACAGCGGCCGCTGTTGGGCAGGCGGTTCCTCGTGTCTAGAATGGGCAACTTCCGCGGCGGCACCAACGGCGAGTCCTGTTCAGAATGAGAAGGACCTGCTACCGGTCTTCGTACCCGTTCTTTCCGTACCCTTCTCGGTCGTACCAAGACCTGGTCAGGACGCCGCCGCCCCCGGCGAGGCACTGGTGCACCTCCGCGCCGCCGCAGCGCTGCCCGCGGCGCACGAAGCACCAGGACTCGTGGGCGCCCGCCGACCAGTCCCCGCAGTAAGCCCCGCCTGCCACCTCGGCGTGCCGCTGCGGCGCCGCGTGCCCCGACAGGATGCCGTCGCTGCTGTCGAAGGGGGATCCTGGGGAAATCTCTTGCCCGAGTCGGGCGTTGGCAGAACTGGTTTCAATGGGACCTGGTTTAATGATGTGTACTGGGGGACGCCCCCCCCGCCCCGTTCCACTAACCCAAACTGCCGTCACCCGAAAAAACGTCAGCTACGGCAGACCTGCATGGTTCAATGATTCTAGCCAATTTTTGGGCTCCAGGGCCCTACTACTAACCGGGTCTCCTTACCTGGGGTCCTGGCTATGCCCGACCGAGACAGGGGGTCCACCACACTCCATGAGCACGAAGGGTACGCGAGTCCAGCTCGCTTGAAAAGGGGGAATGCCCCAACTGCACAAACCCTTTCCACACTGGCGGTAACCAGGTGGAGCCTTTTCACCGGAATTCTGGAGTTCGAGCTCCAGCGAAAATCTGCACTGGCCAATCAGGCCCATGTAAAGGCTCTTGGGGGAATCCAGAGATTCCAGTACCTCTACTCCCTGGACCTCTGCCAGGGTGCGTTCTGACCAAAACTTCGATGCGAGTGCAGCCGCGGCGACGATGGCCTCCCAGGAGACCCCCAGAGGAGGGCGAAGACGAGGCAGGAGTGGTGGTATCGCCACAACTTTTCCCCCGCCGATGTCCGGAGACGTTGGTGGGCTCCCAGTGCGCGGAGCAGACGCACGCGGTCTCCTCGTCGACGGACCAGCCGCGCGGGCGGGCGCAGACCTCCCGCAGCCGGCGGCAGGCCGCGGACGTGCCCCCGATGCCCACTGCGGGGTCGAGAGAGTCGTAGAAGCCCTGCGCCGCCTCGCGGGGAGCAGAACTTACGCACGGTCGTCGTGCTGGTCGTCCGGGGCGCAAAGCAGCGAAGGGAAAGACCTCTCGAGCCACGGCGCGCCTCGGCCTTGTGTTACTTGTGAGGATCGACCAGGCCGCAAGAATCACAGTGTAACACGCGCAGTTTGAAGGACAACGCGCGAGCCACTGATATAACGCATCGTAGTTTATCGCCCCCGAACCTCCACAAAGGGGTTGAACGAGGGGGAATAATCAAAGGGTGGTAACGAATCAACTTATTCCGGCGGGTGGTAATGGCGGGTGACGTTAAAGGGGGTGAAAATATACTCACAATGGGCCCCTTTCGGCCCCCTGTTGGAATCAGTAGGGACCCAAAAGGAACTGTAAAAAGGGCCCCTGTAGGGCTCCTAGTCCTAGTGTCCCCCCATGTAAGTCGCCCCCCGTTCCCGCCCCCCGTTCCCCCCCATTTAAGTCGCCCCCGTTTCCCACTTGTCCTGGCGGTTCCCGGCGCCGGGAGCGACCGTGAGCCGAGAAACGCGCTGGGCTGCGGGTCTGAACGCGGCTGCGCGCAGCAGTTTTCGTGCCCTGATGCTTGTGTTTCCGTCGGACAACTTGCCTTCGCTCGGACGTCCCTTCCCCGTGCACTGTTTGTTTAGGGCTGTGGTGGCCCAAGGGCCAATTTTCCCTCTTGGCCAAAACGTAGCTAGTCGAGGGTCCTGGCTCGCATGTGAAGGCGGCCAAATCCGCGTGAACTTTCTCGAGTTCGCGCCTTGCCGTGAATCGCGTGAACGCCCAGAACAGGATGACAAATACGGAGAACCGTTCGCAGTGCGACTCGACGACGACTTGGTTGCGCTGCCCTTTTCGCCGATCGCCCGGATCACAAATGCCGCGGCGTTCCCCTCCTTGCAGCAACACGAGCAGGGAAGGGGGACGAGGAAGGGCGGAACAAGGGGAAAGACCCAGGCGGGTCCGCGATCCCCTGGAACCCCGACGGAAACACCGCCAAAAACAAACAAGCGCCCAAAACGATGGGGTAAAAAACGGCCCCCGCCTACAAACCCAAAGCCGGGGATTTATTTACTGGTCGAATTTAACTCGGGACCGCGCCCCCCCCAAAAAAATTGAAAAACGCCCAGGACCAGGCAAACCGATCACGAAAACAACTTGTATGGATAAAGGGGGAAGCAACGGATTTTTTTGGGTTTCGCACACACATACTCATGTGTAGCGCGCGAGCGCTAAGGTTCTAGCTTAATCCGGGGCAGCGGCCAAACAACGGACGGGGGGGTCGAAGGCTGAATGCACTTCTGTTTTTCGTCGGGTTTCGTGGGCCGTGGTTCGAAAAGCTTTTGGGCGCTCCTCATCCCCAAACGGCCTGGTGAGGCCGAAAACGACACCTCTCCTCGTCCTCCTATCTCCCCCCTCCTCTTCCACCTCCCCCCCTGCTCGTCCTCCTCCCCTGATTGTCCTCTCCTTTTCCTCTTTTTTCTTCCTGTTCCTCCTCTCCCTCCTCCTCCTCCTCTTCCTCCTCCTCCGCTCTTCTTCGTCTTCCTACCCCTCTTCCTCCTCGCCATCCTCATCATCGCCATGTTGCAGAGGAGGGGGGGGGGGAGGGTGGGCGGGGGGGGCCAGGGGGGCATGGGGGGAGGAAAGACTGGGAAAAGAGCGACCCCCCCCCCCCCCCCCCCCCCCCCCCCCCCCCCCCCCCACCCCCCCCCCCCCCCCCCCACAACCCCACCCACACCCCAACGCCCCACCTGAGCAGGAGGAAGTGGCGGAAACGGAGGAGATGGAGGGGGAGAAGAAGAGGGGGAGGAGGAAGAGGAAGAGGAGGGCCTCCCTATAATGTTTCTTTCACCCGATGTGGCGCGGTGCTTGCGCGGCGTTGCGGCGCCGTCTGGGCCACGCAGGCCAGCCAGGAGGAGGGGGGGTAGGGGCCAGAGGGGGAGGAAGAGGAAGAGGAGGAGGAGGGAGAGGGGGGGGAGGAGGAGGAGGAGGAGGAGGAGGAGGAGGAGGAGGAGGAGGAGGAGGAGGAGGAGGAGGAGGAGGAGGAGGAGGAGGAGGAGGAGGAGGAGGAGGAGGGGGAGAAGGAGGAGGAGGAGGATAAGGATATGGCCGTCGGGGGTCGTGCTGGCCGCAACTCTGAGCACTTTGACCCCTGGGCACTTCATGGAAGTAACCCCTTCTGCCAACTTAGTTGGCTCGAGGAACTGCCGGGGGCGGGCGACGCTAGGGCTGCTCTCGCGGGCCCTTCGCATCGCTGCCCCGCTGCATGAGTCAGCTGCTGCCTCCAGGGCGGGCGGCTGGCTCTGAGGGTCTCCTCCCCCTACCTCGCTCCCCCCCGCTCCTCTCTCTCCCCCCGCTCCCTGCAACGAGGCAAGGTAAAAAAGGTGGCCTGGTACCTGTTGGTCGAGCCCGCTCTCTCTCTCCCTCTCTCTCTCTGTATCGCTCGTTCTGCTGCTGCTTGCATATGGAAGTGCCGCGCCCCGCAGGCCGCGGCTGAGACAGGCTGAGCAGGCTGCAGCAAACAACGATTGTCAATAAACTGGCTGCGGTCTATGCGCGTGCGCCGCTCGCTCTAACTCTGTGATGCCCAGCCCCCAGCCAGCCTTAGTGGCGACTTCCTCGTTCGTGAGCCTGGCGTCTCCGCTCACCCTGTTGGTGGTCGGGGCCTCCATCAACGCGAAATGAGTCGTCCACACCTGTGCTGAGGCCGACGGCTTGTGGCACTCTGCGCGCCTCTGGGCGACGACTGCTCCCGTTGGCGTCAGAGGCGCAGGGTGCTGCTTCTCGTCGGCAACGTCGCATCCGAATCCGTGCTTGCTCTTCGGTCATTTCGTGTAGCAACCCTCCAGCTCGCCGCTCTGCTTGCGGCCTTAGTCCGTTTCCCACGGGACTGGGCCCTTCATGGGCCCCGATGCGTCTGCCACATAGCCCTTCAGCTCAGTGGCGATCTGGCTGCAGCTGGCGTGTCATGATCTCGATACCTTGGACTCGCTCCATCTCCTCGTGCACGTTCTCGCTGCGAGAGCACTTCAATCGTCCGAGACTGGTGGTCGGCCGCTCCTGCTGGCGCTGGGGCGCGACGATCGCCGTCTGGACGGGGTCGTTGCACTGCCTGGAGATCTTGTTGGTGGCTTGCATGCTGGACTGCGCGATGTTGAGGCGGTATTCCATGCTGCCAACAACCTGCTCGCCCTGTCCTCCACGGTACTGAGGGTGCTGCACAAGAGCTGGAGGAGGAAGTGGGTGCTGCATCCGCTTCTGCTGGATCTCGTTCCCCTCGGCGCCGATCGTGTCCGCGCCGTCCATCTGTCGATTGCCCGTCGGGCTGCCCATTGCTGTTGGAAAGGGCCTCTCCGCGTGTCGCTGTCCTGGGCCTTTTCGCGCGTCGCTGTCCTGGGTTGGCTCTGTGACGTTCGGGCCGAAAGAGCTACGTACAGGGACCGTAATGGTGATCGTGGTCGGTGGTTCCCTTATTGATCTTAGTTGGCTCAGTTCTTTTTGGGATAGTTTCCTTGGTCGGACTGTCTGCCCTCGTGTAGTACTCGCATTGCACATTCACTAACGACAATCCACCGTACATGGTCGTACATAGCAGCCTCGTCCCTGACAGCGCGACCTGTTTCCCGTGGGCCTCCGGGGGCATTCGGTGTCTGTATGGGCTTCTGCCTTGATCGCGCGTGGGAGTGGGTCGGGAGGAGGGGTGGGAGTTGGCTCTCGTCCAATTGCAGGGGGGGTAGTAAATGCCCCCTCCCCCTCGTTGGTTACTGCACCATTGTATAGTCGTCCCTAATACGCATGTCCCTGTAGTAAATGGCAATACGTACTGGGTTACCCATGAACCCACCGTGTTGCTGTGCTTTGTTCTTCATAGCCTGGAACCGTACTAAGTCTTGACACGTTGCCATTGCTATTTTTCCTCTCTCGTTTCTGGCGGCACTGCTGGTGGCCAGCGAGCAGGGCAGACACTGTTGGACATCGCGGGGCCTGCAGCACATGGGGGCTCTGGCGGGCTGCGACGTTGCGCTGGGAGGAGGAGGAGGGGGAGGAGGAGGAGGAGGAGGAGGAGGAGGAGGAGGAGGAGGACGAGGAGGAGGAGGAGGAGGGAGGGAGGAGGGAGGGAGGGAGGGAGGGAGGGAGGGAGCGAGGGAGGAGGGAGGAGGGAGGAGGGAGTGAATGAGCGACGCCAGTCGCGAAGCGAGTTCGAATATATAATTACGCCCGCTTCCGAACCAATTCAGCCCGACTCCGATTCTTCGGCCACGGTCCCGAATGGAGTCGGTTCAAATGCCCGGCTCTGGATGGGAGCGTTCGCTTGTGGCATTCTTGCCCAAGCCCCCGAAGCACCTGATCTGCATAGTGTCCACAACGACAGCAATACCAAAGGCGAAACCCCTTATGTAATTGCATCCTGTGGCTTTCGATTATCCAGCCCCCAGCAGCGTGTAACTTTTCCCCTGGTGGCGAACGAAACAGCACCCCGTCGATGTTTCGTTTGCAGTGGTCTTCTGAAGGTCCTGAATCAACAAACCAGGGTCGCCCACATCAGGCCAGCCGGCCCAAGCTGAATCTGGAAAATTCCACTCGATGGTCTCGTCAATGTCAGCACGACCTGGAAATGCCCACTTGGTAGAGGGGGGAAGGGGGGAGGGGGGAGGCAGGAGGGAGGAGGGAGGAGGGAGGAGGGAGGAGGAGGAGGAGGAGGAGGAGGTCGGAGAAACCCTCCACCTGGAGCGAGGAGGAGGTCGGACAAACCCTCCACCTGGAACCGACCTGAGCCCAAAGTGGCTCGGTGCACGTGGACAGTGTCGCCGCCGTCGCCGTGGCCGAATCGTCGCTCGCCGATCGGCGGCGTCAACTGTTGTCATCGTCGTTGGTCGTCGTCGTCGTCGGTCGTCGCCGTCGACGACCGTCGTCGTCATCGTCGATCACCATCGCCGATCACCGTGGCCGATCGTCGATCGCCCACGAGCCCTCCCCCCCACACCTCCTCCCTTCCTCCTCCTCCTCCTCCTCTGCCTCCTCTTCCTCTTCTTCCTCCTCCTCCTCCGGAAATCATGTTCCCGGAAAGGCTTCTGGGGCACGATGTCGAACGATGCGGAAAAGACTGAGCCCAAGGTGGCTCTGCGCACGCGGACAGCGTCGCTGCCGTCGGCGTGGCCGTCGTCGTCGCCGTCGATCGTCGATCGGCGGCGTCGACTGTTGTCATCGTCGTCGATCGTCGTCGTCGTCGGTCGTCGCCGTCGACGACCGTCGTCGTCATCGTCGATGTCGTCGATCGCCCACGAGCCCTCCCCCCACCCCTCCTCCCTTCCACCTCCTCCTCCTCCTCCTCCTCCTCTGCCTCCTCTTCTTCTTCTTTCTCCTCCTCCTCCGGAAATCATGTTCCCGGAAAAGGCTTCTGGGGCATGATTTCGAACGATGTGCCCAGGGTGGCTCTGCGCACGCGGACAGCGTCGCTGCCGTCGGCGTGGCCGTCGTCGTCGCCGTCGATCGTCGATCGGCGGCGTCGACTGTTGTCATCGTCGTCGATCGTCGTCGTCGTCATCGTCGACGTCGTCGTCGTCGGTCGTCGACCGTCGGCCGTCGTCGTCGCCTATCACCGTCGCGGGTCGTCGTCGCCGATCGCCGATCGCCCTCGAGCCTCCTCCTTTCTCCCCCTCCTCCCCTCCACTCCTCCTCCCCGCATCCTCCTTCTTCGCCTTCTCCGTCTCCTCCGCGCGGAAGAAATCCAACAACATTTCGCGCAAATCAACGAACTGTGGCCTCCGGGCCTTTTCGAGTGTCCGTTTAGGGCCCTTTTGGGGCCGTCCTGGGGTCCCTCTTGGGCGTCCTGGAGAGCCGGAAATCATGTTCCCAGAGAAGCTTCTCGGGCCTCCCTAAGGCCGTCTTGGGGGTTTCCTGGGCCGGCTTTGGGGCCTCTTGGGCCGTTTTGGGCGGTTCAGTGAGCCCCACAGGACAACCCTTTCAGGCCGTCTCGGGCCCTCTTGGGTCCCTCTTGGGCTGTCTTGGGGCTCCTCGGGGGCGTTTGTGGCACTGTGAACGACGAAGCAAACGAGTATGCAACACATGTACGTTTTACTAAAAGGAATGGACATACGTTTGCCTGTTGAAGGCCCCCTTTTTTATTTCTTTCTTTCTTTCTTTCTTTCTACAGTCGCCCTCCACGCGACAGTCACTGATTGCTGGAAGTCTCATGGGACTCCTAGCGGCGCGCCCGTTGAGCACCGGCAAGCAGGGCACAATTGACAGTGCAACATCTACTTTGCAAAAAGCTGGAACGTATCACGCTGGCTGGGCGCCATGCGCCCGTGATCTAAGACATTCTTTCGCCGACGGGGACACATCCGGTTGAAACTGGCATGCCTCTTTGGGGCAAACGAACGCATCCCAAGACCGATATGTGGCTTCCTCGGGGCAGATGCGTTCACACATTGAAAAGCGCTCAACCATGAGCGAACAAACAAAACATGCCCGCACACTCGAATGCTTTGTCTTGCCGTCTCCTCCATCCTGTCTCCGGTTTAACCTCTCCCCCCTGCTACCACCACCTCGCCATCCCCCCATCTTAATACTCGCGTCTGCTGCATGCAGGTCGCGCAGGGGGGCCTCGTGACAAGCTGCGAATGAGACATTCCTGCAGTTTGGTCGTGTCTAGAAGGCCGCTTTGCATGATGCGGCGCACAAATCCGCTAGCGGGACACAACAGCAAACATCGACATTGTTTACTCGAGGGACGCCGCACACCTTCATGGGGAAACATGCATAAGAGACGCTACGGCAGAATACCATTAAAAAATCCTTCCACCGCGATGTCAAGAAAAATACTTCCGCGCGCACTGTGAGGCGCTAGCGCAAAGCTCGAGCAGAAAAAATTCGCCGGCCCAACGGGCCAGGGCGTGCTAAGATCTCCGGTAACTGATTAACAATATTAACAGTATTTCTAGTTCGCGCGCGCGGGGCGGCCCCTGGGGGTCCCCCGGCGAAAAGTACCCCGACCAACGCCCGGTCGCCGCCCGACCGCCGCCCGACCAAGTCTACTCAGAGATGGTTTTCCTTCTGGGTGCGGCCTCTCAGGCTCCCCAGAGCGCGCTCAGAGTGCCCCAAGAGGCCCCCAAGACTGCCCAAGAGGCCCCCGAGACGCCCAAAGAGCGCTCGAAGACGCCGAAGATGACCCCAAGACGGCCCAAAAGGCCCCCAAGACAGCCCAAGAGGCCTCCAAGACGCCCCAAGAGCCTTCCAAGAGGCCTCCGAAGAGAGCCCCAAGAGGCCAAAATCGTTGATTTTCATTGTTTTTTCTATGTTTTTTGTGTTTTGGCTTTTTCGGCTTCCGGACGCTCCAAGACGGCCCAAGAGGCCCCCAAGACCGCTCCAAGACGGCCCACGAAGCTCCCAAGACGGCGCCGAAACGACCCAAGAGAGCCCTCAAGACGGCCCAAGTGCCGCCCAAGACGGACCAAGAGGCCCCAAGACGGGCCCAAGAGGGACTCAGGAGGGATACCGAGAACTCAAAAATGGAGCCCTCCGTCCCAGAAGGCGCCCAGGAGGTCCCAAAGAGGCCCCAAGAGGCCTCCAAGAGGCCCCAAGATGTCGCCAAGAGGCCCCAGGAGACTCCCAGGAGGCCCAAAAGAAGCCCCAGAAGGCTTCAAACATGTCTCCCAGGCGCCCCCGAACGGCCTCTCAACAGACCCCAAGAGGCCCCCCAAAGAAGCATCTTGACGACGACCCTATTTCGCCCCATCGAGAGACGACCCCCAGGGAACTGCTTCACCATCAAAACTCCCCACACAACGCGTCCGAACGACACCCGCCCCCAAGAGCGCAACATGGGCAACGAACACACAGACAAAAACCAGCGATGCCATATCACGGGCAGGCGGAATGAGCGAAGCGTTTCAATACTTCCGCGCGCACTGTGAGGCGCTAGCGCAAAGCTCGAGCAGAACAGCTGACGCAGCATCAGGTAAAGCGGTTTATTTACAACACAAGCATATGTTTCGGACCTATGAACAACGCTACGACGCATCCGAGATATAGTCGGAGGCAGGGAGGCAGGGTTGTGATCTCAGCGAGGCTTCGTCGCACCGGTGGCGGCAGAAGCTGGGGGTTCCAACACTCAAGCATGCGGCTCCGGCTTTACGTCCCTGAGGACAAAAGGCAAGAACTCTGGATTCTTGACGCGCGTCACCCGCGCGGAGGTCCAC
>CAUYUJ010016134.1:237500-280000 GCA_963575745.1 Prorocentrum cordatum | reverse complement strand
ACCAAACCGGTCGAGGGCCCTGGCTCGCCTGTGAAGGCGGCCAAGTTCCCGTCAGTTCTTCGAGCTTGCGTCCTGCCGTGACTCACGAAACCGCCCCGAATATGCGTATATGTACATTTTGCACAATACGACTCGACGACGAATCAGGGGCACCTCCCTTTTTGCCTATCGCCCGAACCACACATGCTGCGGCGCTCCCCTCCCTGCAGCAACACAGGCAGGAGGAGGGGAAGAGGTAGGGCAGAAGAGGGAAAGGTCCAGACGGACCCGGAACCCTGGGGGGGATACCGTCAAAAAAAGCAGGCGCCAAGCACGAGGGGTAGAGAACACACTTTTCGTTTTCGTCGCGAGCTGAACCAGGATGCTCCCCGATGGTCCTTGCTGAAAAAAACGCACGCGCCCGAGCGATGCCAAGAGAAGGAAATACATCCAGAAGCATGGGCTTTCGGAACCCCGCGCGGATTTCCTGGATCGGCGCTGGGCCCCCATCTTCCCTGGCGCGCGGGGCGCGCCAGGGGGGGCGCCGGAGGCGCCGCCAGGGGGGCCCATCGCAGATCCAATAAGTGCCAAGGGGGCCATCGCAGATCCAATAAATCCGCGCAGACCTCCGAGACTTAATATGCTTATGCAATTCCTTCTTCTTCATCTTCTGCTCCTGTCGGGAAGACATGGGAGACTTGGTTCTGGGACTCGAGTTGGCCTGACAAAGTCGTCAGAAAATGGCGAGACCCAGTCTGAAGTTTGACGCGAGCTCCCGCTGCAAGCATCCCACTAAAACTGGACGAATTCAGAACGGGCCTGTCAAAAAACGCCAGCAAACCTGAGTTCAAACCCGAGTTCTGGCGAACTCGAATCTTACGTTTCCCTTATTCCTCTTCGAAGTCGAGGAACAACGCTGGGGCTATCACCAGTCGCGTCGTCGGATGTCCAGGCTCTTTTTCCGACCGGCCCTAGCCTCAAGGGTTCCTGTTCGAGTGGGGCCCCCCACCCGCCACGACCATAGCCCCTCACGGGCAACCTATGGGGTCGCATGGGTATGGGCGTCGCCGTTGCCAGCCCATGATCTAGTTCTGACAAGTCGACACGTGTCGTCGCCTTTCTCCGATCCTTTCTCGAAAACCGAAGAACGACGGCGGGGAACATCACAAGTCTCGGCGACTCCGAAAAATGTGGTTTGCAAAGGGTGCGATTTACAACCCGCATCCCAGGGGGGCACCCTGGGAGGTGGGCGAGGACCTCGACAGGGCTCTCCGCCGCGCCCCAAGGAGGCCCAACGAGGACGGCGTCCTGCCCCCCAGGCCCCAACGGCGCTGATTGCAAACCACACCCCGGCATAATTTCACCCTTTGTAGTCGCCGACCTCTCGAAAATCGAAGAAACTCGCCGGGGAACATCACGAGTCGTCTCGTCGGATGTCCTGCCTCGGGGGGGGGCGAAAGGGTAGGGTAGCAAAGGGAAGGGTCGGGAATCAGCTTACGTAGCTGGTTTTCCGTCCGGGAGGCGCCCATGTATCGAGGAATGGGCGGAATGGGCCTGGCGGCGATGGAAATCAGCTGCATGCAACAAATTTCGCAAATCCCCCTTTCCCTATCCTACCATTTGTCGTCGCCGAAAATTCGGGGACGCACTGACCTGGGTCAATTCAAACCCCGGGCAAGTCAGGCTTTGCAGAATTTTTTGCAAGATCCTGCAGGATTTTGCGCGCCAGCCCGCGCTCTGGCTGACTGACTCCCTTTTGCATTGATCCCCGGCGCTTGAGGCTATACTTCGGGGATGGACAGACCTCCCTTTAGTAAAACGTGGTTTAGTGAAAACGACCGGGCCCCAAACCTGGCGGGCGCAAGCCTGGAAAAAATAACGGCCGCGGCGCCCTCTCAAGAACCGAAAACGGACACTTCACTAATCGACGTGTCACTGTTAGGAGGTCTGTCCACCTCCGAATATTGCAGTCGCCGAACACCGCATCGTCGGACGTCCCAGACCCCCGATGACCCCCCAGAGGCATCGACCCATTCCGCTGACCGGCGTTGCGTCCCGAGTCGTCTTTGGACGGCCCCGAGGGCTGGGCAAGGCGCCAGGAGGCCGAACATAGCCTGGCCATCGCTCGGACGTCCATTCCCTGTGGTGCTCTTTTCGATTTCGTGCGCGGCTTTTTCATCAAATGATCAAGGATGCTCCTCGATGGTCCTCGCCGAAGGAAAAAGGCACACGTCCGAGCGATGCCAAGTAGCGAAGAACCTTCCGTCGTGATTTTGTTCACGATCGGGGATGGACAGACCCCCCTTTAGTAAAACGCGGTTTAGTGAAAACGACCTGAGGTCCAAACCTGGCGGGCGCAAGCCTGGAAAATGGCGGCCACGGCGCCCTCTCGAGAACCGAAAACGGACAATTCACTAATCGACGTGTCACTGTTGGGGGTTCTGTCCACCCCCGACACGACTCGAGGGGGTCTGGGGCCCCGGCTGTTCTCGACCGACCCCGTGCCTCCAGGGCGGCGAGGCCGCGGGCGGGCGCGCCGGCGCTGGGCCGCGGCGGCTGGCGGAGCAGCCGCTGTGGCGGCGGCGCCGAGGAGGAGGAGGAGGAGGAGGAGGAGGAGGTGCTCCGGCCGGCGGGTGCCAGCATGTCGGGCTGCTCCTGCAGGGAGGACGTACGCGCCCGACCACGTGCACGAATCGCCGACGAGCCCGGGGAGAGAAGGGAAGGGGCGGGCTTGCTTGGAAGGCTCGGAAGTTCCCTGACCTTCTGAACAGTTTCTCAAGCCTTCTCCGAAAACGCAGACACCTTCTCAGAAGGCGCGAGGGCTTCTGAGAAGGCCCGCCGCCTTCTGAGAGGGCCTTCTCCTTCTCACTTCCGCCCTTCGCTCGCTCGCTCGCCGAATGAACTCGCCCCCCAATCCGCGAGACCAGCCTCGTGATACGGGCGTTCTCGCAATGTGTTCTCTCGCAACCAACGCGGACTCATGTACGTTTACGTCCTTCGTGCGCTCCCGACCTGGGCCGCACGCAACGAGCCCTGGCATCATCGAAGTCAGAAGGTCTGGGCGTTTTGGGGCGTTTCCGGAAGGTCCGAGTGGCTCTGGCTTCCCAGGTCTGAAGGTTCGAGAAGTTCTGGCTTTGAAGGCAATTCTGACGAACTCTAGCGTTTGAGCGTTTTTCCTCACATGTTTCGTGGAATTCTCGTTATCTTCCCAACCGCGTCTCACCCGGGTTTCTCCTCATCCTCTTCCATCCCCGTCTCGCTCGCACACCACTCCCTCTCTCCTCCCTCCTCCCACATACTGGACACACACACATGAGACAACCGCGTCTCACCCGCGTTTCTCCTCCTCATCCTCTTCCATCCCCGTCTCGCTCGCACACCCCTTCCTCCCTCCTCCCTCCTCCCACATACTGGGCACACACATGAGACACACATCCAGATACAGCATCCACGCATCACACAAAACGTGTGCACCACATGCTGGGCATCCACATGAGACACGCGCGCGCACGCAACACACATACACGCAGCACACACATCTACAATCGCGACGCATACTGCACACACATTGAGACACGCGTTTGAGGCACGGGCGTTCGATGATGTTCTCCGTTTCGGGCTCGCAAAGCGTGGCAAGCGTGGCACTTCCTCGACACCACAATGAGTGCGCTGGGGATGGTTACCCTATCAGTTTCGGGCTCGCAAAGCGTGGCAAGTGTGGCACTTCCTCGACACCACAGGGAAAACGTCCGGGGTGGTCTCCCTATCCGCTTCGGGCTCGCAGAGCGTGGCGAAAGTGGCACTTCCTCGACACCACCGGTGGCTCGCTGGGGCTGGTCTCCCTATCCGTTTCGGGCTCGCGAAGCGTGGCAGGCTTGGCACTTCCTCGACACCACAGGGCGTGCGCTGGGGGTGGTTTCCCTAGGCTCGCAAGGCGTGGCAAGCGTGGCACTTCCTCGACACCACAAGAGATGCGCTGGGGGTGGTCTCACTATCCGCTTCGGGCTTGCACGACGTGGCAGGCGTGGCATTTCCTATTGTCCACGGGGGGGTGCGCTTGGGCTGGTCTCCCTGTCTTAGCTGCCCCGATGCGCAATACGCGACACGTAGCGTATTGATACGGAGCTCAACACGTGGACTGAAAACGTAGGTCCGGCGCGATACGTTCGCCAAAACCTGGGCCAATACGTGGAGCCAGCACGCAACGTATCGACACGGACGTTTTGAACACGGCACGTGTTGCGTATCAAGACGGGCGCATCGAGGCAGCTAAGCTCCCTATCCGTTCCGAGTTCCGAGAGCGTGGCAGGCGTGGCACTTCCCCGACACCGCAGGGGGGCGCTGGGCGGGCGCAGGTGGGGGGCCGATGCTCGAGGCTCGGCGCTTCCTTGGCGCCAGAGGTTCTGCAGAGCCGAACCTAAGGATTCTAAACTTCCTTGGGTTTTGCGGAGCCAAGCCCACCGATTGTTGGCATGGCCTTCCTTTCAGCCCAAAGAGGGACATGTCAAACTTCCTTGGGCTCTGCAGGTCCAAACCTAAGGATTTTTGACATGGCCTTCCCTTCAGCCCAAAGGGGGCCATGCCAAGATTCCTTGGCTTCTGCAGGGCCAAACCTAAGGCTGTTTGACGTTGCCTCCCCTCCAGCCCAGGGGAGGCCATGTCAAAATTCCTTGGGTTCTGCAGGGCCGAACCTGAGGATGTTTGACGTGGCCTTCCCTTCAGCCCAAGGAAACTCATGCCACAATTCCTTAGGTTTCGCAGAGCCAGACCTAAGGACTTTGGACATGGCGTTCCCGTTATTGCAACGGGGACCATGTCAAAATTCCTTGGGTTCTGTAGGGTAACGACCAAGGATTTTTGGCATGGCCTTCCCTTCAGCCCCAAGGAGGCCATGTCAAACTGGTTGGCTCTTGTAAAGCCAGACCCAAGGAGTTTTGACATGGAGGGCATATCACAATTCCTTGGGTTCTGCAAGGCCAAACGCCGAGATTTTTGACATGGCCTTCCCTTCAGCCTAAAGGAGTTCATGCCACGATTCCTTGGGATCTGCAAGGCCCAACCTAAGGATTTTTGGCATGGCCCTCCCTTCACCTCAAATGAGGAGATGCCAGAATTCCTTGGGTTCTGCAACGCGAAGCCCACAAATGTTTGACATGGCCTTCCCTTCAGCCCAAAAGAAGCCATGTCAAAATTCCTTGGCCTCTGCAGGACCAAACCTACAGATTTTTGGCATGGCCTTGCCTTCCGCCCAGAGGAGGCCATGCCCAAATTCCTTGGGTCTTGCAGAGCCACGCCCAAACATTTTTGACATGGCGTTCCCTTCAGCCCAAAATGTGCCATGTCCAATTTCCCTGGGTTCTGCAGCGCCAAACCTAAGGATGTTTGGCATGACCTTCCCTTCAGCCCAAAAAGGGGGCCATATCAAAATTTCTTGGGTTCTGCAAAAGCATACCCACAGATTTTTAATTGGCTTTCCCTTCAGCCCAGAGGAGGCTATGTCAAAATTCCTTAAGTTCTGCGGGGCCATACCTAAGGATTTTTGACACTGCCTTCCCTTCAACCCAGAGGAGGCCATGCCAAATTCCCAAACCTATATATTGTTGGCATGGGCTTCCCTTCCGCCCAAGGAAAGCCATGTCACCATTCTTGGGTTTTGTAAAGCCAAAACCTAAGGATGTTTGGCATGGCCTTCCCTTCGGCCTAAAGGAGGCCATGCCAAAATTCTTTGGGATACGCGATACCTAACAGCGAAGACTGATAGGTTTCTAGTGGGGTCAAAAGAAAACATCTTGACTTCCCAAGGGGGTCTGGGCAGATGCCGGACGGGTGCCCCGGGAATCCGGGGACTCCTTCTTTAGCCAACAGTAACGCACTTCGTGGTCTTCGAGTTCCCAGAACTCCATTCATGGGCATGATTTTGAATGCCCAGGGCCAACTGTAGGCCACTTCGTGTTCTTCGAGTTCCCAGAACCCCATTCCTGGGCATGATTCTGAATGCCCGGAGCCAACTGTAGACCACTTCGTGGTCTTCGAGTTCCCAGAATTCCATGCCTGGGCATGATTTTGAATGCCCGGAGCCAACTGTAGGCCACTTCGTAGTCTTCGAGTTCCCAAAACTCCATTCCTGGGCATGATTTTGAATGCCCGGAGCCAACTGTAGGCCACTTCGTGTTCTTCGAGTTCCCAGAACTCCATTCCCGGGCCACATTTTGAATGCTGAGGCAGGCTGATGCTGAGGCTGAGGCAGGCTGAGGCTGAGGCAGGCTGAGGCTGAGGCCGAGGCTGAAGGCAGACTGAGGCTGAGGCTGAAGCAGGCTGAGGCTGAGGCTGAGGCAGGCTGAGGCTGAGGCTGAGGCAGGCTGATGCTGAGGCAGGCTGAGGCTGAGGCTGAGGCTGATGCAGGCTGAGGCTGAGGCAGGCTGAGGCTGAGGCCGAGGCTGAGGCAGACTGAGGCTGAGGCTGAAGCAGGCTGAGGCTGAGGCTGAGGCTGAGGCTGAGGCTGAGGCAGGCTGATGCTGAGGCAGGCTGAGGCTGAGGCTGAGGCTGATGCAGGCTGAGGCTGAGGCTGAGGCTGAGGCAGGCTGAGGCTGAGGCCGAGGCTGAAGGCAGACTGAGGCTGAGGCTGAAGCAGGCTGAGGCTGAGGCTGAGGCAGGCTGAGGCTGAGGCTGAGGCAGGCTGATGCTGAGGCAGGCTGAGGCTGAGGCTGAGGCTGATGCAGGCTGAGGCTGAGGCAGGCTGAGGCTGAGGCCGAGGCTGAAGGCAGACTGAGGCTGAGGCTGAAGCAGGCTGAGGCTGAGGCTGAGGCAGGCTGAGGCTGAGGCTGAGGCAGGCTGATGCTGAGGCAGGCTGAGGCTGAGGCTGAGGCTGATGCAGGCTGAGGCTGAGGCAGGCTGAGGCTGAGGCCGAGGCTGAAGGCAGACTGAGGCTGAGGCTGAAGCAGGCTGAGGCTGAGGCTGAGGCAGGCTGAGGCTGAGGCTGAGGCAGGCTGATGCTGAGGCAGGCTGAGGCTGAGGCTGAGGCTGATGCAGGCTGAGGCTGAGGCAGGCTGAGGCTGAGGCCGAGGCTGAAGGCAGATTGAGGCTGAAACTGAAGCAGGCTGAGGCTGAGGCTGAGGCAGGCTGAGGCTGAGGCTGAGGCAGGCTAAGGCTGAGGCAGGCTGAGGCTGAGGCTGAGGCTGATGCAGGCTGAGGCTGAGGCAGGCTGAGGCTGAGGCCGAGGCTGAGGCAGACTGATGCTGAGGCTGAAGCAGGCTGAGGCTGAGGCTGAAGCAGGCTGAGGCTGAGGCTGAGGCAGGCTGAGGTTGAGGCCGAGGCTGAAGGCAGACTGATGCTGAGGCTGAAGCAGGCTGAGGCTGAGGCTGAAGCAGGCTGAGGCTGAGGCAGGCTGAGGCTGAGGCAGGTGAGGCTGAGGCTGAGGCAGGCTGAGGCTGAGGCTGTGACTGCGACTGCCGTCGCCACTGCGACTGTCATCGCGAATGCGACTACGACTGCGAGAACGACATAATTCTACAACTGGATTCTCATCTGAATCTTAGAGTGAATGCTTCCAGATATGCTCTTACACATCGCTGTTAGGTTGCTTTGCCAGGATAATTTCACATGGTTTCCCTTCAACCCAAAGGAGGACATGTCAACATCCCGTGGGTTCTGCAGGGCCAAAGCCGATGATTGTTGGCATTGCCTTCTTTTCAACCCAAGGGATCCTTGGGATGTGCCGAGCCAAACCGAAGGATTTTTGCCATGGCCTTCCCTTCAGCCCGAAGGAGGCAACGTCAAACTTCCTTGGTCTCTGCAGAGCCGAACCCGAGGATTTCCACTCAACACAAAGCGAAAACAAGACGGTGCAACCAACGGGCGCGCGGAAAACGCGCGGCATGAGTCGAAAAATGATAAACAACGCAAAACGAAACGCTTGGCCCGTCCACTCGTCTGCCAATGTGAAACAACGTTTTCGCCCAGCGCTGGTCCCGACCCTTTCCCCCAAGACCCGTCTCTCATCCCGAAGCGATTTTTTACAGTCCTGGGACCCTTCAGAGGCCGAAAATGATCCAAAACCGACCGTGGTGATTCTCTTCACGACGCGAACACGTCTGGGACGGGTCGGGATCCTGGGGCGCCGGGGACGGACTTGGGGCAGGCGGGAGTGCCGCCGATGTCTCGAGTGGCCATCCTCCGAAACGTAGTCATCGTCAACGACCGATGTCGCTGACGCCCTCATCTGGGATCGGAGGCCCTGTTTGGCTGAGGCCGGGCTCCTCCCTGCGCCTCAGCGTCCAGACGTTCATCGCCTGGAGGAAAAACAACTACATAAACACAAAAACTGTGGGAGGCCCGCGCGGACTTCTTGGATCGGCGCTGGAACCCCCTCCCTGGCGCGCGGAGCGCGCCAGGTGCGGCGCCGGAGGCGCTGCCAGGGGGACCCCAGCGCCGATCCAAGAAATTCGCGCGGAACTCCGATAATTTTTCCGTTCATGCACTCATCGGTCGGAAGAAAGTGGGTAGAAACATGAAGTAGTGGGAAGGCGTTGAAAGCAGATTGCATCTCCGCCCGCCACCCGAAGAGGAGGGAAAAGGGACAACTGATCGACGATGGACGTAGGAAGTCGTATGCCGCGGATTTGGATCTGGGGGCCATGCCTTCGACGACCGATGTGAAATTCTATCTTTTCCGATCGCCGGGAACTGCCCGGGGGCGAAGAAGGGCATCGAGACGCCGGCCGGGCCTGGCTCGGCGCCCCCCGCTTCCTGCGCCGAGGTCGGCGCGGGCGCGGGCGCGCCGCACGGCCGCATGTCCGCCTCCGCTGGCTCCGTCGGCGCTGGCGCTGGCGGCTCCGCTGGCGGCTTCGCTGGCACGACGAGGCCCGTGTCCTCAGACATCCCTGAGATCCGGCCGTTGCACTTTTTCGACGAAGGCCATTCTGGCCTGTTTCGGGCCGTGGGATCCTCAGAGATCCATCTGGCTCGAGAAATGACGCAGAGCGACATGGTGTAGGGCTCCCGTCGTGATTTCTACGATGCTGCAACTTTCCGTGATGTCGGATCTCAGGGGTCCAATGTAGAACAACATCAAGGAAGACAATGTTCGCCGTTTTCGGCCTCGCTGGGCCCCGGGACCGTCAAATAAAGGCTCGGGATGCAAAACTTGCCCCGGGGAGCTAGAGGAAGAGAAGACGGCAGACACCTGACATTTTACCTTGTGAAGTTCCACGAGAAGGAGGAGAAGAAAGAGGAGGAGGAGGAGGAGGAGGAGGAGGCGGAGGTCCACGAGTGCTTCTTGTATCGGCGCTGATTCCCCTCCTGGAGGGGCCGAGCCAGAGGCGCCGCCAGGGGTATCGATCCAGCGCAGATCCACGCAGTCCGCGAGGAGCTCTCGAAGCTCGTGCTTCCGTATCCTCTGTTCTTGGAGCAACGGGCCGGGGCTTCCGAGGGCCGCGTGATTAGTGAAGAAACAGAGGCCATCGCTCGGACGTCCGTTCCCTGTGCTTTTTTCGGTTTCGTGCGTGTTTTTTTCGCCAAATGATCAAGGATGCTCCTCGACGGTCCTCGCCGAAGGAAAAATGCACACGTCCGAGCGATGCCAAGACAGAGGCATGTAATGTCTGGGTCCTCGTCGACCGTCCAGGCGCGGCCGCCGGGCTCGCCGCCGCCGCCGCCGCTCTCGGCGGCGCCTGGAGGAACAAAACCGGCACTGGTACGAATTCTGTCGGGTTTGGGCGGCAGCCTGCGCAGGTGTTCGCTGCTCCGTTGGTGCAGACATGAACCAAGGTGGTGACTTCCAACTTCGGGGGCGTCCAAGGGGGGGGCGTCCAAGAGGGGGGGAGCCAATCCTGGCCGGCGGCATGTGCGCGGCCCAGGGGGGGGGGGGCGAGGACGCATTGAAATCAGAAGAGGCGCCATGATATCCACCACCCCTAGTCATTACCCCCCTCTTGGCCGCCCCCGGCACCGCCCAGATCCGCGCGGACTTCTCGGATCGACGCCGGGCCCAACGCCGATCTACAACATCTGCGCGGACCTCCGACAAGTTCCCCGAGATCCGACGTTGCAGAACAATGTGACATTGCATGGAATCACGACCTGGCCATCGCTCGGACGTCCATTCCCTGTGTTTTTTTGCGATTTCGTGCGTGGTTTTTTTCGCCAAATGATCAAGGAGGCTCCTCGATGGTCCTCGCCGAAGGAAAAAACGCACACGTCCGAGCGATGCCAAGCGACTGGAGCCCTGGACCCCACCCTCCTGCGCCCCTCTCTGAGCCAGATCTGTCTGTGATGCTCCCAGGGCCCGAAGTCGGGCGAACACGCCCGTGGTTAAAAAAAGTGCAACGCCCCGATCTCAGGGTTATGCGAATGTGAAGGGGCCCTGGGACACACACACAAATAAATACACACACATAAACAGATTTCCCATATCTTCCCATCTTTTCTAGGTTTTTGTCTTCCCCCCACTTCCCATATTTTCCCCTATTTCCCTACCTAGGCTCTGCCTAGAAGGGCTCTTATTGTCTTAGCTTAAAGGGGCCGGGCAGTGTTGCCCGCCCCGGGCGGTTCCCCCAGGATCCGCCCCGCGGTTCCCCCAGTTGCGTCCCCTTAGCACGGGTGTAATTCCCTACCTAGGCTCTGCCTAGAGGGTTAGTTTAGCTTAGCTTAGCTTAGCTTAGCTTAGCATAGCGCAGCGCTGCATTAGCATAGCATAGCATAGCAGAACATAGCCAATCCTATCATAACATAGCATAGCATACCATAGCCAATCATAGCATAACGCAGCATAGCATAGCATAGCATAGCATATCATATCATATCATATCATAGCGCAGCTTAGCATAGCATAGCAAATCATAGCATTGCATACTTCACTTAGCGTAGTACAGCACAGCATGACATAGCATAGCATAGCTTAGCATAGCATAGCATGGCGCAGCATAGCATAACATAGCATAGCGCAGCATAGCATGGCATAGCATAGCATAGCATGGCATAGCAACTAATGCTGCTTTCCTAGGGGCTCCAACTTCTAGGTAGGGTCGAACTGGGGTAATTTAGGGGGAATCGCAGATGAATTCTGTCTGTGTGCTTCTTTCCCTCCTGAGAATGCAATGATGTTTTCCCCTCGGGCACCGCCGCCGTGGTGGGCGGCGG
Source organism: Prorocentrum cordatum (assembly GCA_963575745.1). Lineage (NCBI taxonomy): Eukaryota > Dinophyceae > Prorocentrales > Prorocentraceae > Prorocentrum > Prorocentrum cordatum. The sequence continues at coordinate 268,885 of CAUYUJ010016134.1, read as the reverse complement.
CCGGCCGGCACCCGGGGCCGAGGTCGAAGAGCTTGGGCAGGTCGCAGAACAGGTTGGTCGCGCGGTACACCTGCGGGCGCGCCTGCTGGGGGGCCAGAAGCGAACCCTACCCCTACCCCCCACGATTTCTGAGAGGGAGGGTGGGGTTCACTTTGCTCGGGAGCTCCCGAACGAAGTGAACCCCACCCTCCCCCCCAGAAATCGAGGGAGGTAGGGGTAGGGTTCACATCTGGCCCCCTACCTGCTGCAGCAGGAGCCAGTACAGCTCCGCGAGGAGCAGCAGCACGCCTGCCGCAGCCGCGCCCCGCATCGACCACGTCAGGGCGCCGACCACGCCGGGGTCGGGGCTCCATGGAGCCCTGGGCTCCTCGCTCGCCTCGCCACCGTCCTCGTCGCTGTCGGCTTCGGCGGCAACGAGGGTCGGCGACTCCGAAGGGTGTGGCCTGCAAAACGAGTGCGGGTTGCAACCCGCACCCCTGGGGGGCGGGAGGACCTCGTCAGAGCTCTCCCTGGCGCCCCGAGGAGGCCCGACGAGGGCAACGTGGTGCCCGCGAGCCCCAACGGCGCCGATCGCAGATCACACCCCGGCATAACGACACCCTTTGTAGTCGCCGAGAGGGACGAGAGCTCCGCCACGTCCCCGGCCTCCAGCCCCACGCGGGCCTCCTTTGAGGGGCAACGATAAGGGGGGATAGGCGTAAAGGGGGATGCATCGACCTCGACTGACCCATACATCGCATAGTGTATCGTCGATGCATCCTCAATGCAGACCGCATCATGTATCGTCGATGTATCGCCTTGATATCAACGATCGTCGTTGCACCGTCGATGTATCAACCATTCGACGTCGATGTATCCCCCTATGCATACCCCGAACATCGTTTAGCCGATCTCCATCCCCATCAGTGTGGCCTGGGCCCCACTGGCCGCTTTACATCCCTAGATGGGGATATTCCCATCGGGATTCGAGGGGTATACGTGTACGACCACCCTTCGGGTGATAAGGAGGTCGTGGGGGGGGGGAGAAGGGGGGAAACCAACATCTGACTCAATCGATCTCACTATCGATCTCACTCAACGGGCCACCACGGGCCACCACGGGACACCACGGGACACCGCGGGACACCTCTCGATCTCACTATCGGTCTCAATATCAATCTCACGATCGATCTCACTCAACGACACCATAGGACACCACGGGACACCTCGGGACACCACATCGAATCGATCTCACTATCGATCTCACTCAACGGGACTCCACGGGACACCTGTCGATCTCACTATCGGTCTCACTATCGATCTCACTTTTTGGGACACCACGGGACACCACGGGGCACCACATCGACCTCACAATCGATCTCACTATCGATCTCACTCAACGGGACACCACGGGACACCACGGGACACCTGTCGATCTCACAATCGATCTCACTTTTTGGGACACCACGGGACACCACGGGACACCTCGGGACACCACATCGACCTCAGAATCGATCTCACTATCGATCTCACTCAACGGGACACCACAGGACACCACGGGACACCACGGGACACCGCGGGACACCGCGAGCCACCGCCGGACAGACGGACGGACGGGCGAGCGGGGGAGAACCATTTGTCTTGACTTCGCCCTAACAACGGCGGACACCACGAGACACCACGGGACACCACGGGACACGGCGGGACACCGCGAGCCACCGCCGGACGGGCGGGCGGGGGAGAATCATGTGTCTTGACTTCGCCCGAGCAACATGGGGACACCACGGGACACCACGGAACACCGCGGGACACCGCGAGCCACCGCCGGACGGGCTGGCGGGGGGGAATCATTTGTCTTGACTTCGCCCAAGCAACGGCGAAATCATTCCTCTTGCGCGCCCACGCAGCTTCGCCTCGCCCGCGCGCACGACAGAAACGAAACGATTTCCCAGTTGGGGGTCTCCCTTCCACTGCGGTCTCACCCCCCGGCCTCCGATCCCCAACTGGGGTGGTGAGATGGTTGGGCTCGGGATGGGGATGGGGATGGGTTAAACGATACTGGTATCCCCCCTACCGTTGCCCCCGATCCTTGTCGTCCAGGAGCGCCAGCGCCGCCGCGCGACCTGCCAGCACCCCGCTCCCAGCCGCGCAGACCGCCAGCACGAGGGCCACCACGGCGGCACTCCTCGGCCCCGGCGTCCACCCTGGCAGCCTGGAGGGGCAACGATAGGGGCGGACCGGCTCGCACCTCGAGGTTTCGAGCTTCGATGTTTGAGGATTTCGAACGCTTTCGTGGGCACTCGGCGGCTTTCCAGCCTCGGGATGCCTGCCAGCGGCAGCGCCTCCCCGAGAGCGTTCTGGGGGGCCCGTACCGCCCCGAACAGCCGCCAGAGATGCGGGTCATGACCCGAAGCCATGAGGCAACGATATGGGCGGACTGGCACAGGGGCCGGAAACCTCGACCTGAAAGCGGCGGTACATCGCCGGTAGATCGGCGATAGGCCCCCGATACTAAGTCCGCATGCTCCTGGGCAGGTTGGGGCTATCGGGCCCCGATGGGCAATGAATGGGCGATTGGGGGTCGATGCACCCCCCCCGAGCTCATCCCCCCTATCGTTGCCCCTGAAGCCTCCAGGCGAAGTGGGCAACCAAGTTCACCTGGTCGTCTGTGATCGCCCGAGCCGCCACGAACATGAGGTAAACCCCCGAGACCTCGGGATCCGACGTTGCGATTCACACATCGGGCACACGCAAGAGTGACCCTGGGTAAGAGTGACCTTTGGTGCGCGGCTTTTTGGGGGCTGCTGGGGGGGTCAAAAGCAAGCGCGCAAGACGCCACTGCCGCATCGCGCTTGGCGATGGGGGGACCCCAGTGGGCCCGCACCAAAGTTCACTCCGGCGAAAGGTCACCCTTACGTCTAGTCGAACACACACCTGCGACATCGCGAAACATCGCGACCAGAGCCCTGGGCCCCGTCGTTCTGCGCCACTCTCCGAGCTGGACCGATCTGTGATGGCCCCAGGGCCCGGAACTGGGCAAAAACGACCGTGGTGAAACACTTGCACCCCCCCGGTCTCACTTGTCGGGGATCTTCTGACCCGGGTCAATCCAGACCCGGGTCAGCAGGAAACCAAAAACTGCAATGCAAGAAAAAAAATGCAACGCAGATCTTCGCAAACCCTTGTCAGCCAATACGCGCGGCCGCCTCGCGGCCACGAGCGGCTCGCTAACCCGGGTCACCAGAGGGGGTCTTCGCAAAATCCTGCAGGATCCGGTGCCCTGGCTGACCTCCGTTTGCATTGACCCCCGTCTCAAGGCTCCCGAAGTTGAGCAGGACCGTCCCGGCATTCCTATGGTCCTACCAAGGAATGTTCTTAGAACCCAAAACTGTTCTAAGAACAAGAACAACGTCCTTGGAACATACACCCCATGTGTGAAAACAAGACAGTCCTAACCAGACATGTTCTAAGAGCATTGCGTGGGAACCACACAAAGCGCTTAGAACATTGTTTGGTGGGGCTGTAGGCGAGCCGGGACGCTTCGCCACTGCTTGACACTTGCAACGCCCCGATCTCAGGGGACCACGGCCAGCGCCGCCCCGATGCAGAGCAGGAGCTCCTCCCAGCTCGCCTGGAGGCGGCCCGCGCCCGCGGCCTCCGAGCCCTCGCCGTCGGCGTCGGACGCGTCGCTGTCGTCAGCGCCTGTCGGAGAACGGCCACGGCGTTGACGACGACGGCGGCGACGTTGACGACGACAGCGGCAGCGACGTTGACGGCGTAGACGACGGGGGCGACGACGACGACGCTGACGACGACGACGACGGCGGCGCTGCGACGTGTCGGAGGAAGGCCATTTGGGACATCGGCGGCCCTCCCGCCCGGCCCTTGTCCGTTCTGGGGCCCCTCCCGGGGTCCATCCCGACCCGTTCCAGACGTGCTCGCGTCGTGAACAGAATCGCCACGGGCGTTTTTTCCCCACATCTAAAGTGGGTTTCTTGTTTTCTCTAGACACCCCGCCCAGGAACAAGAGAACACCCACACTCATTCACCCACTCACACACTCACTCACCCACTGACCCACTCACACACACACTCACACACACACTCGCTCACCCACTACTCACTCACCCACTCGTACACTCACGCACACAGTCATCATCATCACTCACTCACGCACTCACCCATTCACTCATCCACTTACCCGCCCACTCACCCACTCAGTCACACTCTCATCGCCATCATCATCATCATCATCATCATCATCATCATCATCATCATCATCATCATCATCATCATCATCGTCATCATAACAATCACCACCATCGTCATCGTCATCGTCACCGTCATCGTCATCTTCATCGTCGTCATCATCATCATCACCATCATCATCACCTTCACTCACTCACTCACTCACTAATTCACTCACTCATTCATCTCATGCGGGAGCTTCGTTTGTGAGTGAATTGCGAGGAAGTCTCCGGCGGGGGGCCCCTCCCTGTGGGGCCCGCAAATCATGTTACCACTCCGAGCGGGTCATCGGAATCCTGTAACAGTCCTCACTTTTGGCGTCTTCAAACTTGAAAATGGTGGAAGTCTCAAGCGGGATCCCCCTCCCCATGTGGCCCGCAGCTCATGTTACTGATCCGAGCGGGTCATCGGAAGCCTGTATCTGTCGTCGTTTTGGCACCTTCAAGCTTGAGTATGGCGGAAATCTCAAGCGGGAGCCTCGTCAGTGACTGAATTGCGAGGACGTCTCAAGCGGGGGGGCCCTCCCTATTGGGTTGCAGCTCATGTTACTAACCCGAGCAGGACATCGGAATCCTGTAGTCGTCGTCGTTGTTGGCTTCTTCAAGCCTGAATATGGCGGAAGTCTGATGCGGGAGCCTCGTCTGTGAGTGGGTTGCGAGGAAATCTCAGGCGGACGCCCCCTCACCATGGGGCCCGCAGCTCATGTTACTAATCCGAGCGGGTCATCGGAATCCTGTAGCTGTCGCCACTTTTGGCCCCTTCAAGCTCCAGTATGGCGGACGTTTCAGGCGGGAGCCTCGTCTGTGACTGAATTGCGACGGCGTCTCAGGCGGCGGCCCCATCCCCGTGGGGCTCGCAGATCACGTTACTTCTCCGAGCGGGTCATCGGAATCCTGTAACTGTCGTCACTTTTGGCCCCTTCAAGCTTCAGTATGGCGGATGTCTAAGGCGGGGGCTCCGTGTGTGAACGAATCGCGAGGAAGTCTCAGGCTTGAGCCCCCCTCCTGTGGGGCCCGCAGCTCATGATACTACTCCGAACAGGTCACCAGAACCCTGTCGTCACTTTAGGGATCCTGAGGCCTGAATATGGGGGAGTATCACGCGGGGTTGTCCCAACGGCTGCGCGACGCGGCCCTTCGAAAATGCGCCCGCGCTGGCCGAGGCGGCGACGGCGCCGAGGACAACCGACGCGCGCGCTCCTGCCAGGAGGAAGGAAAGGTGCACGAGGAGAACAAGCGGGGCGAAGATGAGGATAGGGAGAAGGAGGGGAGGTGAAGGAGGAGGAAGAGAAGGACGAAAAGGAGGAAGAATACGAGGAGGGGGAGGGAGAGGAGGCGGAGGACGAGGAGGGAGAGGAAAAGGAGGAGGCGTAAGAGCAAGAGGATAAGAAATGCAACGAGCAGTTCGAGAATGACCAAGAGGAGGAGAAGGACGAGAATGAGGAGGGGGAGGAGGAGGAGGCAAAGGGCGGACGGAAGGCCTCCGCCAGTCGACGAAGAAGAACAGGGCGAGGGACAAGCTAAACATATTATCCTGTGCGGTCCTGCCGTCGGAGGACTTGGTGGCCTTTCTCGGCCTCCGGTGGCCCTCGCTGGGCCCTGGGGCCATCAAGAGACGCCTCGGGACGAGAGACCGGTCCCGGGGGGAGGGTCGGGGCTTCGGGGCACCGCGTGTTGCCAACAGCCAAATACTTGCCGTCGCTCGGACGTCCATCTCCCGTGCATGTGTCGGTGTCGTGCGTGTTTTTGTTTGTTCGATGGTCCTGGATGGTCGTCGCCGAGAAAAATACACACGTCCGAGCGATGCCAGGAACATCGTAGATCTGGGAAGGATGATCCTCCTCCGCGGCCCGCCCTCTCTGCCCTCTTCCCGCTCTTGCACGCTGGCCAATTCGCTTCTCGGTGTCCCGTCTAGCTCTATCGCTGGTGCAGCGAACTCTGCCTCGCCGCCGACGAAAAACGTCTGGGAGGGACGAGTTGCTTTCTTTCCAAGGGTGCCCTTGCATCCTTGCCTCTCGGCCTCGCCCTTGCCGCGGCCTCCCAACTTCGGCCTCGACCTGGGCGTCCAAGGGCCTTGCGCATCCTTCTGCTCCTGGCCATCGCTCGGACGTCCATTCCCTGTGTTTTTTTTCGGTTTCGTGTGTGGTTTTTTCGCCAAATGATCAAGGATGCTCCTCGATGGTCCTCGCCGAAGGAAACATGCACACGCCCGAGCGATGCCAAGGCTCTGGTCGCGCGGCACGCCCAGAAGTGGCCCTTCGCCGGAGTGGCTCTCGGTGCGGGCCCGCAGGGATGCCTCCCCACCACTGGCCTTATGTCGGGCGTGTCCCCCCACAGGGGGGATCGTCGACGAAAAATAAAAGATACCCCCAAAATGCCCCAAGAGGATCAACAAATACTCCAAACATAGTCCCCAGACTAATTTCGGACTATTTTTTGATTATTTTTCGGTTATCTTTTATTTTTCGTCGAAATCCCCCTGTAGGGGGACACGCCCGACTTAACACTGGCCTGCACCGCTTGGATCTGGTCCCCCCGCGGCCCCCGAAGGCCGCGCACCAGAGGCCACTCCTACCCAGGGCCCCCCCCCTCCCCGGGGACCAGGCTCTTCGTCCCGAGTCTTGTTTTTGTTGGCGGCCGCGGGGCCTAGCAAGGGGCCCCCCGAGGCCAGCAGATGCTGAACATGTGCAGTCCATCTGGCTTCACGGCGCGAGGATGTCAGGGCCCAGAGGTGAAAAAAGGTTGCCCAGATGTTGGAGGTTGCTGAACATGTGTAGGTTATGAGATGCTAACAGATGCTGAACATGTGTAGTTTATTTGGCCTCACGGCGCGAGGATGTCAGGCCCAGCGGTCAAATGTTGCCCCCACGGATCTGCTCTGGGGTGCGTTTTGACCAGAGCCTCGAGGCGCACCCGGCCGTGGCGACGAGAAGCCCCCCAGAGGCCCAGAGAGTGGAAATATATACCAAAACGCTCAGACGCTGGAATTCGTCAGAGTTGCCTTCAAAGCCAGAGCTGCTCGACCCTTCAGACCTTGGGAGACAGAGCCACTCGATCCCCTGGACCTTCGGGAAACGCCCCCAAACGCCCAGACCTCCCGACTTCGATGATGCCAGGGCTCGCTGCGTGCGGCCCAGGCCAGGAGCGCACGAAGGACGTACACGTACATGAGTCCGCGTTGGTTGCGAGAGAACGCATTGCGAGAACGTCCGCATCACGAGGCTGGTCTCGCGGACTGGGGGGGCGAGCTCATTCGGCGAGCGAGCGAGCGAAGGGGGGAAGCGGGAAGGAGAAGGCCCTCTCAGAAGGCCGCGGGCCTTCTCAGAAGCCCTCGCGCCTTCTGAGAAATTGTCTGCGCGCGGCCCCCTGAAAACATGTATGTTTGTTTGTCCGAGGCGGGTCCGGCCGTGGCGGCGAGCACCGCCAGCGAGGGCCGCCGCTGCCTCGGGCTGGGCCAGCCGCAAGACCAGACCCCCGAGGACCATGCTGTTTCTCACGGCGTGGGCCCCCAGAAACGAGGACCCCTTTCCTCCCCCTTCCACCATCCCCCGTCCGCTGCCCCTCCTCCTCCCTCCTCCCTCCTCCCTCCCCCTCCTTCTCCTCCTCCCTCCCCCTGCCCCTCCTCCTCCTCCTCCTCCTCCTGGACCCCTTGGAGGAGGCAGGCTGACGGAAAGGCAGGGGCAAGTAAGATGAGATGGAAGGGACCAGAAGGGGGGATATAGAGAGAGGGAGGGAGCATGTTGCAAGGGGGGGGGTAAGGAGCAGGAGGAGCAGGAGGAGGAGGAGGAAGAGGAGGAGGCACCTCCTCAAAGTGCGCTGGGACCGCGCGCCGCCGGAGGAAGAGGAGGAGGAGGAGGCAGGAGGAGGAGGAGGAGAAGACAGGAGGAGTAGGAGGAGGAGGCAGGAGGAGGAGGCAGAAGGGGGAGGCAAAGGCAGGACGCAGGAGGATGAGGCAAAGGCAGGACGCAGGAGGAGGAGGAGGAGGAGGAGGCAGGAGGAGGAGGAGGAGGAGGAAGGGGAGGACGAGGCAGGAGGAGAAAGGGGCGGGAGGAGGAGGCGCGACCCCGGGGCAGGCTCTTCCTCCCGAGCCTTTTTTTCCGTCGGCCCTGGGGCCCAGCGGGGGGCTCTGGAGGCCGAAGCTATCGAGGCCTCGTAGACGCGCTCCGAGCAATTAAATTTAAGTCGGGCGTGCCCCCCTACACAGGGGATTTTCGACGAACAATACAACACATACCGCCAAAAATGCTCCCAAATGGTTAAAACATACTCAAACAATAGTCCCTGGACTACTTTTTGACTATTTTCGAATATCCCCCCTGTAGAGGGACGGGCCCGACTTAAAATTAGATGGGGTCGGAGGATCGCGCTGCATCGCCAATGCATCGCCGACGCATCGGCGATGCGTCGGCGACATCGGCGATGCATAGGCGCCATCGGCGTGGAGAAATCCTGGCTCCACATCGAGCCGCATCGTCGATGCATCGGCGATGCGGAGTGCTCCTTCGACTCCATCTACCCGGACCCCACTTGAGCGGCCAAATAAAAAAAGGCCTCACGCGTGATGTCATAGCGACCTCACTCGGTGGCTCACGCGGGCCGCCAGCGCGGCGCGCCACATTGGAAACGAAGGCGCCTACGCGCGACCTTACGCGGGCAACTCATGGCCAACGTCGGTGAAGTCGGCCTCGGCTTCTCCGTCGCTCGCCTGGGAGGCCCAGAGACTGGCACAGCCCCTCCCGTCGGGAAACTTCTCCGCGACGCGAGGCGGTCGGGGCGCTCCGAGCTGGAGCGGCCTCTCGCGGTGCCGCCGCCGGCCCTCGCGGCGTGCCTCTTGAGCAGCGCGCCCTCCTCTCGGGTGTGGCCAGGGCGCACTCTGGCGAAGCACCCCACCCTCCAGTGAAGACGACACGTTGCGAGGAATGTCCTGCAGGCCTCGCGTGGCAACTTGAGACCCAACGTGCGCAGGATCCACGTCGGATTTACGACGTGTTCCCGCCGCACTTCGTTACGTCGTAGCATCGCCACGCGAACGTCGACCCATATTGTACGGAGCGGGCGTGCGGACTCGATACTACAAGTATTGCGCGCCGTGCGATGCCTCAGAGGACAAGGGACAAGGGACCAGCCCCAGCGGGCGCAGAAGCCCGCGAACACTTCGGCCGCAGCACCCTCCCCAGAACCGAAAAAAGGCAACTCGCCAGTTGACTTCCGAGACAGCAAAGGTCTTGATTTGTCAGTGCGCAGTCCCTGGAAAACCCAGCCCTTCCGCAGGACTGGTGTTTCACCCCGAATCGTTTTCGATGGCCCTGGGGCCCAGCGAAGGCCCCAAGAGGCAGAAAATGGCCACAAACGCCCATCGTGTTTTAATCACCACGCGAGCATGTCTGGGTTGGCAGGGTGGTGCGAGGACGGGACGGGACAGAAATCTGTCGTAACAGCGCGCGCGTGAGAAGGGGGAGAAGACGGGGGAGGAGGAGGAGGAGGAAGAGGAGGAGGAGAAGAAGGATGAGGAGGAGGCGGAGGAGGAGGAGGAGGAGGAGGAGGAGGTGGAGGAGTAGGAGGAAGAGGCAGGAGGAGCAGGAGAAGGAGGAGGAGGAGGAGGCAGGAGGAGGAGGAGAGGAGGAAGGATGAGAAGGAGAAGGAGGAGGAGGAGAAGAAGGAGGAGAGGGGGGGAGGGGGAGGAGGAGGAGGAGGAGGAGAGAAGGAGGAGGAGGAGGAGGAGGAGAAGGAGGAGGAGAAGGAATAGGAGGATAGGGAGGAGGAGGAGGAAGAGGAGGAGGAGGAGGAAAAGGAGGAGGGGGGGGGGGTAGGAGGAGGGGGTAGGATGAGGAGGAAGAGAAAGAGGAGGAGAAGAAGGAGGGGGAGGAGAAGCAGGAGGAGGAGGAGAAGGAGGAGGAGGGGGTGAGAGGAGGGGGTATGAGGAGGGGGTAGGAGGAGGTGGAGGAGATGGATGAGGAGGAAAAGGAGAAGGAGGATGGGGAGGAGAAGGAGGATGAGGATAAGGATGAGGATGATGATGATGCTGATGATGATGACGAGGAGGAGGAGGAGGAGGAGGAGAACAGAGGAGGCTAAGAAGCGACGATACCGCTGATGATAATGATGATGGTGATGCTGATGATGCTGATGATGGTGATGATGAGGATTATTATGCTTATACTGATGCTGCTGATGACGATGTTAATGATGATGCTGATGATGAGGATCAGGATGATGATGTCGACGATGACGATGCTGATGCTGTTCTTGATGATGATGCTGATGCTGACAATGCCGATGATGATGGTGGGGCTGCTACTGATGATGATGCTGATGCTGATGCTGCTGCTGATGCTGACGGCGATGATGATGCTGATGATGATGAGGATGCTGATTCTGATTATGATGATGATGCTGAGGATGATGCTGATTGTGTTGACGATAATGCTGATGTCGATCCGGATACTGATGCTGATGCGTCTGATGCGTCTGATGATGATGATGTTGATGATGATGATGCTGCTGCTGCTGATGCAGACGAGGAAGAAGCTGAGAAGGAGGAGGTGGAGGCGGAGGAGGTGGAGGCGGAGGAGGAGGAGACGGAGGGGAGGGGAGGCGGAGGAGGGGGGTAGAGAGAAGGAGGGGGAGGAGGAGGAGGAGGAGGAGGAGGAGGAGGAGGAGGAGGGGCGAAGGAGGAGGGGGGGGGGGGTAGGAGGAGGAGGAGGAGGAGGAGGAGGAGGAGGAAGAGGAGGAGGCGGAAGAGGAGGAGAAGGGAGAGAAGGAGGAGGAGGAGGGCTGGCAAGGTGCGGTATCTGTGATCTCGATCCGATATTCGACCTACCGCCTCCAGGCCGCGACCTGCGATCCTCGATCGACGACGCGACCTCCAATCATCGATCCACCGTTGGCGGGGTTGGCAGGAAGGAGGAGGCGGTGGAGGGAGGAGAGGGACGAGGAGTGGGAGTGAGGAGGAGGAGGAGGAGGAGGAGGAGGAGGAGGAGGAGGAGAAAGAGGAGGAGGAACAGGAGGACGAGGAGGAGGATGAGGAGGAGGCGGGGGAGCAGTGAAGAGGAAGAGGAGCGATGATGATGACGATGATGGTGATGATGCTGATGATGCTGATGGCGATGCTGGTGATGACAATGTTGGTAATGAATCATGGGGATGCTGACGGTAACGATGCTGATGCTGCCACTGCTGCTGCTGATGATGATGCTGATGATTATGATGCGGGCGCTGTTACTGATCGTACTGATGCTGCTGATGATGGCGGTGCTGATGCCGACGATGATGATGCGGCTGATGATGATGGTGCTTCTACTGATGATGTTGCTGATGATTGTGATGATGCTGCGACTGATGTGGGTGATGTTGCCGATGCTGATGCTGATGATGGTGCTGATGATGACGCTGAAGCTGCTGACGCTGATGCTGATGCTGATGATGATGATGTTGATGCTGATGCTGATACTTACGACCATGCTGATGATGCTGTCGATGATGCTGCTGCTGATGATGCTGATGATGGCGATGATGCTGAAGATGCTGATGATGATACTGGTGACGGTGATGATGATTTTGCTGGATATGATGATGCTCATGCTGATGGTAACGAGGATGATGTTGTTAATACGAATGATGGTGATAATGATGAATATGCTGATGATGACGATGATGACGATGATGATGATGATGATGATGATGATGATGATGATGATGCGGGTGATCATGATGATGGTACTGATGCTGAGGATGATGATACTGTTGGTGATGATGCTGCGGCTGATGCTGATGATGTTGATGCTGATGTTGTTGCTGGTGCTGCTGCCGTTGTTGTTGTGCCAATGCTGGTGCTGACGCTGCTGCTGATGATGACGAGGTTGAGGAAGATGAGGAGGCGGAGGAGAAGAATGAAGATGAAGAGGAGATGCAAGAAGACGAAAACGGGGGCGGAAGAGGAGGAGGCGGAGGAGGAGGAAGAGGAGGAGGAAGGCTGACCAGGTGCGGTATGTGTGACCTTGATCCGATATTCGACCCTGGAAAAAGGAGGTTCGAGGTAAAGGGGCTAGGAGGAGAAAGAAAAGGAGGATGAGGAGGAGGAGGAGGAGGAGGAGTAGTGAGGAGGAACATGAGCGACGATAATGATGCTGATGGTGGTGATGATGATGCTGATGCTGCTGATGATGATGATGCTGATGATAATGACGATGATGATGCTGCTGCTGATGATGCTGATGATGTTGATACTGATGCTGCTGATGCTGATGACGATGATGATGCTGATGAGGATGAGGATGATGATGCTGATGATGGTGTTGATGATGACGACGATGATGCTGATGATGCCGATACAAATAATGATGATAATGATGATGATGATGATGATGATGATGATGCTGCTGCTGCTGCTGATGTTGATGCTGCTGCTGCTGATGATGAGGAGGAGGCGGAGGGGGAGGGGGAGGAGGAGCAGGTCTGGCAGGGTGCGTTAATTATCTGTGTTCTCGATCCGATACATTCGATCGACCTCCTCCATGCCGCGACCTGCGATCCTCGATCGGCGACGCGACCTCCGATCCTCGATCCACCATTGGCAGGGTTGGCAGGGAGGAGGAGGCGGAGGGAGGAGAGGGACGAGGAGTAGGAGGGACGCGGAGGAGGAGGAGGAATATTATGAGGAGGAAGTTGTTTTCCCCACGACGCGAGCACGTCTGGGCTGGCGTGGTGGGGGTCTGTCCTCGATTCGATCCGATCCTCGATCAACCTCCTCCACGGCGCGACCTCCGATCCTTGGTCGACGACGCGACCTCCGATCCTCGATCCACCCTTGGCAGTGTGGGGGTTCGATCCTCGATCAGTTTCTCGATCGGCCTCCTCCACGACGCGACCTCCGATCCTCGATCGACGACGCGACCTCCGATCCTCCACCGTTGGCAGGGTGGGGGTTCCATCTTGGAGGCGGCAAGAGGGCCTGAACTGGTTGGGACCCCAGGGAATCGGTCAGGATGGGGGCCGGTCCATCATTTGGAGAAGTTTTTCACCCCGCATCCGTTTTTGACGGTCCCAGGGCCTGAAGACGGCCCCAGGCCGAGAAAGGCTAAAACTTCCCGAACCCAGAATCTGTGCTCTGCCACCTCAGACCCCCATCGGGTGGGTGGTGATGGGGGGCACAAAAGGGCCCGACAGGGGCCCGGTAGGGCCCTTTCTGGAGCCAAGAGGGGCCCCACAAGGCCCCTTTGGGGAGGGGTCCTCAAGGGCCCCTGTGGGGCCCGTTTCTTCACCCTCATGTATCGCAGGTTCGCGTCGTGTCGACCCCGGCGTTGGTTCCAGACCCCGCGGGGATCGTTCAAACTTGAACGATCGGCCCTTTCAAAAAGGCCAGATCGTCCAAGGATGGGCCGATTCTGGGCCACAGGCAGCGTTCAACCTTACACGCCCGCGCTGGGGTCGCCGCCGGTCGACACGACTCGAACCTGTCGGCGGTGGACAACCTCCCTTTAGTACCGACCTCCCCCTAGTGAAAACGACCTGGGACCGAAACCGACGGACCTGGACCCGCAAGAACGACGGCCGCGACGCCCTCTCGCGAACCGAGAACCGCCAATTCCTTCATCGACGTGTCAGGGTAGGAGGTCTGTCCACCCCCGAACCTGCCGCAATAGGGAGACGAACAATGACATAAACATAAAAACTCGGAGGTCCGCGCGGATTTCTCGGATCGGCGCTGGGGCCCCCTGGCGGCGCCTCCGGAGCCGCCCCTGGCGCGCTCCGCGCGCCAGGGAGGGGGGTCCAGCGCAGATCCAAGAAATCCGCGCAGACCTCCGAGCTTTTATGTTGATGTCATTGTACGTTTCCCTACGCAAGTCACGCCCCGTCACCACCCGCACGACTCCAGCGAGCTCCCCCATCTGGCGGCCCCCGCTCCTCGCCAGGCCCCGCCGCGGGCGGGCGCCTCCGGCCCAGCAGCGGCGCCGCGGAGGAGCGCGCGCCCGCGCCGGGCTCTGGGCGCTCGCGGCTCCTGCCGGGGGCGTCCAGGAGGGAGGCGTGCAGGAGAGAGGAGGAGAGAGAGGGAGGAGGAGGGGAGGAGGAGGAGGAGGAGGAGGAGGAGGAGGAGGAGGAGGAGGAGGAGGAGGAGGAGGAGGAGGAGGAGGAGGAGGGGGAGGAGGTGGAGGAGGAGGAGGAGGGGAGGAGGAGGAGGAGGGAGGAGGAGGAGGAGGAGGAGGAGGGAGGAGGAGGAGGAGGAGGTGAGGAGGAGGAGGAGGAGGAGGAGGAGGAGGAGGAGGTGGAGGAGGAGGAGGAGGAGGAGAGGAGGAGGAAGGAGGAGGAGGAGGAGGGAGGAGGAGGGGAGGAGGAGGTGGGAGGAGGAGGAGGAGGAGGGAGGAGGAGGAGGAGGAGGAGGAGGAGGAGAAGTAAGAGGAAGAGACAGCTGTAGAGGGAGCCGCGTGGGGCGACCTCCCCTCCCCGGCCCCTCCTGCTTGCTTCCCTCCTCTTCCCGCGCCTCTCCCGTCCTCCCCTCCCCCTCCGCTCCCTCGCGCTCGCCTTCCCCTCTCGCCCCCTCTCCTCCCCCACGGGGCACCGGGCTGTCCGCCGCGGCGCCCGCGGCACGGGAGCAGTGCCTGGGCCTGGGGAGGCGCGCCCGGGCGCGGTGACTGGCATCACCTGACGTCCTTGCGCGGTCTGCATGGACGCCTGCATGTTTGCGGTCCCGGCCGCGTGGGGCCGAGATGGGGGGCCACGTGCGAACCCCCCCACGATTTCTGAGGGAGAGGGTGGGGTTCACTCTGTTCGGGAGCTCCCGAGCGAAGTGAACCCCACCCTCCCCCTCAGAAATCGTGGGGGGTAGGGGTAGGGTTCGCACGTGGCCCCCTACGAGAGTCTTGGGTCACGGGTCCTTCGCCCATTCGCGCCGGGGCGCTGAGCTCCACATAGTCCTGCAGCTGCAAGCGCAGCACCTTTACGTCTCGCAGCGGGTCGCAGATCATGGCGCGAGGCATGCGAGCGACGAAAATAGAAGAGCAGCGAATTGCGATGACATAAACTTTGGGAGGTCCGCGCGAATTTCTTGGATCTGCGCTGTGCCGCCCTGGCGGCGCCTCCGGCGCCGATCTAGGAAATTAGCGCGGACCTTCGAAATTGTTGTTCATGCAACTTCGTACTTTTCGAAAAAAGAAGCGGGCATTACGCAAGAAAACATAGCCACCTGAATGACGCTAGGGTTTACGCGGGCCAACATGTGGAGAAGTGGGCGCTCATGCGTGACCTTATGCGGAGAGCTTGGGCGCGAATGTCCGCGCAGTCGACTCCGGTTTCTGCCGTCTGTTCGGACGAGGGGGGGTGCGCAGGGGATGTGCTGGAAAGAAGTATTCGTCCTAGTTGGGGTCCGAGTAGATAGGGTCCGAGGATTGCCCCGCATCGCCGATGAATCGTCAACGTTTGGGATGCATCGGCGACGTCGGCGTGGAGAGAGCATCGGGCTTCACATCGAGCCGCATCGCCGATGCATCGTCGAAGCGCCGCGATCCTCCGATCCCATCTCCTCCGACCCCAGCTGGGCGGCCTGGAGTCATGACATCTGGGTGATCTCATGGCGCCAGCCATGATCTCTCCCCCAGCCAGCACCCTCGCGCGGCATTTCCGCGCGGGAGAGCTCGCGCGTGCAGGCGAGGCCTCGTCGCGTTGGTTGATTTTGGGAGGAGGAGGAGGAGGAGGAGGAGGAGGAGGAGGAGGAGGAGGAGGAGGAGGGGGAGGAGGAGGAGGGGGAGGAGGAGGAGGAACAAGAGGCGTACGAGGAGGAGAAGGAGGAGGAGGAGGAGGAGGGGGAGGTGGTGTGGTGGGGGAGGTGGGGGAGGAGGAGGTGGAGGTGGAGGTGGTGGAGGAGGTGGCTGAGGAGGAGGAGGAGGAAGAGGAGGAGGAGGCAGTACGAGGAGGAGGAGGAGGAGGAGGAGGAGGAGGAGGAGGAGGAGGAGGAGGAGGAGGAGGAGGAGGAGGAGGAGGAGGAGGAGGAGGAGGAGGAGGAAGTGGGGGAGGTGGGGGAGGAGGAGGTGGAGGTGGAGGTGGCGGAGGAGGTGGCTGAGGAGGAGGAGGAGGAGGAGGAGGAGATCCTGGAGCTCTGCCACGCCGCCGGGGACGTCCCCCGGACCGGGGCCTCGTAGCTGGCCGCGGTCGCGACGCCGCGCGCACTGCCGCGCATGGCCGCCGCGGGGGCCGCGGCCGCGGCTGCAGCAGCTCGAGCCAGGGCTAGAATTATGTTGTTCCCATCCTACTTAAGGACCGCATGCCAGACATGATTTCGAGCACCCGGCAACATGTCAAAAGAGTGTCGAAACAGTGTCGAAACGGTGTCGGGCGAGTCTCCCAGGGCCCGACACGTGAAAACCCCTGAATTTCGGTACATCTTTGGTGCTCGAAATTCTTCCTGGTGATCAAGACTAAAGTAGTTTGGAACATCGTAAGGTTAGAAGTCAAAAAATCCACCCCCGAGGGGGAACGATTGGGGGGGCTGGCCGAGGAGGGGGAACGTCGACCTGGAGTCGGCGCCACACCGCCGACACATCGACGACGGGCCCCCGACAGCGAAGCCGCACGTTACCTGGCGGGGTGGGCCATCGTAGATGCCAAAAAACACCCCCATAATAACCACCCCGACACGCGAAGTCGTTTAGTAAACGCGCCCAAAGAAGGAATCGAACAGGGCAGGGCTGTTTAGTAAACGCCCAAGGCCGTTTAGTAAACTCCAATTGTCCGGTCCGGATGGTTTTTCCTCCCTTGAAGGGTGGCGCACACTTTTGGCGTCGCGGCCTCGTGCGCAGCTTCGAGGCGCAGAAGGTCGAGGCGAAGCAGAGAACGCGCGGCCGGGCATTCAGCAGCCAGGGCTGGCGCTCGCGCGCTCGCCCAGACATGCTCGCGTCGAGAAAAGTAACGACAATCTTTTAGCCGTTGCCATTTTCGGCCTCCTGGGGGCCTTTCGGGGCGCTTTTCAGGAGGATGATCAATAATAAGAGGAAAAAAGGCTTCCCCCACGGCGGGGAGACGTGCCTCGACTAGAAGGAAGAAGAACTGCACAAAGATGAGGCACAAACAGAACCTGGTTGGATCGGCGCTGTACCCCCCTCCCCAGCGCGCCAAGCGTGCCAGGGGCGGCGTCGGAGGCGCCGCCTGAGGGGGTCCCAGCGAGGACCTAGAAACCAGCGTGGGCCTCCCCTTCTTTGAGCAGGGACCGACCGTCCCAGCATTCCTATAGTCCTACCACGAGATGTGCTTAGAACCCAAACATGTTCTTATAACAACAACAATGTTCTTAGAACATAAGCCCGATGTGTTAAAACAAACCACTTTCAACAAGAAATGTTCTACGAACATCTCGTGGGGACCACAGAAAGGTTCTTAGAACATTGTTTGGTGGGGCTATAGGCGAGCCAGGACGCTTCGCCACTGCTTGAACATTGAAACATGCACACTGGGCTGTGCGGGCGCCGCGGCGCTGCTGCCCCGAGCGCGGCCCTGCGGACAGCTGTGCTGACGCCGCTTCTGCTGCTTCATTGCATCCCCCGAACAGAACTTGCACTTGGGGGTTCTAACTTCTGCTCTACAGGGCAGTTTTTAATACATACGATTTCTTAAAATATAGGATTTTCAATCCAAGTTTAATTTATGAATGATTTTGTGCATGATCTAATCGTTGTTTTGAACGCTAAATCCCTGCATTTCTAATACATGATCCGCACGCGGAGCATGCATTAAAAACGGCACTGTAAGGAACTGGGCCGCGTCTTCGGTCTGGCGGTTGTGTGGCCGCCGTCGCGGCACGGGCCGGTTTCGCCCGGCTGGTTTCGCCGGGGCTGACTTCGCCGGGGCTGGCTTCGCCCGACGCTGGTTTCGCTGGCGCTGGTTTCGCCTGACGCTGGTTTCGCCGGCGCTGGTTTCGCCCCGCTGGTTTCGCAGGACATTAAAGTGTGGTGCATAATCGAGTGGTCACGCGAGAGCCCTAACGGGCGGGTTGGGTCGGGTCGGGCGGACCCAACGGGCGGGTCGGGTCGGGCCGGGACGGGCGGACCATAACGGGCGGGCCGGGTCGGGCGGGCGGGACATTAAAGTGTGGTGCATAATTGAGAGAGCACGCGAGAACCCTAACGGTCGGGTCGGGTCGGGCGGACCCTAACGGGCGGGTCGGGTCGGGTCTGGACGGGCGTGCCCTAACGGGCGGGTCGGGTCGGGTCGGGTCCGGCGGAACTAACCCTCTTCCCTCCGAGACTCCTCCCTCCGTCCTGCCCTCCCTCAGCCACCTCCTCCACCACCACCTCCACCTCCACCTCCTCCTCCCCCACCTCCCCTACCTCATCCTCCTCCTCCTCGTCCTCCTCCTCCTCGTACTGCCTCCTCCTCCTCGTACTGCCTCCTCCGCCTCC
Organism: Prorocentrum cordatum; assembly: GCA_963575745.1. Classification (NCBI taxonomy): domain Eukaryota; class Dinophyceae; order Prorocentrales; family Prorocentraceae; genus Prorocentrum; species Prorocentrum cordatum. Next base: position 250,275 of record CAUYUJ010016134.1, on the reverse strand, counting down.
TCCCTCCTCCTCCTCCTCCTCCTCCTCCTCCTCCTCCTCCCCCCCATCCTCCTCCTCCTCCTCCTCCTCCTCCTCCTCCTCCTCCTCCTCCTCCTCCTCTCCTTCCTCCTCCTCCTCCTCCTCCTCCTCCTCTCCTCCTCCTCCTCCTCCTCCCCCCTCCCCCCTTCTCCAACTCCTCCTCCTCCTCCTCCTCCTCCTCCTCCTCCTCCTCCTGCACCTCCTCCAGCAGCCAAGCGAAAACAGCCGGGCGAAACCAGCCGGGCGAAACCAGCCCAGGCGAAACCAGCGTCGGGCGAAACCAGCCCAGGCGAAACCAGCGCGGGGCGAAACCAGCCGGGCGAAACCAGCCCCTGGCGAAACCAGCGGTTGCCACCGTCGCCGCCCCGTCGCCGCCCATCCCGTCGCTGCCTAGATTGCACAATCGAAATTGCACCACATATATATATATATATATATATATCCTCTTTTCTAAGGAGAGAATAGACTCTACCCCCCCCCGGACTTATCGGTTCCCCCTGGGATAATACAATTTCACATATATTCTGCACACTCGTCCATCCTACATATGGAATCATGCCATCCCAGCCAGGCTGGGTTCCCCCCCCTGAGGTTCCGTTGTAAAAAACACTATGCGGTGACATTTTTTGTTCTAACATAGCACTTGTTCACGAGTCCCTTGCAACAAATGGGACGAAGCGCACACGCGCGCGTCGTCGAGCGCGCATACCGAAATCCTTCAAAAACCTTCGGTGCCGGAAGGATTTCGCAATCGAGTTTCCAAAAACACATACAATCACACATGGTTTCGCAACACTGATTTGCTAAAAAACTTCCGCGCGAGCTCTTGCGAAATCTTGAGGAAACCGAAGGGTTTTTCAAGATTTCCACAAAATGTTGCCAAACGGGCTTCGCGCGCGCATGTCGAAATCTGTCGAACGCCCTTGCGCGTGTGCCGTCGCGAGAATCCTCTGCAACAAATGGGACGAAGTGCAGACGCGCGCGTCGTCGCGGGCGTATGCCGAAAACCTTCAAAACCCATCGGTTTCGGAAGGATTTCAAAATCGTGCGTCCAAAAAAACTACACAAACCCAAGGTTTCGCAACACGGATTTTCAACAAAAGCGTGCGCGCGCGCTCTTGCGTCGTCGTCGTCGTCGTCGTCGCCGTCCTCCCTCCTCCCGCGTCGTCGTCGCCTACGTCGTCCTCTGTCTTTTCTCGTGTTCGTCGTCGTCGTCCTCTTTGGCGTCGTGGTCGTTTCCGTCGTCGTTGTCGCCGTGGTCGTCCTTCCTCCTCCTCCCTCGTCGTCGTCGTCGTCCGTCGTCGGCGTCTCGTCGTCGTCCCTCCTATTTCGTCGCCGTCGTCGTCGTCGTCGTTGTCGTCGTCGTCTTCCCTCCTCCCTCGTCGTTGTCGTCGTCGGCGTCGCCGTCCTTCCTCCTTCTTCGTCGTTCGCGTCGTCGCCGTCCTCCCTCCTCCCACGTCGTTGTCGTCGTTGTCGTCGTTGTCGCCGTCGTCGTCCTTCCTCCTCCCTCGTCTTCGCCTTCGTTGGCGTCGTCGTCGTCGTCTTCGTCGTCGTTGGCGTCGGCGTCGTTGTCGTCGAAGTCGTCGGAGACGTCGTCGGTGTCGTTGTAGTCGTTGTCGTCGGTGTCGTCGTAGTCAGTCTTAAGAGGTTTTGCAAACCAAGTTGCGGGTGGGTGGGTGGGATGTTTGCGCGAGCAGTGGAGATGACGACTTCAAGTTCTGCAGAGTGGATTGCACCGCATATATTGCACCACATAAATTTGCACACATGGTACTGCATATATTGCACCACTTCGATTGCATCGGATATATTGCACACCATACATTGCACCACGTAGGTTACCCCACACGCATACCACAACATAGACTGCATACCATATGCTACACAACTACATTGCACAACATAGGTTGAGCAATATATATATATATATATGTATGGCACTACGTAGGCTGCAACACATATGTTGAATTACATGCAACTCATCACGATGATAGCGCCCCTGCGATTGCACCGCATATAATGCAGCGCATATGTTGCACCACGCACATTGCATCATATATGGTGCACAACATAAGCTTCCCAACGTAGTTTGGTTGGTTGTACCACGTATATGGCACTCCATAGGTTGCACCACACATGTGGCCAAGCAAGCATATATTGCACTACGCAGATGACACGAAGCATATTGCACAGCCTACATTGCACAATATAGACTGCATCGCATATATAGCTCCACATATGTTGTACAACACAGGTTGTACCACAGATACTGCCCCAGATAGGTTGCACCCTGAATGCAGCACGGCATGGTTTGCAATCCATGTTGTGCACACGACTTTGCACAACATATACAGTCAACCCGCAGAGTAAGGATGCGCGATAAGGATGCAAGGCCCTTGGACGCCCATTTTAAAGCGTTTCGAGCGGGGCGCGGCCAACGAAAGTGACCAAGGATGGACCCAGATAGCAAGGATGCACGGGTACCATTGGGCGGGATGCCTATCCTTACCCTGCGGGTCGACTGTACTTGACAACATAGATCATACACAACATACTGCAAGCCAAATATCGCACAACACATATGGCGCACAGCATATCGCATAGCGCTGGTTGCATCACCCATATTGCACAACATGTGCAGCACACCATAGTGCTAGATACGCACACACACACACACACTGCTTGGGGCACGCGCTGGCTGACCTCCTCGTTCGGCTGCGGCATCCGAACCCTACCACTACTGCACCCAGCCATCGATTCTTCTGAATCGATGGTGTCGGGTTCGGATTTCGGATTCCGCCACGTGTTCGACGAGCTCCGATCTCGCCACGTGTTCGCCAACTGCGGGGTCGGGCTCGGATTTCGCCACCTGTTCGACGAGTTCCGGACCCACCCTGCCACCCGTCGAGTTGCCCGCATCGTTGGTCGGAGAGGGCAGGGCTTTCGGACCTTCGCCGCCGACTCTCCGATTCACACCGCCCCTCGCCCGGCCCTGTGCTCGGCAGCCGCAGGGCCCTCGCAACCTCCGTGCGGCGCGCGCCAGTGGCCGACCAGCCATGACCGGGGGAGCTGTGGTCCTTGCCCCCCTGGGGGAACCCACCGCATCGACGATCCCTCAGGGGGGCAAGCACAGCTCCCCCAGTCATGGGAGCCACAGGACCACTACCCCCGCGTTGAAATCGATGGGGGGCAAGGACCACAGGGGGGCAAGGACCACCGCGTTGAAATCGATGGGTCGGTCCCCCCGGGGGGCAAGGACCACAGCTCCCCCAATTGAGGCTGGCCTGCATGGGGGCGGCAGCGCCGCCCTGTGCTCGTCGGCCGCGAGGCCGTCGCAGCCTCCGAGCGGCGCGCGCCTCTGGGGGCAGCAGCGCCGCGGCGCCCGCACCGAAGGGCTCCCGACTTCGCGCTCTCGCGCCGCGCGGGGCGCGAGGAACTTCGCGCTCTCGCGCCGCCTCCCAGGGGAGGAAGGGGAGAAGGAGGTGGAACCGGAGCCGGAGCGCGAAGCGCGAGGAACCTCGCGCTCTCGAGGGAGCCCCTGCCGCACGGCCCGCCAGCGGGAGCCCGGAAGAGCGGCGCGCGCGCGCGCCTCCCCCGCAAGCGGCGTGCGGGGCGGCGGGGGGCTCGTAGCGGCCCGGAGGCTGCAATCGGGGATGGACAGACTCCCCCCTTTATTAAAACGTGGTTTAGTGAAAACGACCTGAGGCCCAAACCTGGTGGGTGCAAGCCTGGAAAATGACAGCCACGGCGCCCTCTCGAGAAGCGAAAACGGACAATTCACTAATCGACGTGTCACTTTTGGGGGTTCTGTCCAGCCCCGATGCAGGAGGCCTCGAGCGAGGGCGGCCCGGACCCAAGCACCCGTTCTGCGAACAATGCATCCGTGTTCGCTGCCTCGCAGGCCGGGCTCCTGGCCCGCGGCCCCGCGGACACGTGGCGTTTTCACGGGCTCACCGCACGGAGCGTATGCGTGCGACCGCGTATCTGCGGGATCGCTCCCTGGAAGCTGGGCCGCGAGGGTGCGGATACGGATATGTTCGACGCTCGTCAAGACATCTGACGGATCGTGCAATAAGACACGACGAAGAACGAAACGGCGCGCGTGCATGCCACCGAGACGGCATGCGCGTCGCACCCTTTGCCCGTGACAGGGTCTGGGCCCGATGGGCAGGTCCTGTCGTAAGGCCACGACCTGTACATCTCGCACCCCCTCCTGTCAGGCATGAACGACCCTTGGGTGTAGTTTGGAAGAGGGTTGAAGTTACACAGTTCGTTGAAGCCAAGAAAGCAATGCACCCTGCGGGTCTGCACCCCCACGCCGCACTTAGTGCTGCACAGCGACCAGTCGTTGCGAACCTCCCAGCGCGCTGCGGGGATGGCCACGTCCTTAGAAACAGGCGTCCCAACGGAGAACGTGGCCGTGGCGAGACCAGGCGGGACGGTAATGCTGGCATGCTGCAAAGCAGCGGCGAGTTCGGTGGTGATGTTGTCACCATCTACGTTGAGGCTGGTCAGGCACTCTGTCACGGTTCTCAGGTTGCTCGCACGGTAGATCTGGACCATGAGCTACACCCCAAGCCCCTACCACATCGTCAAACGCCGCGTCGGGAGGCTAGACTGCCAGCCGGAGCCCAGGCCCCTCACCGAGCGGATCTGGCCTGCGAACGGGCCGAGGACCGCGCCGAACGCTGGCCTGGTGCCCAATCCCTGTGCGCTCCCAGTTCCCCCCCCCGTTCCGACCCCGACCCCGCAGCGGTGATGACGAGCGCGGCGCTCCATTTCGAACTCAGCGCACAAATAGTCATTGGTGCGGGGTGTAAGACCGAGTAGAGGCAACTGGGCCCGATTAAGGGGTCACTTGGCTAGATTTTGCGGGGTATCGAACCCGATGAAACTGGATTTACCTGAGCAGGCCGGACTAGGCTTGTCTTCGATGAAAAATATTGCAGCGCAAAACCTGATTTGACTTCCAATAGGGTGCATCCGAACCGGGGGGAGCGACTGGGCGTAGGGTGACAAGGTGGGAGGAGGACAATTATCTAGGCCATCTAAGTACCCGTACCGTGCCCCGCGATGCGCGACGCGCGAGTCAATTCGCGCCTCCGCCCCCTTGGAGAGGGGTGGCCGCCCTGGCCCGAACCGCGACGCGCGAATATCTTCGCGTCCCCGCGGGTGACCTGGGTGATGGAACAAGAGGAACGAACAACACACACCCACACCCATAGGGAGGTCGTTGGGAGGAGGACTGGCTATGGGTATGGGTGCGGGTTGTCGGACCCTGGGGAACGCTCCCGTTCGAGCGGGGACCCCCATCCGACAACACGCACCCATAGCCCTCTTCGATCCCCCTATGGGTATGGGTGTGTTGTTGGTTCGTCAGAGCAGGAGGAAAGCGGCGGCGACGGGGGGCACCTTTCTGTGAGCGGGCCGCCTTGCACGCGCCAGCGATTCGCCCCGACAGGGGGCAACAAAGGGGCCACGGTCCGTCTCGCGCGCGCGCGCCGCAGCCCTCCGGAGGGTGCGGCATCGAAACAGGGGGGGGGGCCGGCTCAGGCAGGGGCTGGGCTTCAGGAGCATGAAGATTGAGGATGGACGAGCGGAAATGGACATGACTCTAGACTCTGGGGCGTTCCCGGCTCGGGTCTTCGAGGGCGTTCGCGGAGGGCCTCCTCCCAATGAGATAACGGCTATCTCTCCTCATTCCGTCCTTTCTCTCTCCTCCCTATTCCCTGCTATCACCCCCTCTCCCTCCACCTTCGCCCTCGCTCCTCAACCCCCGACCCCGCCCCCCCCCCCCCCCGCAAACGCTGAAATGCCTGATCCCTGATTTCTTCCCTCCCCCTACCCTCTCCCCTTCCATTCCTGGAAGCTCACCTTATTCACGGGAAAGTCACGCGACTGACCCCGCGCTGCTCTGCTCACGGCCGCACCACCTGTGAGCTTGCAGAAACTGGGGGATCAAATGCCCGTATCGCACCGAAGGTCCGCTTGCCTCAAGGCTTGGCTCGACCATTGTCGCACCCCGCGAGCACCCTCTTGCCCTAGGCGTAGGGCTGGGAGCACGTGGGACCGATCTTGGGCACCTGGCCACCTGGCCATCACCACATGCACTCGCCCCGCAAGAGGCACAACACACAACGCCGCGCACGAAACCATCAGCGCTGACCCAACTGCGGAACCTGCGCCCCCCAACCACGACACGCGCGCGATCTCTCCAGGCTTTGGAAGAGGCGGGGCAGGGGGCGACAGCGGCGGCGGCAGCGGCAATGGCCTCAGCTGCCCGCGTTACTTCGCCCCGCGCTCGCAGCCAGGTCGGCCTTGAGCTGCCCATTCTGGGCCCTTTCGCTCCAAGCGGAGCCGGTCGCAGGTGTGCATCTTCATCGGGGGCGACGGGGAGGGAGCTCGAGGAGGGAAAGGAAAGGCTCAATTCGGCAACCTTGAGACAGCTCTGGTACATTCAGAGTCGCGCTACCCTGCTTCCACTCCATTGTCCCGCAAGCTTTGTAGAGCACCGGGCGTGCGCCAGACCAAATGCCGGCGCAACTTGGCGGGCGCAGCCTCGAGGCCAAGACAATCGCAATTTCGAGACACATTCGAAATCAATGCCAGGCCGCTGGGGCGCGATCGCATCATTGCCGATCAAACAGGGCACGCGTGTTTCTGCCATGGCGTGCCTCTTCCATTGCAAGCGTGCTCACGCGCATGCTCTAAGCCTTCGCGCGTGAGACGCTGGCGAGTCCTGCCTTGTTTCCGCGCTGCCATCGCGGCGCGGGCGGGGGCGGCGGCGGCAAAAAAAAAACGCCAACTCTTTTGCCGGGGCCCACGATGAGGCGGAGGGCGTGGGAGGGCGAGGCGGCGAGGCGCCGATTGAAATGACAGCGGGCACCCGAAACCTGCGCAGCTCGTGATCGCTCGAGCCAGGCGCCGCCACCGTGCGGAACGCTAGTCTCAACCATCGTTGTTCGACAACCCTTGTCTCCACTTTGCGGCGCCGAGCTTTCCTCGGGGCTTTGTTCCGGCGGCCCCTCGCTAAGGCAGCGGCGGGCCGCTCTCGCATCGCGCCCGCCCCCGCCCAACGTCCCGGGTCGAAATCCACCGCCGGCGCCCCTTCGGCGCGCGCCGGGCAGCTGCCTGAGCGGCCCGCGCGCGCTCCGAGACGCTTCCTTTTAAGTCTCCGAGAAGTCTGGCCTCCTCTTTGGTCAGGAACAAACCCTCGTGGCTCAGTTGGGCGGCCGGGACTTCGCCTGCCATGGCCAGCGCGCAAGCGGCTCTATCCTCGGCCCAAGAAGGACGCAACCCGACCTCGCCCGAGACCGCGGACAGGGCAACCGATGGCTGGGCTATCCGAAAAGCGCCCAATGGCCCGAAAAGCCAAATTGCAAGACCACCGTGCAAACGCGAAACGGGGAAAACGACTCGAGTGGAGGCGCGGGCGCCCACGTCTAGCATGCGAAGCGAGGCTGCTGGTGCAACGGAATGACGAATGGCCAACGACAGCGCGCGCCTGGGACAGCCCGCGCGACGCCGCGCCACGATGACGCGATGGCGCCCCGAACCTTCGAACGCTTTCTCGAGATCAACCGCGGCGACCCCCGACGCGCCCCGCTGAACGCGGGCCCGCTCGGCCCAAGCCGCCCGCGCCCGGGCGCGCTAGCCGGCGGCCCCGCGTCGCGAGCCTCGAGCAGGACACCTGTAGTTGCGACGCTGCCGTGCGCGAGCCAGCGCGTGCAAGGGGGCAAATTCGGTTGCCGCCTGGACTCTCGCGCAGAAGACTCGTTCATCCGCGTGGTCGGCCACCCGCGCCGCAGCTCGATCCGACGCAAAAGCTCGCGCGCGAAAGCTCAGCCTCCCGAAGCCCGGGTACAGATGCAGATACATATGTATATATATAAATACATATATATATATATATATATATATATATGTATACATCGGGTTGACGCAATCGCGCCCTTGCCCCGCGGGCGGCTCGAACGTCTTCAAAACTAGAGCCCGGTGGGCGACCGAAGGCATGCGAGGGCACTTCCAAACTCGAATGGCCACGCCAAATCAGGGGGGACGGCCCTCCCGGGCCCCCGCCCCTGCTGCGACTGCTGGATCTGTTCAGCAGCGCCCATAGGCGCGAAGTCAACAGCATCCTTGCCAGGGGCCCGTCGAACAGGGGCCTCGGTGAAACGGAGCGACTTAAGTAGAGGCCCCCTGGACACCGGTGCGCTGATCCACCCGACCCTCCCAGTCTTTCCCTTCGGCTCGCCGGCCGGCCTGCGCGGCCAGTCGAGATCGTCTCCGCGCGAGGAATTTCGCGCTACTGAGCTGCGCAAGGCGCGCTGACCCCAGGGCGAGGGGTCGGCCGACTGCGGCGGCGGCGGGGCATCGGCGCGGGAAACTCGCCGACCGACGAGTTCTCGAGATGCGTTTGCGCCGAGAGACTGCCGCCGAACCGCCTGTGCGCTGCTCGACTTCCGGGAGGTTGCGGCTGGGCCCCTGCCGCCGCGCCGCCTCTGGGATGAGGGCGAAGAAAAGGCGCTGAACAAGCTCGCGCGGGCGCGCGAACCCCTGGGTGGGCCGCCGCGCTCTGCCGCGAAGCTCGGGGGCCTCAACGGGGTCCACGTCGGGCCGGTTGGCCCACCTGGCCTCTGCAGCCTTAACGAATGATGCCCAACTGTCGTTGCCTGCTGCGCCCTTGGCAGCTGCTCGAATGGGCGCCAGTCGGGCACTTGGACTTCCCCGGCCAGACCATTGGGCAGACGCCGGGGGAACTCGCGCGAAGCGCCCCCCTGGGCCAGGAACGTGCAGGCCGCGAAGAGACCAATCGCGCCCCGTGATGGTCTGACCGCGCCTTGCTCGGGCAATGCGCTTCCGCGTCGTCCACCGATCGGACTCTTTCAACTCGCGCGGCGTGACTTGCCAGTCCGCGTTGAATATGAACGGGAAGGCCACGAAAGACGAACTTGTCACACGTGTCCCCCGATCGTTCAAGATACGTCGTGCCAGACACCATCCCACAATTGACTCCGTGAGCCAAGCAGCGTGAGAAAGCTGGCGCTTCCACCGGCGCTGGCGGCGCTCGACGCGCGCTGCCGTGGCGCGCGGGCTCGGCAATCGTCGCGCCTTCTTTGAGATCGGCCACTCTTCGGCTGCCGGACTCGCGGCCGTGCTGCAGGGCAAAAGCGGCCAGGCTGCCCTTCCAACATCTATTACTAGACCTTTACACATGCGCTTCCAGCTTATATTGCTACACCACGATAAGAACGCAGGTCTCCCAAGCGTCAAAATTTCGCAACAACTCAAGCCGAGGCTGGCTGGTGACGCTCGGCATGATGATCTGTGCTCGCCTTGCGTTGGCCTGGCCACCCCAACGCCAGTGAACCCATGTGTCTCCCAATTTCGGCTCCTCTAGCGCGTGGATGGCCTTGCCAACCATTTCCATGGCTCGATGCTTGATTTCTTGGACATGGTCTGAGACGCCGCCCATGCCATCGTCGTCGAGTGCCTGGCGCATCGGCTCCGAGAGTCGCTCACGGCACCGATCTGCCCGGCGACTGGCTTCAGCGTCTGGGCTGAACTGCGCAGGGGCACCACCGCGATGATGATTGCCAGCAGCAGGCGGTGGAGCAGCTGAGGGGCCAGCTTCTCACGTCGTGGCGGCAACTGCGCCTGAGGCGCTCTGGGCGGCGACTGGGGGCGGAGCGCTGCTGCTCGCGTTGCTGGCCCTCTCGCTGCTCCTGGCACCGCATCTGGCTGGCCGCCGTGGTAGCCTGCGCCTCCGCGAGGATGCTGGCCAACTTCGCCGCGAACGCGGGGGAGCCAAGCTGGTGGGTATGTTCAAGAAGGTGGGCGGCAATGTCGCGTCCTGAACTTGCCTCTTGGATTGCACGTCTGATTCCTTCAGCTGCAAGTCCGACGGCGGCGATGGCGCTGGCTGCACGGTCGGCTGCCCTTTCCGTTTCGCGTTGAGCTTGTCGAGCCCGTCCCCGCGGTCCGAAAAGTACTTCGCTGCAGTGCGAGCCTGCTCCACTGTTTTGTCGTGCTTGGGTTGCGTGCTGCCGGCCTGCGACGCGATGTGGTCCAACTCCTTCTGCAACACGCAACACCTTCGAAACCGGTGCAGGGTCACCTGAACGTAGGGGGCGAAGGTGCTGGATGCGCCCTTGTGCGGGTTGGCCCAGAAACAGCTGGTGCACAAGAGACGCAAACTCACAATTCCGCATTGGCCGGCGCTTGCTCTTCTGGGAACTGTGCCTGCTGCGACCGTTGCTCCTTCCTTCACGGTGCGTGAACCGATGGGGATGGGCCACATGCCCAGTTGTCACGAAGCGGCTTGGGCGACACATCGGTGCTCGGACCTCCCCTGGATTGCTGGCGGCCGCGGTATGCAGGGTGGGGCTGGCCGGGGGGGGGGGCCTGTTTTTGAAATCTAACAACCCCAACCTGACGGGTGGGGAAGAACATGTGAACCTCAGAGGGACGAGGCATCATGTGCAAATGGGCACGCCACTGCGTGGGGCGTAGCAGGGGGCGCGCGGCACCGCGTGAAACATCTCTGAGCATTGCACCCGTAGCAATCATCGCATCGTTGCGCGTGGCATCCTGGAAATCATCCCTTTCCTCCCTATGCCCGCCGTCTTACTTTTTCTCGTTCGTTTCACACCGTCGCCGCCGCGACCGCCGTCGCCGCCGCCATCCGCATGGACAAGGAGTATCTGGAGGGCGAACAGGGGGAAGATCCTGATTGAGGAATGGTCCGAGGAACTCAAGAATCAGTCGGCTCAGATTCCCATAGGTCCCAAACGTCCTTGGTCCCTTGTTGTCTTTGACTTTATATGTTTGTCATGGCGAGACACCCAGACATCCGCCGATCTGATTATTCCAGGCGCGGCCCAAGGGGTCCCGACCCCTTCACCAAGGTTCGCTTTTGTTGCCCTGGTCTATTCTTGACGGCCCCGGGTCCGCAAACGAGCCCCGGAGATCGGACCCGAACCAGCAAGAGACGCCCGGACGGAAGAAAGCGCACATCGTCGGAGATCTGGGGGGGGGGGAGGGGGGAGTCCTGCCCCCGAGCGGTGCCGCCCTCTCAAGGATCCCTTCTGGGACTCTTGGGGCCTGGCGGCCGCGGTGTGCTGGGCGGGAGCGGCGGGGCACGACTCCGTGCTGCCTCCCTGCTGTCGGGAGCGTCAAGGAGGGGGGCGTCAAAGAGGGGGGGGTGCAACTCGTGACCGGCGGCGTGTGCGCGGCCCAGCGGGGGAGCCGGGAACGTAGTGAAATAGGAAGGGGCGCCATGAAATCTGGGGAAATATCATGGCCCCCGCCATGATATATCCAATCGTCCCCTAGTCCCCCCCCCCTCTCTGCCGCCCCCGATGCTGGGCTCGGCGGGGCGGGATTCCCAGGCTGGCCATCGCTCGGACGTCCATTCCCTGTGCTTGTTTCGATCTCGTGCGTGCTTTTTTCGCCAACTGATCAAGGATGCTCCTCGAGGGTCCTCGCCGAAAGAAAAATGCACACGTCCGAGCGATGCCAAGCAGGGATCATCCGGGACTGCTCGGGCCCGGTGGCCGCGGCAGCCTGGGCGGGCGAGGCGGGTCGGGACCTCCTGTCCGGCACGCCCCGACAAGTCTGCGCGGACTGCCTACTGCACGTCGGTCGGGAGAAGCAGGTCAAACCATGAAGTAGGAAGGCGGATACAGTGGACTGGGTCCAGGCCCTCCCAGAGAATAGCAAGACACAGCAAAAGCATGCGGGACACAGCAACCAGAGTAGGAAGGCGCTTGAAGCAGACTGGAATCTGGGAGTCCAGAAATACCTACTTTCAACGACTGGCATGTATGTGTTGATGCTGTGTCGAATTTCTGGAATAGGACGAGAGGGAATAGATGGGGAGAATTGGGGGCTTCGATACCGAGACGGCTCGCGGAGATCTGATCTGCTCTGCCTAAGGAGCCGAACTCTATACACCGACGCTTTTTCCGGCCCCGCACTGGAACTCGCACAAGAAAGCGGATCCTGGTGTATACGGGATCCTGGTGTATACATTTTTCGTTGCTTCCTGGGGAAAGCGGGGAAAACGTTTACACCACACCACCCCGATGTAGTCCACAACCCTGCAACAAAAATCCTGGGATTGAAAAGAAGCGGCCCGCCACTGGTAATGTACATGCTCCAGTTTCTGACTACCAGCTGGACGATGACCAACGTGCCGATCGTTCGAACCTTGAAGGATCTTTGAAACGACGAAATCAAGGGCGTACAAAACGCCCCTACCCTGGTTTACGAGGCGCTGTGCGCTGAACCTCCTGTGGGCTGACAGGGTAAACCCTGCGTGATGTGCGGCGTCCTGGCGGCTCTCTAGGCGGCGGGGGGAGGTTTACAGACCCACTTACTGGTAACTCAGGGTAGGGCCGTTTTTCCATCCCTTGACGAAAGAGGGGGGGGGGGCGGGAGGAAGGATGACTCCTGCCCCCGAGCGGTGCCAGGCCCCCCCCCCCTTGTAGGCCGCGCCCGCCAAGGAGCCCTCTCTAAGAGAGGCCAGGCGTGCGGGGTCTGCGCGCGGCGGGGCCCCGGCGGGCCGGGCGTCTGCCGACCCGAGGCGGGGGGGGAGGGCGGGAGGAGGGGAGGGCGGACGACTGGCCATCGCTCGGACGTCCACTCCCTGCGCATGTTTCGGTTTCGTGCGTGTTGTCGTTTGCTCATAGCTTCGACCGGAAGAGGTGCGCTTCGAGGCGGGGGGGGAGGGCGGGAGGAGGGGAGGGCGGACGAC
>CAUYUJ010016134.1:217500-232500 GCA_963575745.1 Prorocentrum cordatum | reverse complement strand
CTTTTTCGCCAAATCATCAAGGATGCTCCTCGATGGTTCTCGCTGAAGGAAAAATGCACACGTCCGAGCGATGCCAAGCAAGGTGGTGCTTTACTTCAGCGCCTTGGCTGTATCTACGTACGCAGAGTGCTCTTCTCCGAGCGCGGACAACGAGGAGGACGAGAGGGGGGGGGAGGGCTGGCGCCCTGACCTCGGGCCCGCGGCCGAGGAACAAAAACACACACCTGCACGCGCCTGCGGCAGCTCTGGCGCGCGGCCCGCCGTGGATATCGGGATGATCCTGCTCCCTGCCCAGTCCTCGGGCTCCTTTCGGGTCGGGCGAAAGGGGGGGATAGCAAAGGGGGGGTTTGAGGATCAGCTCACGTAGCTGATCTTCCTGGCGCTGGAGGCGCCCAGGTATCGAGGAATGGGCCCCTCGGTGGGGCCGAAGCCAAGTGCATGCAGCCAATTTCGTAACCCCCCCTTTCCCAATCCCCCCCTTTCGCCGGGCCCGATCCTTATGAGGAACCTTCTGGAGGCCTCGCGCGACGACTTGCGGCCCAATTTGCGTCGGATCTGCGGCGGATGTACGCCGGGCTCCCGTCGGATCCGCGTCAAAAATTGCGCCGGAGCATCGCCCCGCGAACGTCTGGGCCGGGCGTGCGGACTAGAGGTCATGCAACTAGTGCGCTCCGCACGGGGCCTCCAGGAGCGTCCTCACAAGGATCCCTATCCTTACCAGCCTGGAACATATCCCTATCCCTATGCTTGGCATCTCCTCATCACGATGCCAATCTTAAGGATTCCCTTATTTTTTGAGGGCCAATCCCTAAGATTGTCATCGCCTTGATACGTTCGAGGCTGGTAATATCCTCGCGTCGCCCCCGACAAGAGTACGGCAAATTCGCGTCGTGGCGCGCCCAAGCGCCGGTTTCTGACACCCGCGCAGATCGTTCGACCCTGAAGGGCCGATGGCTGCTCCATCGCCAGATCCGTCCGCATCAGCCGACTCTGGGCCTCTGGCGGCGTCCAGCCTTGAAGGAGTCGCCGCCGCGTCGATGCCACGCGACCCCGCCGTGGGCTGGCGTGGGCCGTCGCGTCTTGGGTCCTGCTCCAGCTCCAGCTTTAGGTTGGGCTGTCCCCCTACAGGGTAATTTTGGACGAAAAATAAAAAAATACTCAAACTTTCACAAGATGCCCAAACATACAAAAAAAAAAAGTCCCCAGGCGACTTGTTGGCTATTCTTGAAACTGTCCCCTGGAGAGGGACAGGCCCGACTTGACTCCAGCTCCTGTGCCGCCTACGGTTGCTGCTGTCCGTGTCCGGCTGGCCAGGCGCTCCACTTCTGGCCATCGCTCGGACGTCCATTTCCCGTGTTCTTTTTCGGTTTCGTGCGTGTTTTTGTTTTGCGCGATGGTCCAGGATGGTCCTCGATGGTTCTCGCCGAGAAAAAAATGCTCACGTCCGAGCGATGCGACGGTGCATCCAAGGCACGCCCTGGCGGCCCCCGACAGAACAGCCAGGCCGCCGCTGGGCGCGCCGGGGGGCACTGCCTCCCAAAACGGCCCCGGGAGAGTGAAGGGGCCCTGGGACACACAAATATAAATACACACAAATAAAATGATTCCCCATATTTGCCTACATGTTCTGGGTTTTTGTCTTCCCCCCCACCTCCCATATTTTCCCAAATTTTCTAAGGAATCGACGATTCATTGTGTCTGTGCGTTTTTTTTTCTCCTGAGGGAGCCCCGGCGAAACGCGGAGGAGCTCTCCACGGGCCAAGCGCATCCTGCCCACCTCGCACCTCGAAGCACCTGCTGTCGGGCGCACGCTAGCACGGACCGGGGGCGGTGCCCACAAGCGTGGCGACAGTGCCGCCTCATGTGGCGACGGAGCGCGCCGATCTGTAAGGAGGTGGCACCCATTGCTGAGCCACGCGTCGCTCATCCATGTTGGCGTTCTCTTGATGCTGGTGCTCCTCCCTCTCCCAGCTCCCTACTGCGCCTCGCCCGCCGCCTCCTGGGGCCGCCCGCTGCTGGAGGGGCTGGCCCCGCCAGCGTTCAGCATAACGTTGCCGCATGCAGCTTCCATAAGAAGCACGCTCCAATCTGTTTTGGTCGGCCTGCAGCGCACTACCCTGTCATCTCACTTGAGAAGGAGGCGCACACCGAGTGGTGGCTGTGCGCCTGCCACTGCCCGCACCTCGTGCTCGAGATGTTCCGTCGCGCTCATGCTTTGGTGGCGTTGCTGACGATCATGGTGCTAGAAAGGACCCACTATCGAGCGACAAGGCGACCATTCCAAGTTGCGATGGCGGAGCTGACACACTTCGGCAAGGGAGTGCTCCACAGCAGGTTGATCGCCCTGACGTCATGGAAATTGGTTCACGCGAGAGGCCGGGTGCCGCGTTCGATGACAATCTTTTGGGTGGGGCTAATTCCAGCGGCGTGGCAGGTCAATAGTTCAATTCATCGGTGACCCCGTCTGCTCTGTGGCCCTGGTTGGACCCTGAGAAAGCTGATCCGGCGTTGCAGGCGAGTGCCGCTCGTGGGCTTTCGCCCACCCAGGAGTGAGAGGCCCTGTGATGCTGAATCGCAGGTGGAAGCCCGAGTTACAGTGCGGCAGCCTTGGATGGTTTCGGTATTCGGGAATCACGGTGACCTGTGCGAGAAGCCAACATCTACGGGATGTGGATACCTTAAGCGCATTGCAAGGGGCGTTGGCCAAAGGTCCTCAGTCGTGCTGAGAAGGCATCCAGAGCCAAGACCACCCACTTCAGAGAATCTTCCTTTTCCTCCTCCTCCTCCTCCTCCTCCTCCTCCTCCACTCCCATCCTCCTCCTCCTCCTCCACCCTCCTCCTCCTCCTCCTCCTCCTCCTCCTCCTCTCCTCCTCCTCCTCTCCTCCTCCTCTCCTCCTCCCCTCTCCTCCTCCTTCTCCTCCTCCTCCTCCTCCTCCCTCGTCCTCCTCCTACTCCTCCTCGTCCTCGTCCTCGTCCTCGTCTTCGTCCTCGTCGTCCTCCTCCTCCTGCTCCTCCTCCTCTATCCTCCTGGTCCTCCTCCTCCTCCTCCTCTTCCTCCTCCTCATGCTCCTCCTCCTCCTCCTCTCATCCTCCTCCTCCTCCTCCTCCCTCCTCTCGCCTCCTCCTCCTGCTCCTCCTCCTCCTCCTCTCCTCCTCCTCCTGCTCCTCCTCCTCACCTCCTCTCCTCCTCCTCCTCCTCCTCTCCTCCTCCTCCTCCTCCTCCCCTCCTCGTCCTCTCCTCCTCCTCCTCCTCCTCCTCTCTCCGTCCTCTCGTCCTCCTCGTCCTCCTCGTCCTCCTTCTGCTCCTCCTCCTCCTGCTCCTCCTCCTCTCCCTCGCCTCCTCCTCCTCCTCCTCCTCCTCCTCCTCCTCCTCCTCCTCTGCCTGCTCCTCCACCTGCTCCTCCTGCTCTCCTCCTCTCCTCCTCCTCCTCCCCTCCTCCCCTCCTCCTCCTCTCCTCCTCCTCCCCTCCTCCTCCTCCTCCTCCTCCTCCTCCTCCTCTTCCTCCTCCTCCTCCTCCTCCTCTTCCTCCTCCTCCTCCTCCTCCTCCTCCTCCTGCACCTCCTTCTCCTCATTCGACCGTCACCGTCAGGCTACTCACGCGGCGGCGTGGGTAGCGCGCGTGCGCCCCGGTGCTTGGCGGGCCACGCGCTACTGCTGGGACTTGGCCGTCCCCTCTCCCAGGCAGGCGGGCCAGCAAGCCTGGGCAGGGGGCCGTCGAAATCGCCACTGGTCCAAAGCGCCATCATCGCTCCTCCTCCTCCTCCTCCTTCTCCTCCCCCTTTTCTCCGCATTCTCCCCATCTTCCACCTTCCTCCTTCTTTGACGTTATAAGCATCGTGGCTGTTTCGTTCTGTGCCAATGAAGTTAGGACTCCGACTCAGCCTTCCTCATTCCCCTCCTCTTCCTCGTCGTCCTTCCTCCCCCAAGTCCCCTTATCCCCTTTCTCATCGCCCCTTTCCCTTCCTGCTCCTTCCCCCCCTCCTCCTCCTCTGAGGGCTTGCAACAACCTTCTATACCTTGCTAGCCTGACACGAAGATACTCCAGATTTCGTAATAAAGGGAGGGGGGTCTCACTTCGGGGGGGGTCTTTTCCAAGCTATCTTGGAGGGCCTGGGGGGGTCTGGGGACGATGTTTTGGAGGGTTCTTCACGGGGGGAGTCTGAAATGGCTTGTCTTGGAGGGTCCAGACCCCCTCCCTTTTATTACGAAATCTGGAGTACCATATGAAACCCAGCGAGTGTAGCAGGAGGAGGTATGAGGAGAGGGGCCAAATCCTTTTCCCAATTCTGCGCAAGCTGCGTATCTGTTTCGGCGTGATGCTGCAATGAGAGCGGTACCACGCATCAATAGTGGCGTTCCTGCCGCACTGGTTGCAAAAGTACAGCGACGGCTCAGGCCAAGAAGCACTGGGAGAGGGACCTGTGGCCCTTTGCCAATCTCCGAACGAAGGTCGCACGAGATCGGTGCTACCTCGTTGGAATCGGCCTCCAACCACAAGGAGTCGCAGATGCCTCCGGTCTGGAGGGCTCTCAAAAAGGTATGCTACTTCCCAAAATGATAGTCCCATGGGCTTCGTGCGCCCATGCTGGGTCGTCGCTACCATGAGCAACAACTGGCAACGAAGGTCCAGGATCCTCACATATTCCTCCTCCTTTTCATCGTGGGTTGCCCTGGGAGATCGCGCAGGCTCGGAAGGTGGAGGTGGCGTTGCGTCGTTGCCGCTGTGCCCCGCGCCGTTGCTCTGGCAACTTGCACCGCCCGCTGTGCGCAAGCAGCACGTCGCGAATTGGGCCGCCCGCGATGCTGCTACTTACAGCGCTCGCGAAAGCCCTCGCGAAAGCTCTCTAATGTTGGAGGCGGCCAGGAGGTCTGAGCTGGAGAATCCCAAATAATTTATGTTGAGGAGGGGGAGTGAGAGCAAATTCGCTCAAAACCAGTCGCCACACCTCTCCCGGGATCGAAACTGACAAGTTTTCGAGCCGAATCCAGCCAAGCGACGAGGGGGGCCCCTTCTCCCTCGCTCTCTGCTGACCAGGACCAATGATGGGTCATCTACGACGCCCAGCCGGCTCCGACGCGCGGGCGTTGCAAGGTGGCCGGTCGGGGGCGATGTCTGCGCCATTGACGCCGATTGGGGTCGTTGTCTGGGGTCGCTGCCTGCCACGCTGGCGCTGTATGGGCATTCGACTTCCGATGATCCCCAACAACGGCGAGCCGTTCCCAGAGAACGGGTCAACTGCTGCAAGTCGAACGACGATCTAGGAATTCCAGAAGCCTTATGAAGAATGGTGGGCAGAATTTCTGGAATCCTGGACAAAACACATCCGACTGAACCCAATAACAAATTATACAATTGAACGTCAATGCCGATCACAAGAACAAAAGCATTATGCAAAACCGTGCGGGCTTCGAAAGTTGCTTACTTGAAGAGCGAACCTTGCCATTACCAGAAATTGAAACTTGCCTTTCCTGGCCTTGACCGCGCATGAGGGCACCTCGCCTTCAATGAACGCGAAGCACTTACCCCTGTCCTCCTCAAGCTGGTGCAAGTGGTACAGCAGGAGTCAACCACTTCAACGAACGCTTGTCACAATCATAATCTGCAGGGCCATCGTATTGTCTAACTAGTTGCGTGCATTCGGAGTGTCAATGGGCACCGGTAGCGGTGATCACGATGCCCGCGAAATCGTGGGTTGCCATCACTCCAACCCCCTTTGGAACCCTCCGCTCAATGGCCTACGTAATTCCCGGACGGTTTGCAGGTGTGCTGGCTGGTCGTCAGGGCGAAGGCTCGCATGGACATGGCAGCCCTGAGGATCCTGGGCCCAGCAAGCCTACTGGGCACTGCCAAGACGCGCCACTGACAGTGCGTGAGTCAGGCCAACGCGACCCTCGCATCGAACCAGGACGCTGAAAGTTCAGCCCCCCGCGCCAGCAAACTCAGCCAGCCTGGCCAACCACGCCCAAGATGTGCTGTGCCTCGGCCTGGCGACCCCCCACTCGACCCCCGCCGTTTTGCTCCTCCAGGCGCTGTGAGTCACGAGCACGTGGTGCGCGAACGGGCTGCGCCCTAACGCTCCAATCGATCGGCCTCTACTGCGTGCAGCGCCTGCTCGGCGTCCCCGCGCCTCTCCGCGCGTGGCCACCGACACGCGATCGGGCCCAGCAAGGGAATCGGTGCTGTGCGCAAGCACGCTCGGCCGCCACACCGCGACGGGAGCATCATATGCCACGAAATTCTGTACACAAACACCCGCCGACGAGTTTTTCCTCCGCCTCCAGGATGGGCGGCGGTGTAAAAAGTCGCTGGCACCCCCAATGGTGATTTACAGACCGCCACCCTCCCCTGAGGCTCAAGAACAGTCCACGCGTGTGTATGTGTGCGTGTGGATTCACATACGTATGTATACATAAACCTACACACATACACACATACATGCATACATGCATGCATACATATATACTAGAACCACGCGCGCGCTTCGCGCGCGCTTAGGTTCTGTCGAGTCACAGACCCAGGAATCGTTGCGAGAAGAAATTGGTGACGCGAAGCGTCTTGGGGGCGTCCTTGGACGCCTGGGGTCTCCTGGGGCCTCTTGAGGGGCCTCCTTGGGGCCTTCTTGGGCTCCATCTGGAAGCCAAGATGGATGCAACAAGAGGGTGATTGGGCTCTCCGTGAGCTATCCTTTGGTTTTCATTCCCCTGGAGAGGAGAAGGAGGAGGAGGAGGAGGAGGAGGAGGAGAAGGAGGAGGAAGATGCAGAGGAGGGAGGAGGAGGAAGGAGAGGAGATGTTGGGGCGCTCTTGGGGGCCCTCGTGGGCTCTCTTGGGGCTCGTCGGGGCCCTCGTGGGGCCACCTTGGGCTCCTCTCGGAGCTCCAAGAGGAGCCCACAGAGGGGCCCAACATCGGTCACGCGAGAGCTCTTTCGCGTGACCGATGTTGGGGCCCTCTTGGGGCCCTATTGGGCCTCCTTGGGCCCTCTTGGGGTCTCGACGGGGCCCTCGTGGGGCCATCTTGGGCTCCTCTCGGAGCACCAAGAGGAGCCCAAAGAGGGGGCCCAACATCGGTCACGCGAGAGCTCTTCCGCGTGACCGATGTTGGGGCCATCTTGGGGTTCCTTGGGCCTCCTTGGGCCCACGTGGGGCTCCCTCGGGGCCCTCGTGGGGCCATCTTGGGCCCCTCTTGGAGCTCCAAGAGGAGCCCAAAGAGGGGCTCAACATCGGTCACGCGAGGGCTCTTCCGCGTGACCTATGCTGGGGCTCTCTTGGGTCCCTCTTGGGCCTGCTTGGGTCCTCTTGGGGTCTCGTCGGGGCCCTCGTGGGGCCATCTTTGGCTCCTCTCGGAGCTCCAAGAGGAGCCCACAGAGGGGCCCAACATCGGTCACGCGAGAGCTCTTCCGCGTGACCGATGTTGGGGCTCTCTTGGGGCTCTCTTGGGTCCCTCTTGGGCCTCCTTGGGCCCACGTGGGGTTCCCTCGGGGCGCCCTCTTGGGCCTGTCTTGGGGCCCTCTTGGGCCATCTTGGGCGCCTCTTGGGCCGTCTTGGGGCCCTCTTGGGCTGTCCTGGGGCCCTCTTGGAAGCTTCTTGGGCCGTCTTGGGGCGGTCTTGGGCGCCTCTTGGGCCGTCCTGTAACGTCGGAAAGCCCAAAAGACAACTTTGTTGAAAATGTACGTTTTACGAAGGGAATGGGCCAATTTTTGCGTCTAGGGGCCCTCTTGGGACGCATGTTGGAGGCTTCTTGGGGCCTCTTGGGGGCGTCCTTGGACGTCTGGGGTCTCCTGGGGCCTCTTGAGGGGCCTCCTGGGGGCCTCCTGGCGGCCTCTTGGGGCGGAAGGCTCGAGCTTGCGGTTCGTGGTCCCCCTCTGGGCCCCCTCTTGGGCCCGTCTTGGGGCCCTCTTGGGCCATCTTGGGCGCCTCTTGGGCCGTCTTGGGGCCCTCTTGGGCTGTCCTGGGGCCCTCTGGGAAACTTCTTGGGCGGTCTTGGGGCGGTCTTGGGCGCCTCTTGGGCCGTCCTGTAACGTCGGAAAGCCCAAAAGGCGACTTTGTTAAAAATGTACGTTTTACGAAGGGAATGGGCCAATTCTTGCGTCTAGGGGCCCTCTTGGGACGCATGTTGGAGGCTTCTTGGAGCCTCTTGGGGGCGTCCTTGGACGTCTGGGGTCTCCTGGGGCCTCTTGAGGGGCCTCCTGGGGGCCTCCTGGCGGCCTCTTGGGGCGGAAGGCTCGAGCTTGCGGTTCGTGGTCCCCCTCTGGGCCCCCTCTTGGGCCCGTCTTGGGGCCCTCTTGGGCCATCTTGGGCGCCTCTTGGGCCGTCTTGGGGCCCTCTTGGGCTGTCCTGGGGCCCTCTGGGAAGCTTCTTGGGCCGTCTTGGGGCGGTCTTGGGCGCCTCTTGGGCCGTCCTGTAACGTCGGAAAGCCCAAAAGACAACTTTGTTGAAAATGTACGTTTTACGAAGGGAATGGGCCAATTTTTGCGTCTAGGGGCCCTCTTGGGACGCATGTTGGAGGCTTCTTGGGGCCTCTTGGGGGCGTCCTTGGACGTCTGGAGGCCATCTTCAGCATCTCGGAGCCCTCTTGGAGGCCTCTTGGAAGTTTCTTGGGCCGTCTTGGGCGCTTCTTGGGCCGTCTTGTCTGACTGGGGAGGCCTCCGGCAAGCCCCGACGAGCCTCCGGGCCCCCCGGGGTGCACATTTGCGGTCGAGGTCCCCGCCCCGGGCCCCCGGACCCGGTGCGCCGTTATATGTATACATGCATACAGACGCACGTCATTACATACCTAAATACATACAACACTGCATACACTCATACACATATGCATACATCAATACAGGCATACATTCGTACATGCATGCGTACATGCACACATACATTCATACATACATACATACATACATACATGCATGCATGCATGCATGCATGCATGCATACATACAACCATACACCCATACATCCGTACATACATACATCAATCCATACACACATACATACATACATGCACACACACACATACATACACACATCCATACATACACACAAACTCATATACATATATACACATAATGACATACGCGCATAACTACATACGTACGTGCATACATACATACACACATAAGACTAGATACATATCCCCCACCGAGCTTGCAGCGGTACGCGTGTGTTGGGCCTTTCCGCTTCTTGCGAAGCATTGGTTAGGGCCCCCGACGCATCGAGCACAAGAGGCGCTCATAACTGTCACCAGGTCCCTGCGTATTTGGCCGCACAGGCAGACGATGTGCCCAACTACGAAATGTGGCGAAGGAGATTCAATGGATCATCCCCTGTCCCCAGCGCTTGCCCTCCCCCCCAACCCTCTCGTCCCCATGGCCACAGAAGACCCCAAGACTCGCCAAGAGGGCCCAAAGAGGCCCGCAAGACGCTCCAGGAGGGCTCCGAGTCGCCGAAAGATCGCGCGAAGACGCCCACGATGGCCCCGAGGCGGCTCTAGAAGCCTCCAAGACGCCCCAAGAGCCCCCCAAGAGGCCTCCCAAGAGGGCCCCAAGAGGGCAAACTCGCCCCATTCCCTTCGGAAAGCGTTCATTTTTAGCACATTCGCCTCTTGAGCTTTCACAGCGTCCAAGAGGGCCCAAGAGGCACCCAAGATCGCCCCGAGACGGCCCAAGAGGCCCCGAAGAGCGCTCCAAGACTGCCCGAGAAGGCTCAAGACGGTGCAAGAGGCGCCCAAGACGGCCCAAGAAGGCCGTCGTGACCAACCACAGAGAAGGCCCAGAGGGGGGCGCTCCCGGAAGCCCCCAGAGGCCCTCAAGAGGCTACCAGAATGCCCCAGAATGCCCCCCAAAGCCCCCAAGAGGCCTCCAGCAGGCCCCCGAGAAGCCCAAAAACTCCTTCCAGGACGCCCCCGAGAGGTCTCCAAGATGCCTCCAAGACGCTCCGAAGAGGCCCAAGAACTGCCTCACAAATGCTTCCCAAACGCTCAGTTCTGAACGTAAGTTTGACAGCACACATTGTTTTTTCCATGATCATACGCCTTCAGCCGTCTGGGGGGTCCTGCAAGAGCGCCCCCAAAAGAAACTGCCTCCAAGATGCCTCCACAACGCTCAGTTCTGAACGCTTAGTTCGACGTTAGTTCGGAGACCCTGCCAAAGCCAGTCCATGATGATCGCCTGCCACGCTGGGTCAGTCGACCTAGTCTGCTGCCTCAGGCGTATGGTGGAGCCTGTCGGCCGTCGAAGGCTCTGGGGGCTCTCTGTGGTTCTTCGGGGGCCTCTTGCGGGCTTAAAACAAACTGTTCGGAGCCTGCTGGGAATCCCGTGCAAGATTCTTGAGCCCTCTTGGACTTTCCGGGCAAGTCTCGAGAGCTCGCGGGAGCTCTCCGGGGCCATCTTGGCGCCCTCGGGGGGCCGACGTGGAACCCTCCAGGACAATCTGGGAGACCCTGGCCCACAACTGCCTTGCCTGCCTTGCCCCGCTGCTGCCTCGCTGCGTCGCTTCCACAAGCGCGGTGGCGGACATGTGCGGCTGCGCTACTGGAGACTGTGGCAGACAGAAGGAGGCGCGGTGAGGATGTAGCATGCAAGGCCCCTGGACGCCAACATTGAGAGGCCGAAGCCAGAAGCCCACGGCCCAGGGCTAATTAGGGATTCGCAGGGGCCGAGAGGCGAGAATGCCAGGGCAAGTACAGTCGGGGCGTTGACCTAAGGAACCCTAAATAGGGAACAAGGTGTTTTCAAGTTTTTCCATAAAATATGCTTCGACTTCCCATCGAAACCTACGGAAAGTCTAAAGCAAACTGTGAAACAATTAAGTAACACGGAGCCCCTCCCCAACGAGAAGGGTTCCTTCTTCATCGCCCCGACTGTACCTTTGGAAACGCACAGGGGTGGAACGAATGGAAGTTGAGAAGTCCGCGAAAGTGGAAGTGGCCAGGGCTGGACACAACCTGGCAGGGGCCGAAAGGAGTCTAAAGTAATTGAGATGCGGTCGCAGGGGCTGGTAAAGCTTGGAACTGGCCAGGGCTGGAAAGAGCGGAAGGGCTGGCCCAAGCCACTGTACCCACCTCACCTACAGTCGGGGCGTTGACCTAAGGAACCCTAAATAAGGAACGGGGCCCCTTTTTTCCATAAGTCAAACTTTGCTTTCCCGAACCTCAGGAAAACCTCAGGCAAGCTGTACAACAATGAAGGAACACGGAGCCCCTCCCCAAGGAGAAGGGCTCCTTCTTCAGCGCCCCGACTGTACTTACCGTTAGGAATCGGCTTGACTGCGCCAGGTGACTGGCCGCCTCCTCCTGCGCGGGTCGCGTGACCTTTTGCCGAGCCCCCTTCGCAACTTCCCTTCGGCCAACGACCTCTCCTCCGGCACTGTGCCCTGGGGTCTGGCAGGCCCGCGCTCGGGCTTTGCAGCCTGCTTCCGTCGTCCGTCGAGGAGGAGGAGGAGGAGGACGACGAGGAGGAGGAGGAGGAGGAGGAGGAGGAGGAGGAGGAGGAGGAGGAGGAGGAGCTTTCGCCGCCAGCTTCTCGATGGGCGCGCTCACGCAGTCGCCTTCCCCACGGGGCTGGGAGGCCGTGGACTCCTCGCTGCCTCTGTCCGCGCCGCCAGCCTGCCTGCGAACCAGCTCCCTGTTCCCCCGAACATGGTGCCTCAAGCCGCGACCAACTCGTCCAGCAGCCCCGTGTCGGGGTGGGCCGCCCAGCCACCGCGCCGGCTCGGGATCCGCCCTGGCCAAGGCTTTGCGCACTGCCCCTGGGCGACCCTGAGCCCGAGCCCGAGCTCGAGTCCAGCGCCTCTGAGGCCGTACTCGAACCTGTCAAGGGAGCGACTCGGCGACTCCGAAAGGTGTGGTTTGCAAAGGGTGTGGTTTGCAACCGACATCCTGGGGGGGCACCCTGGGGGCCTGGGGGGGGCGGGCGGGGACCTCGATAGAGTGAGTTCCCCGCCACGCCCCGAGAGGCTCGACGAGGACAATGTCGTGCCACTCAGGCCCCAACGGCGCCGATCGCAAACCACACCGTGGCGTAACCACACCAGCTGTAGTCGCCGAACCAGAGGAGTTATCAGGCGGCCGCTCGTGGCAGATCCGTCCCCGGCAAGGGTGGCGGGCGCGGTGCGCGCGGGGCCTTTCAGCACAGGCCCAGCGCCGCGACCGCAGCGGGGTGACGCGAGTTGGCTGGACCAGCTCGGCACAAAAGGACCGTGGGGTTCGAGCGAGTAAACGTCGCCGAGCGGTCGTCCAGGTCGTGGCCTGCCCCGCGAACGCCGCCCGCAGCGGCAGCGCCCGCCGCCTCCGAAGCAGGGCTGCAAGGTGCGCCGCGCCGCCTCCCACAGAGCTCGGTGCGCCGCGCAGTGCGTGGGGCACACCGCGTGGCCTCTCGGGCGGGCGGCCCTAAAGGAGCCCTTCAGGACCCCCTTCAGGCCCCTGCTGGTTCCAAAAGGGGCCCCTGAAGGCCCCTCGAGGGGCCTTTTTCTTCGTGACCCCCCCGTTGCCAGCCGCCCGAGCCTCGAGACGCATGGCAGTGACCGGTGTGACATGATGACGTTCCTAGAGCATGGAGCATGCGGCACCGAGGGCCGCGAGTGAGCCGCAGGGTTGCGCGAGAATAGCGGTGGAACCCGAACGGCTACAGAGGAAGAGAAGAGGCAGGAGAGGAGAGAGGAGGGAGGAGGAGAGGAGGAAGACGAAAAGTGAGGAGGGATTTGGGAGGGTGGGGGGGCCTCCTCCTCCTCCTCCTCTTCCTCCTCCTCGTCCTGCTGCTGCTCCTCCTCCTCCTCCTCCTCCTCTTCCTCCTCCTCCTATTCCTCCTATTCCTCCTCCTCCTCCTCCTCCTCCTCCTCCGCCTCCTCCTCCTCCTCATGGATGGATGGGTGAGGAGGACGAGGATGGGGGAAGAGTGGATCTGAGCAGGGCGAGGTGAGACAGCGGCGGCTCAACATCGGGAATCGGACCCCCCCCCAGGGTCCAAACGCACCAAGGTTCCCAGCTGCGTCCAGCCATGGCGACGAAGGCCCCCCTCCCCCCCAAAAAAGGCCAACTATAATGTGAAGGGGCCCTGGGACACACAAATAAATAGAACACACATAAAAGGATTCCCCATATTTTCCCAAAATTTCTGGGTTTCTGTCTTCCCCCCCACTTCCCATATTTTCCAATATTTTCCTGGGAGTGGGCGATTAATTGTGTCTGTGTGGTTTTTCCCCTCCTGATATAACTACCGTTGTCTCAGCTTGGCCTCCTCCAGGTTGGGAGCAGAGCTGGGAGATTGGAGGCCCGCGCACGCCTCCGCCACTGCCGCATCTCCCTGCGGAACTGGAGCTTCTCCTCCGGCCGCGGTCTCAAGCGGCCGCCCCGCTTGAGCAGGGGCCGATCGTCCTGGCATTCCTGTAGGCCTACCACGACACGTTCTTAGACCATGCAGCTGCTCGACAAGAAATGCAGCAAGACTGCCTCGGTCAGAAATGTTCCAATATCGCTGCGTGCAAACTACAAGGAATCCTTGGAACATCCTTTGGTGGGCCCGTACCCGCCAGTCGGAAGAAGTAGGTGGACACATGAAACAGGGTGGCGGATAACGCAGATTGGGTTCGGGCCTGTCCAAAAGAAAAACCAAACACAACATCAGCATGTTGCTAGTTGACGTGGGAAAGTGCTTGAAATATCTTAGGATCTGGGAGCCCAAAAGTTCCTACTTTCAACGACCGGCGAGGCGAGTAGGCACGCCAGGACGCCTCGCCACTGCTTGACTTCTGGGGGGGCCCTTGGAGGCAACTCCCGGAGGCGGCGGCCCACCCTCGGGAGAGGGGGGGGGAAGGAGGAGGCACCTGGGGGACACTGAAGGGGCCCAGGGACATACGAATAAATAGGTACAGATCCCAGGACCCCCCATATTTCGACGTACTTTCTGGACTGTCGTCTCCCCCTCCACTTCCCATACTTCTCCCACATTTTTCTGGAGATCGATGTTCCTGTGCGGCTGCGCGTTTTTTTTTTTTTTTTTTTTTGTGTGTGTGTGTGTGTGTGTGTGTGTGCGTGTGCTTTTCCTCGAGGCACCGGGGGGAAATGGCCTGGTCAAGGAATGTTGTGCGTGCGCCGCGATGGATGCGCGCCGCGATGTGGACGCTGCTCCACTGGGGGGGGGCGAGAAACACAGACGCCCGATCTCCCCATGTGGGCGGTCCACTGGGGAGCGACTCTCCCCATGTGGAGCAGCGCGCCAGGCAGGCACACCTGAAGGCCATGTGTGAATGGGGCCCTGGGACACACAAATGAATACACACACATAAATAACAGGGTTCCCCATATTTTCCTATCTTTTCTGAGTTTTTTGTGCTCCCCCCACTTCCCATATTTTCACATATTTTCGGGGAATCGACCATTCATTGTGTCTGTGTGATTTTTTCGCCCTCCTGATCCATAGGAGTTGGCTCCAGAAACTCTATCTCCCTATGTAGAGGCCTCCTAGATGGGGTCCGAGTAGATGGGGTCGGAGGATCTCGCCGCATCACCGATACATCGGCGATGCATCGCCGATGTCGGTGGAGAAAATTGGGCACCACATCGAGCCGCATCGCCGATGCATCCGCGATGCGGTATCCTCTGGCCCGATCTACTCCGACCATATCTTTTGCCGTCGCTCGGACGTCCATTTACCGTGCATTTGTCGGTTTCGTGCGTGCTTTTTTGGCTCGATGGTCCAGGATGGTCCTCGATGGATCTCGCCGAGAAAAAATGCACACGTCCGAGCGATGCCAAGATCTAGGAGGCCGATGTGGGCGCTTCATGGTACGACAGGTGTTGCTCCACTGGGGAGAGACTGCGCATGTCGTCCCGCGGGGACGGCCCTACGCGGGGCTGGGCGGTGGCGCCGTGGCGCCGGCATCGCTCGAACGTCGCATACAGTGAAGGCCAGTCCACAAGAAACCTTCCACAAGAAACCCAACCCTCAGACCCCAGGACGTCCGTTGATTTTTGGTGTGGGAACCTCACGCCTTCCGCCCGCTGTGTGATGGGG
>CAUYUJ010016134.1:75000-210000 GCA_963575745.1 Prorocentrum cordatum | reverse complement strand
GATGATCCTCGCCGAAGGAAAAATGCAAACGTCCGAGCGATGCCAAGCTGAAGGAAACGCGTCCTGGACACCAGGGCTTTCCCTCAAGACCAGCTTTTCGTTCTGAGCCGTCTTCTGCCCCTCCTCTTCCTCCTCCTCCTCCTCCTCCTCCTCCTCCTCCTCCTCCTCCTTCATTCCTCCTCCTTCCTCCTTCCTCCTTCCTCCTTCCTCCTTCCTCCTTCCTCCTTCCTCCGTCCCCTCCTCCTCCTCCTCCTCCTTCTCCTCCTCCTCATCCTCCTCCTCCTGGACCCCTGTCGCCACCATCGTCGCTGCGAAACCGCTGCCCGCCCGCGGGGCCTCGGCTGGGCAGGGCGCCCGGCGGCGCCCGCTGGGCGCCCGCCGCGCTCTGCAGATCCGCTGCGGCCGCGCCGCCCAACGGCGCGCGGGAGCCGCCTGGGTCGTCGAGCATCCGTGCACGTCCACTTCATCCTCCCTCCTCCCCCCCATCCTCCCCTCCTCCCTCCTCCTCCTACCAGCCCTCCCCCTCCCTCCCCTCCTCCTCCTCCTCCTCCTCCTCCTCCTCCTCCTCACACCTTCTCCCCCCTCCTCCTCCTCCTCCGCCTCCTCGCCTCCCTCTCCTCCTCCTCCTCCTCCTCCTCCTCCTCTCACAACCTCCTCCTCCCCTCTCCTCCTCCTCCTCCTCTCCTCTCCTCCTCCGCCTCCTCCTCCTCCACCAGGCTGAGCCTCCCGGGGCTCGGGCGCGTGAGCGCCGTCGGCAAGGCGCGCCGCCCCCCAACGACCCTGACCCGCAACTCGCTTGGAGGTCAGTTTGCATGCAAGCGAATGTAGTGGCACCTTTGCAGCCGTTGCCGACCTCCTCCTCCTCCTCCTCCTCCGCCTCCTCCTCTTCCTCCTCCTCCTCCCCTCAGCCCTCCTCCTCCTCCTCTCCTCTCCTCCTCCTCTCCTCCTCCTCCTCCTCCTCCTCCTCCTATCCTCCTCCTCCTTTCCTCCTCCTATCCTCCTCCTCCTCCTCCTCCTCCTCCTCCTCCTCTTCCTCGTCGTCGTCCTCCCTCCATCCTCCTCATCCTTCTCCTCGTCCTCGTGCTCCTCCCTCCCTCCCATCTTTCCTTCATTACTTCTCCTTCTTCTCCTCCTCCTTCATCCCTTCCTTCCTGCCTTCCCCCCTCCTCCTTCTTTTTGGCCCTGACTCCTCCCCCTTCCTCCTCCCTCCACCTCCCTCCTCCTCCTCCCTCCCCCCTGCTGGTTTACCCTCGGAGAGGGCGTATGCCTGGCCAGGATCGGTGGTAGATGTATAGTTGGCGTCCCTTGATCCTCTCCCCACTCGCCTCCCCTGACTTGTTGTGCCCCCTCTGCAGGGAAGGAGGAGCGGACTGGAGTTGTATGGTTGCCACCGACACCGCTACATCTGCGCTGTCGAAATAAGGAACGCTAAATGAGGAACGAAGCCCATTTTTGGCACCTGAAGTGCCTGGGTCCATGAGGAAGGACATAGCAACAACCACGGAATGACCGAAGGAACAACGAACCCCTTACGAACCCAAAGCGGTCCTTCTTTCAGCGTCTTGGCTGTACTCCACGGACCTCTCCTCAGGTGCGTTCTGGCTAGAATCTCGACGAGATTTCAGCCGCGGCGACGATCGGGTCGGACGAAAGGGGGTGGGATGGGGGGAAGAAAAAGGGGGCTATTGACACCCAGCAAACACTCCAACCATAAACCCGGCCAGTCGCCAGCAGTGATCGGGCACACGCAAGAGTGACCCTGGGTTAAGAGTGATCTTTGGTGCGCGGCTTTTGGGGGGCTGCGGGGGGGCCAAGAGCGAGCGCGCAAGACGCTACTGCCGCGTCGCGCTCGGCGATCGGGGGACCCCAATGGGCCCGCACCAACTGTCACTCCAGCGAACGGTCACCCTTGCGTCTAGTCGAAGTGAAACGGCCTAGCTGTAGCCTTAGGTCGGGCGTGTCCCCCTACAGGGGGATTTTCGACGAAAAATAAAAAATACTCAAAAAGGACTCCAGAGGGGTCAAAAAATCATCAACAAATAATCACCATACTATTTATAGAACATTTTTTCGCTATGTTGGAATATTTTTTGAGTTGTTTTTTGTTCGCCGAAAATCCCCCTGTAGGGGGACAGGCCCGACTTAGCTGCAGCCTCGGGCTTCGGCCGGACAGCACCAGGGCGATCGCGAGGGCTTCCGAGGGCTGCGCGCGTGCGTGCCGATTGTGCACTGTTGCACGCGCTGGGCCCGGGCACGCCGGGGGGAGGGAGAGGAGGGAAGCGGGGAGGGGAGGAGGAAAAGGAGGAAAAGGAAGAAAACGAGGAAGAGGAGGAATCGGACCGGGCGAAAGGGGGGGATAGCAAAGGGGGGTTTGAGAATCAGCTCACGCAGCTGATTTTCCTTGCGCCTCCCGGCGCCGGAGGCGGCTATGTATCGAGGAATGGGCTCCTCGGTGGGGCCGAAACCTGCTGCATGCAGCAGATGTCGTAACCCCCCCTTTCCCAATCCCCCCTTTTCGTCCGGCCCGAAGGACACCGCAGAGACAGTGCATGGACCGAAGGCGAGGGGGTCAGAAAAACGCCGAGCGGAACCCAACACGGTGTCATGAGACTGTGCTGGATTATTTCTGAATTCACACACACACACACACAAGAAATCACAAACAGCCCTCCCCTCCGGAAGCCTCAAAAAGTACCAAAAGGGGAGGCCCATCGGAGCTCAAACCCAAGATTACACACGAGCATCATCAATCAGCGCGGCATGGGGCGTGTCACAGCAAGAAGCACGACATGCACAGCAGGAGCAGCTGCATTGCATTCGAATCAACTCACGCATCTGGTTTCCCTGGCGGCGGGAAGCGCCAATGCAGAGAGGAATGCGCCCGGCGGCGCCGGGGCCGAAACCACCTGCATGCGGCAGGCGTCGTAGCCCCCCATTTGACGCTGACGGCCTGGCAACAGCGGTATGTCATTGATACCCTTTTTCCCTCCCGACGCCTGTTCTGTCGTCCGACCAGATGAGAGGGCTTCCCAGGACGAGCACTGGTATCCATAGATTGGGCATGAACCAATGCACCAGCCGGGATGCCAATTCTTCGTCCTGAGTACAGTCAACCCGTGCAATAAGGACGCACGATAGGGATACAAGGGCCTTGGGCGGCCACGTCGACCCTTTGCTGGCGGGGCGCGGCCAGCGAAAGCGGCCAAGGATGGACCGAAGGGGAAGGATGCAATGGTACCCTTGGACAGTCGCTCATCCTTACTATGCGGGTTGACCGTAATTCTTTGACGGTCCCGGGGCCTGGGGAGGTCCCCGGGAGCCCGAGAAAAGACAAACACTCAGGACTCGTTTCCCTCAGGACCCCTCTGGCGCGCGGAACGCGCCAGGGACGACGCTGGAGGCGCCGCCAGGGGTGTCCAGCGCAGATCTGACCGTTCTCGACCTAAACCCCATCCCGAAGGTTGACAAGCCTAGAGGCGATGACACTCTCGGGGATGTGGCCTCAGAAACAGGGAGTCCTTAAGATCGGCATCGAGATGAGGTGATGCCAATCATGGGACATGGATGTGTGGATGTGTGACAGGCTGGAAACTATACCAAACATCTGCGCGGAGCTCCAGCAATTGATGTTCATGCCGTTTCCAGTGCCTTCTTTTATAGCCTCAGGACCCGTTCCCCTCAGGGCCCGTTTGCTTCCTTCGGGGGCTGCCAGGGGTGATCCTGGCCCTAGGTGTCCCCAGCTTGTCGCATACTTTTGGCCCCCCCTCGGGCCTCGTGAAGGGTGGCCTCCCTGGACAGCCTGCGGACACCTCAGGCCAGGGACGCCCCTGGCGGCGCCCGACCGGCAGAACGACTGCACACATAGCAGGTTTCGGGGCTCCGCGTGGATTTCTGAACGGCGCTGCGCCGCCAGGGGGGGCCACTGCCCTCGTTGCCGCGGGGGCCTTCCTGGACATCCTGGGGACAACTTGGGCCACGGACACCGTTGTTGGCATACGTGGAATTGCGAAATTGGAAGATTCGAGTTGGCCTGACGGGGAAGCCAGAAAAATCCGCCGATCCGGCGTGTGAGTTTCTGAGAGCGTGGGCTTGAGCTCGCTCAAGCCTCGCTCTGCGGGGGGGGGACCTCATTTCCGACCTAATTCAGTGCTCTGCGGGGGGGGGGACCTCATTTCCGACCGAATTCCGGCCTAAGTCAGTGCTTCGCCCCCCCCCCCCCTCCCAGAGCGGACCCCCCCATCCCCTGCATAACGCCCCCTCCCCCTTCCTGCAGCCCAGCCCCCCCCCCCCTGCAGAGCGGACCCCGCTCCTGCAGTCCCCCCGCCACACTGCAGAGCGAACCCCCCCCTCCCTGCACCACCCCCCCGCCGATCTGGCGTGTGAGTTTCTGAGAGCGTGGGCTTGAGCTCGCTCAAGCCTCGCTCTGCGGGGGGGGGGACCTCATTTCCGACCAAATTCCGATCTAATTCAGTGCTTCGCCCCCCCCCCCCTCCCAGAGCGGAACCCCCCATCCCCTGCAGAACGCCCCCTCCCGCTTCCTGCAGCCCAGCCCCCCCCCCCACCCCCCCCTGCAGAGCGGACCTCGCCCCTGTAGCCCCCCCGCCCCACTGCAGAGCGAACCCCCCCCTCCCTCCGCCCCCCCCCCCCCTGCAGAGCAGCCCCCCCCTGCAGAGCGGACCTCCTCCCTGCAGCCCCCCCCCCTGCAGAGCGGATCCCCCCCCCTCCCCTGCTCCCCCCCCTCTGCAGAGCAGACCCCCTCCTGCAGCCCTCCCCCTGCAGAGCGGACGCTCCCCCCTCCCCTGCCCCCCCCCGCCCCTGCAGAGCAGACTTCCTCTCCTGCAGCCCCCCCCTCCTTCAGAGCGGACCACCCCTCTCCCCTGCAGTCCCTCCCTCTGCCGAGCGGACTCCCCCTGCAGA
Source organism: Prorocentrum cordatum (assembly GCA_963575745.1). Classification (NCBI taxonomy): domain Eukaryota; class Dinophyceae; order Prorocentrales; family Prorocentraceae; genus Prorocentrum; species Prorocentrum cordatum. The sequence goes on along the minus strand of CAUYUJ010016134.1, from coordinate 205,083 downwards.
GCAGACCCCCTCCCCTGCCCTCTCCCCTGCAGTCCCTCCCATTGCCGAGCGAACCCCCCCCTGCAGAGCAGACCCTCCCCCTGCAACCCAGCTACCCCCCCGTCGTCGTCGTCGTCGTCGTTGTCGTCGCGTCGTCGTCGTCGTCTTCGTCATCATCATCTTCATCATCATCCTGATCATCATCTTGCGGAGCGCCCCGGATCGGCGGCACTGGCCGGAGGCCACTACAATCAACATGACCAATCTGCACATTGGCGCGAACTCCCGGTGCAAACGGCCCACGATAACTGGACCGTCAGGTTTCTGGACGGGCCCGTCAATAACCGTCGACAAACTCGAGATCGGGCGAACTCGAAATTAATGTTTCCCTGACTCGTGTTGGACACCTGGACGAACACAGAACTGCATAAACAGAAGCACTCAGACGTCCGCGTCGATTTCTGTGGTCGGCGTTGGACCCCCAAGGGCAGCGCAGGGGGGGGCCTCCAGGGGTGCTAGCGCCGACACAAGAAACCCGCGCGGACATCTGAAATTGTTGATGCGCTCGCCGTGCGTGTTCATCGTTTTTTGGAGCCTCCCAAGACTCTTGGCGAGGATCTCAGGGCAACGCGGAATCCTCCTAGCTTTCGTCGCGGTCAACGCTTTTACCATCCTCTTCCTCATTGTCGTCTTCGTCCTCCCTCTCGTCGGTGCCTTCCTACTCTCTTCCGGTCGTAGCGGTGTGGTGCCAATTCTGGATACCAGTACGGGGTATTACAAGCTTCGCCATAATGCACGAGATACTACGAGGGGGAGGGGGGGCGGCCGAGAGGAAGGAGGAACGCTCGAGAGGAGGAGGAGGAAGGAGGAGGAGGAGGAGGAGGAGGAGGGGAGGAGGAGGAGGAGGAGGAGGGAGGAGGAGGAGGGGGGGAGGAGGAGGAGGAGGGAGGAGGAGGAGGAGGAGGAGGAGGAGGAGGAGGAGGAGGAGGAGGAGGAGGAGGAGGAGGAGGAGGAGGAGGAGGAGGAGAGGAGGAGGAAAAGGAGGAGCAGGAGGAGGAAAAGGAGCAGGAGGAGGAAAAGGAACAGGAGGAGGACAAGGAAGAGGAAAAGAGGAGGCGGAAACGGAGAAGGAAGGCCGATGGCGAGGAGGGAGAGGGCGAGAAGTCGCGCAGTGGGCAGCCGACCCACGCGCCCCAAAGGCGAAGGCCAGCGCCTCGAGGTGCGCATGTGGGGCTCCGGCGCACGGGTTTTCTCCGAGCGGCCTCTGGCCGTGGCGATAAAAAAAGGTTCCCCTCCAAAGGCCAACTGCTGTTGTCTCGGCTACCTGTTTTCAACAGGGGGCCCTCCTCCTCCTCCTCCTCCTCCTCCTCTCTTCCTCCTCCTCCTCTCCCTACTCCTCCTCCTCCTCTTCCTCCTCCTCCTCCTCCTCCTCCTCATCCTCCTCCTCCTCCTCCTCCTCCTCTCTCCTCCCTACTCCCTCTCCTCCTCCTCCTCCTACTCCCTGAGATCCGACGTCACGAAAAGAGATTCCAGCATCGAGGATGCCAGCCATCGTGGGCCCCAAGCAGTGTGCTTCGACCAGCCTAAAGTGTGCAGATTATGTGGGGCACTGGTGGTACTGCGATGACTCGTTGGAACTGGGTGGCGCATCGCTGCGGCCGCGCTGGCGCGCACAGTCTCGCGCGCAGGGCGGCCAGCGAGTCTGGCGCGGCCGACGCGGCCGAGGTGGTGCTGACCGCTGGGAATTGCCCAACGCCTTTCGCAAGCCGCGCTGGCGCGCGGGGTTTCATTGCGAGTTGATGACCCGGGCGGGCGCGGCAACATTGCGACGTCGGCAGCGGCAGATACGATGATGATAGTAGCGATGCTGGTCTCGAGGATGACGGTGACGACGGCAAGGCCAATGCCCGCGCCGATGGTGATCTCGACGGTGGCGGTGATGGTTTCCACGCGTCATTGATAAGTGTTGGAAGGATTTCGACCTGCGCGCGCGGCCGACGGGCGCGGGTGGCCCGTAGGGAGTGTGAAGGGGCCCCAGGACACGCAAATAAATACACACAATTGAAAGGATTCCCCATAGTTTCCCATATTTTCTGGGTTTTTGTCTTCCCCCCCACTTCCCATATTTTACAATATTTTTGGGGGAATCGACGATTAATTGTGTCTGTGTGTTTCTTTCCCTCCTGAGATTAGACAGGGTTCGTGCCCCTCCAGCAAGCGCGCGGGGGCCCTCATGTGATTTCGACGTGCGCGCGTGAGATGCCTGCTTGGTCGCACTTGATGAAAACAACAATGGTCGCGCCACGTCGACTTATCTCTTCCTCCCTCCAGCCGCCCTGAGACCCTGGCTCAACTCCACCACATTGAAACTGAAACTGAAACTCAAACTGAAGTAGGGCGCGAAGCTGCCCGAGTACTGGACATGCTACACAACGCGCTGTTAGCACGACGTGGCGGATACGTCTCGTTTACAGCCATCACCGCGAAGGAACGCAACGGGTGGCAGAATCGCTCGGTGAGCGAGCTGCACCCAGTAGTACCACCTCGTCTTAGGGGCCTCCCACCAAATGGGGTTCCGAATAGATGGGGTCGGAGGGTCGCACCGCATCGGCGAATTCGGCGTGGAGGAAATCGGGCTCCGCATCAACCCGCACCTCCGATGTATCGGCGATGCGGCGCAACCCTCCGACCACACTAGACGTTTGCACCATTATATAGCATGCGTTTCGGGGGCGCCCAGGAAGGGGTTGTCCAATAAGGGAATTCGCAAATCATGACTGGAAGCAGGTACGCGGACGAAGTGTGGCCCCGGGGCGCAGTAAACAGACGAATAGTAAGTATAAACATTGAACGAAAGATACTAATGCTGATGATATGACAGTTGTAATAGTTATGATAAAAAACGAATAAGAAAAACACTACGAGCACTAAGACACACACGCATATTAATATGCATAAGCGTACGAACGACGAACCTTAATAATTATACGAATAAAGCGCTCATTGTAAGACACATCGATGTACATACAAGCAGAGGTGCACACGATACCCCAAACCACGACTTCCCTGTTGGACGTTCCCGAGCAGGTTAGGGTTAGGGTCCGATCGAACAGACTACTTCGGCCGCCATGTGGGGCACGGAGCGGCTCAGTCCAAACGGAGTGGGCCCAGATGCAGACCGAGCACTCCGTATGAACTTACCCCGTCTCTCCTGGATCTCCTCTTAACATGGGGGAGCTGGGCCCTGAGGGAAACTGGTCCCTGGACCTTCCTCCAGGACCATTCCTTCCTCCTGCATCGTTGTCTGACGGTCCTTGGGCTCCTGAAGGCCCCGAAGGCCCGAAAACAGAAAAAAACCTCAAGACCCGCTCCCTTCACGACTCGCCATCCCCATGGCGATCCTCCCTCTGTGCCTCCCTCCCTCCCTCCCGTCCCCGTGCTCGTCTCCGCTGTCCCTCTCTCCTTTTCTCCCTCCCTCCCTCCCTCCCTGCCTCTTCTTCCTGCTCTTCTTCCTCCTCCTCCTCCTCCTCCTCCTATTATTATTCCTCCAATTCCTCCTCCTCCTCCTCCAACTCCCCGTTCTCTTCCTCCTCCTCCTCCTCCTCCTCCTCCTCCTCCTCCTCCTCGTCCGCCTATTATTCCTCCTCCTCGTCCTCTTTGTCTTCCACCTCCAACTCCTATTATTCCTCCTCTTCGTCCTCTTTGTCTTCCTCCTCCTCCCCCTCCTAACCCCCCCCGACCTCCTAATATACCCAATCCCTCCCCCAGGGGTGCCGCTGGAGAGCTGCTGCGGCGGCGGCGCCGCGGCGGCGGCGGGCGGCGCCCACGCGCCGGGCGGCGGCGCGCCCTGGGGCGGGGCGGGGCTGCGCGGGGCGCCTTCCCCGAAGGAGGCCCCTCTTGCACGCCCCGATCCTGGACGCCCCCGCGCGGCACAACAGAAAATCACGTTTGGAAGCCTGGCCCGCTCCACGGGATCGCGTCTGAAGGCCCAGGGCCCTTCTGCTTTCGAGCTGTGGAGCTTCGCGCGTGGCTCGAAGCCGGCGCGCTGCGCCAGCAAGGGGCGCGGAGAAAACGCTGCCTGGCTGGAGCCTCCAGGACTCGTCCTGGGACTCACCGCCAGGACAAGGCGCCGGCGATAGCCGCGAGGGTGGCGTGGGTGGAGAAAAAATCCAGCGAGAAGGCAGGGACCTGGGTGTGCCCGCGAGAAGGCAGCGACCCGAGAGTGGGGAGCCCGAAAGGCTCGGGTTTGGCCGCGAGAAACAGCGGCGACCCGAGAGTGAAAAACTCCAGAGGCTTGTGTTCTCCACGAAAAAGCGAGGACCCTCGGTGGAGCCCCAAAGGCTTGGGTTTGCCCGCGAGAAGGCAGGGGCCCTGGGTCTGCCCGCGAGAATGGGGGGAAAACAAACCTACCTCGCTTTTGACCACCCTCGCTTCCAAGAGATACCAAACGATGCCAAACTACGGCCTGTACTGGTCAGGCCGCTTGACGAGGAGGCGCGTGGTATGCCTTGGTTTTGCCTGGAAGCGAAAGCGGGGTAGGTAATTCACGCTCTGAGAGAAGGCAGTGGCCCTGCGCGTGGCTCCTCACAGGGAGCCTGGCAGAGCCCGCGAGAAGGCAGCGACCCGAGAGTGAGCCCCAGAGGCTCGGGTTTGCCAGCGAAAAGGCAGGGGCCCTGGGTGTGCCCGCGAGAAGGCAGCGACCCGAGAGCGGAGCCTCAAAGGCCTGGGTTTGCCTGCGAGAAGGCAGGGTCCCTGGGTTCGCCCGCAAGAAAGCAATGGCCCTGCACGCGAATCCTCACAGGGAGCCCGGCCGAACGGACGTTGCCCTCAAGAAGCCCTGCGGCCCGAAAGCCAGGCCCAGCAGACGACCGCGGTCAAGGAACGCGGCTCGCCGCTGCGCCGCCGTGCCACTGGCGCTGGGAGGCCCGCGGATTCGCGGACGAGATAAGCCGAACGGCGCGACGCACAACCTGATGCCAAAACGCCCGAACTGGGTTTCCAGGCGCGACGCCCCGGAACACAACGGCCTGGCCCGCTCCACTGAATGGCGCCTGAAGGCCCGGGGCCCTTCGAGCTGCGGAGTTTCCGGCGCAGCTCCAAGCCGACGCCCTTGCGCCAGCAAGGGGCGCGGGGAAAGCGCTGCCTGGCCGGAGCCGCCTGGGCCTCGCCCTGGCCCCCGCGCGCGCCGCGAAGCGACGTTCTGTGCCGCGGCGCCTGAGAGCGTGACGCCGTGATCCGCCATTTGCTTTTTACATCCCACCGCGCGCGATTCCGCGCTCAGTCCTGCTCGCCGCCGCTGGAGGCGGAATGATCCACCAACAGCTCAGCAGCCGCGATCGCCCCCGGCTTTGGGCGCTGGAATAGCCAAAAGCAGCCGAGCCCTTCCAGCCGCCGCTGGAAACAATAATGCGGGCCCTCCCTGTTGGAGGGCCTCGTCTGCGCAGCCCTGCCTGAAGGCTCGAATGCCCCGGGCGGGCGCGTTGCGCAACTGCGGCGCGGCCGCTGCCAATTTGAGGGCAGCGACTGCGCCCGCGCACTGCGCCCCTGACAAGGGGGCCGCCCCCGCTTCGCCCGCGGAAGGCAGGGCGCAGACGCCGCGGAGGAGGCGGCCCTGCTGGTTGCAAACGCAGTGCCTCGTCGACTCGCCAGGCGCGCTGTAAGATTGACGAAGGCGCGCTGAAGAAAAAAACTGCGGCACCTCGCTGGGGGCCCGGCGTGGAGGCAGGGGCCCCGGGCCTGCCCGCGAGGAGGCGGCGGTCCGAGCGGGGGGCCCGGAAGGCTCGGGCCAGCCCGCGAGAAGGCAACGGCCCGAGAGCGATAAGCCACACGGGCGCGGTGGGCCCGCGAGAAAGCACGGGGCCGAGGGCGGAGCGACCCGGAAGCGGAGCCTCAAAGTCTTGGGTTTACCCGCGAAAAGGCAGTGACCTTGGGTTTGCCCGCGAGAAGTCAGCGGCCCTGCGATTGGCTCCTCGCAGGGAGCCCGGCCGAACAGTCGTTGCCCTTAGGGGGCCCCGAAGCAAGGGGGCCCAGGCCCGGCCGACGACCGCGGTCAAAAAACGAGGCGCGCTGTTGCGCCGCCGTGCCACTGGCGCCGGGGGGCTCGCGGATTCGGGGGCGCGATGAGCCGAGCGGCGCGACGCGCGACCAGATGCCGAGACGCCCGAACTGGGTTTCCGAGCGCGGCGCCTCGGAAAACAACTGCGCACACGCTCGCCCCGGGAGCCGCGCGCAAATGCAGGGGGCCACTCCGAGACGTATCCCCGCCGCTCTGGAACCAGCGGGCCGGCGCGCCGAGGACCGCGCGCCCGCGAGGCAGGAGCCGAGGCGCGCGTGCGGACGAGAGGGGATGAGGCGAGCGAGCGCGGGCCTGCTCCACATGATTTTCCCGTGCCGGAAACAAGTTTGCGTTTCGTTTAAATCGCCCGGCGAAGCTAGCGTGGCCAGCAGTAGCGTCGCTGGGCGCAGGCAGTGAAACATGCTGCCACGAGCAAACTCGCCCCGAAACGGGACCCCAAATCCTGGGAGCGCAAAGGGCCGCCCCGCAGACGCTCGGGAGCGTCCAGGATCGGGGCGTCCAGCGGGGGTTTCGCAAATCATGACCCGGGGCGCGTACGCCAAGGATCGTTTTTCGTGTTCCCTCGTTTTATCATCGTTCCGCCTTTGCTGCAAAACGAACTCGACAAGAAAGTGTCCAACAAAATCGCCACACCGACTCCTGACGTGCGCGGCCTAAAACGGGGGCGTTGATATCTTGGGATCTATCATGCCCCCGCCATGGTATATACATAGATATATGCATGTTTTCAAGTGTATGTATGTATGTCTGTATGTAAGTAAGTATGCGTATGTATCCATCAACCCATCAATCTCTGAGGGGCAGTGTTCAGTCAGCTCGACGAGCAGACAAAGGAGTAGCGACCGCTGAAGCCAATCTCCTCATTTGTGTGAACCGATCAAGTTATTCAAACCGTACCCTGAGGGCCTATGAAGGGTTGGGCTGCTGTGCTGCGGGGGTCCGAAAGGCAGTCTGCAGCGCCCTGTGGTGGGGGACTTAAGGGCTGCCCTGCACCACCATGGCCAGAAAAGAAAAAAACGGGGGACCAACGTAAGGCAGTCGTTTTTCTTCCAGGAGCGAGAGGAGGAGGAGGTCGAGCGGCACCTGTCGGGGCGGGCAGGCGCAGCCTGAACAAAAATCGCCTCTGGCCACGTCGCCTCACGGGGTCCACCGTCATAGCAGCAGTAGCCTGGCGCATCGCCACTTCCAGTGGTACGTGACCTCCCTCCACCAGCTGTAGTAGTCGTCGGGAGTGCCTCGCCATGAACGTATACGTATGTATATCTATATATATATATATATATATATATATATGTGTGTATATATATATATATATATATTATCGCCCCGAGTTATCATCCGCCTCTTGGGCGGCCCCGACTCTTGCTGGGCAAGAAGCTCGCTCGGACCCAGACCCCCTCGAAACTTGCCATCACAACGGTTTGCTGTTGGCTTCCAACTTTAAATTCTTCAGCCAATCGGGACCGTGGCCGGGCCCGAAACCGTCAAAAACGCCTTGGGGCGACATACGCCACTAGCATACACTGAGAGCATATAGTACGCAGCACCCCACCCTTTGCGGATCGGAACTAGGGTTGAGGATGCCATGACAACGGGCACCCTAACAGTCCGATCTTCGAATGAAAAGTGAATGAAAAGTGTGCTTGACATGTAAGCAACATGTACTGAAAATGTTTTAAACCTGTTTTTGTTTCTTCCATTTTTTCCTCGGCCAGAGGCGCACGCGAACAAGGCCGGAGAGGGCAGAGAGAAGGAAAGGAGAGTCAAATTAGGCGGAAGGGCGTGTGGCAGGCGTCGGGCGTGCGCTCCCTTCCACCAGCGCGCGCCCTTTCTGCAACTCGAATCCCACCAGCCCTTTGGGCGTGAGTGGTTTAGAGAGCCCGCTCTGTCCTCAACCCCCCTTCTTCCCCTTCGGGGAGGGGTTTACCCCTCCCCCTACCCCCTCCCCCTGGGCCTGGAGAGGGCGCCCCGCGGGTCGTTGGAGGGGTCTTTTTCGACTCCTGGGAGGGCCAAAAAACGACGACCCTCACGAGGATTCTGGCCCCGAGGGGGGGGGGGGGAGTTTGGTTCCTGAACTCGTCGTCGAAGTAAAAAACATTGATTTTACTACGGTTTTGGCCCCATGTTTGCCTTCTGAGGGGGCCGCGTTCCTCTTCCTTCTTAGCAGAATCATTGATTTTACAGAAAGGTTTTGGGCTCATTTTGTCCTTCTCAGGGGTCAGCGCTTATTAGCGCTTCTGAGGAGGTCGCAAGAGACCCCAAGATAGCCCCAAGAGGCCCCCAGGAGGCTCCCAAGAGGCCTCCAGGAGGCCCCCAAGAGGCCCCCCAGAGGCCCCTAGAGAGGCTCCCAAGAGGCCCCCAAGAGGCCCCCGAGAGGAGGCCCCCAAGAGGCCCCCAAGAGGGACGCCCCAAGAGGCCCCCAAGAGGCCCCAAGAGGCCCCCATGAGGCCCCCAAGAGGCCCCCAAGAGGCCCCAAGAGGCCCCAAGAGGCCCCCAAGAGGCCCCCAAGAGGCCCCCAAGAGGCCCCCAAGAGGCCCCAAGAGGCTCCAAGAGGCCCCCAAGAGGCCCCACGAGGAGCCCGAACGACTCACACCAGGACGAGGGGCCCGAACGACTCACACCACGAAGAGCCCGAACGACTCACACCACAAGGAGGGGCCCGAACGACTCACACCAGGACGAGGCGCCCGAACGACTCACACCACGAGGAGCCCGAACGACTCACACCACGACGCGGGCCCCGAACGACTCACACCACGAGGAGCCCGAACGAGTCACACCAGGAGGAGGGGCCCGAACGACTCACACCAGGATGAGGGGCCCGAACAACTCACACCACGAGAAGCCCGAACGACTCACACCAGGACGAAGAGCCCGAACGACTCACACCACGAAGAGCCCGAACGACTCACACCAGGAAGAAGGGCCCGAACGACTCACACCAGGACGAGAAACCCCAAACGACTCAAATCACGAGGAGCGCTTTCTCTCCCTCCTCCTCCGCCTCGTCCTTCTCCCGCTCCCCCCACAAGGAGGATGTACAAGGAGGCGGGAGGAAGGAGGAACAGGGGAGATATGCGGGGCAAAGCGGACACACGCCTGAAAAACACGACTGTCGGCATGCTTCGCAAGAGTTGCTGCTGGGAGATGGGCTGGTGGGGATACGCGAAGCGTAAAGAATTTCCTCCTCCGATGCATCGGTGTGTTGCCGCACGCGTTGCCCCCAGATGTTGCTCCAACGGGTCGCCCCCACGTGGTGCCCCCAAGCGTCGCCCCCACGTGTCGCCACCAAGTGCCGCCCCCATGGGTTGCCCCCCCCCCCCCCCCCCCTGTGCTGCCCATGGGTTGCCCCCCCCTCCCCCCCCGTGTGCTGCCCCCCGTGGGTTGCGCCCACTCAGACGTGGATCGTACACAATCGGGAAGTACAGCACTCACAAGAGCGCGTACGACCGCATCCGCCCAACACATGCCCCAGCAACGCACACCACTGAGAACCGTCAGACCACATATCAATGCCACGCATACGAGCTATATTTTTCCACCAGCACACATCAATACCGTACGCCACCAACCAACACCGATCATACACGTCAAAGCAGACATCACCAACCAATGCAACCACCATATACCAAAGACTCCGTGTGGAACATGCACCAAAAGGTGCTACCAATCGCAGACGTCACGCGCACACATCAATCCTAGGAACTGGAAACATGCACCAACAACACACGCCAACACCGTACGTATATGTGGCCGGAAGGGGGCAGACACACACACACAACTACGACGCACAACGATCATACCTCATCTACATATCGAGCGTGACTGAAGGACATACTGAAATACTATAACAACTAACGTGACTAGCACATCTGATTCATGAGCGCAATAAGGTGGAGGAGACAATACTTTGAGAGAGACGGGGACAAATGCTCAGAGCGAAGAACGGAACGGGGGGATAAGGACGGATACGGTATTCGGAAAATGGGGAAATGAAGAAGCGAATAGAGAGGATGGTAGTCAGTGGGGCAGCACGGAGAAACGAGGGACACTGGAGGAGGCACGGGTTGCGAGAGGACGGACAAGGGAGCGGGGACAACGGAGGAGGGAAGCGGGAGGCTATGCGAGGAACGAGGTGGGGTGGAACATAATGCAAGAGTACGCAGCGGAAGGATGATGGAAGGGGAAGGTTGAAGAGAGATGGGGCAAGATGGAGGGGCGCGGAAAGAGAGGGCGAAGGGGGGAGGATGGGAAGCCGGAGGCTGGGAGAGGGAGGCTGGGGATGGGGGGAGAGGCGGAGGCGGAGGCGGAGGCGGAGGAGGAGGAGGAGGAGGAGGAGGAGGAGCAGGAGGAGGAGGAGGAGGCATGGATGAGCAGGCGGGGAGGGTAGGACGGGAGATGGCAGATGATGAAAGGAGTCGAGAGGGCGGGATGATGAGGAGAGGGGTGAAAAATATGAGGAATCCAAAGAAAAGCGCAGGTCGGAGAGGGCGACGGAACGGTGCAAAAAAAAGCGCAGGAGTGGGAGCGACTGCGGTGCAGTTGCGGACGATGAGGCCCTCTTTTCCTTGCTCCTCATCCCCATCCTCCTCGTCCTCCTCCTCCTTTTTCTCTCTCGCTCGCTGCTTTTGTCTCTCTCTCTCTCTCTCTCTCTCTCCCCCTTTCTGTCTCTCTCACCGTCTCACCAAGGCAGCTCAAGATGGCCCAAAACGGCCCCATACACCCCATTAGGCCTCCAAAACGTGCTCCTAAAGCGCCCGAAGAGGCCAACATCATGAAGGCACCTTGGGTTTTGGAGCGAATTTGGCATTCGTTTTTTGTTCGGCCTTCCGACGGCACAAGAGGCACCCAATATTGCAACAAAATACCCCGAAAAGTCCTCCAAGATGGCCCCCGGACGGTCCAATCGGTCCCGAAAACAGCCCCCAACGGGCCCCATGATGGCCCAAAAGGCCTCCAAGATGTCCAAGACAGCTTCCAAGACGGCCCGGCAACACACCTTAACAGGGCCCCTAAATACCCCCAAGACGCCTTGCGACGGCGCTGTGGGGCCTAGGAGCGCACACGAACGGACAAAGGCTCCCAAAAAACCTCCCAATGCCAGCAGGAAGCCCACGGACCCCCCCAACAAACCCCCAAGAGGCGCACAGGAAACTCCTAGAAGGCCACACGAATGCCCCGAGTGGTTCCCAATTGGCCTCCTCCTCCTCCTCCTCCTTTTCCCTGTCTAGTTGTCCCGCCTTTAACTCATCCTCCTCTTCCTTCCCCCACGTGTTCCCTGAAGGGTTTCCACAACGGCTGGACACACGCCACCTCGAGAGCCTCCCCGACCTTGCCAACCCAGAACCGAGACCGGCGTGCCCAGCTAAGGGGGGGCGCGAATACGCACTTCCTTGGCCCAGGGCGGCCCCGAGGGGGCGGCACATACACGCTTCCCTGACCCAGGGCGGCCACGGTGAAATGCCGCACCAAAGCGGCCCCCAACGGCCCCAAGACGAGGCCCCGAAGGACCCCCCAAAAGGCCCCGCAGCAGTCCGAAAACACGAGGGGTGTCACACGCCATGGGCCTTTTAACAGTCAAAGCTCCACGCGTCGCTATACAGAGCCCTGCGCTGGCAAGGGAGCGGCCCTTGTCGCAGCCACCTATGCATTAGCAGGTTAGCTATGCGACTGTGTTTGGCGGCCGTTGCCGCCCGCGCTTGGAGTGCGCCCCGAACGCTTGCATTGGCAATCCCCTCTGTTTGGTTGCGCCACTGCGCTCGGATATCGAACGGGCGGCATCTCGTTGACACGGGCACGCGGCACCAGGGATTTCATATGAGGGAGGACGAGGTAGGACGACGGACGGAGGAACAGGGAAGCAAGAGGAACGAGGAATAGTGGGGGAGGTGGGAACGGGCGCTCTCCCGCCCGAGCCGCGGACGCTTTCGACATCATCCAGGGGGGGGACATGAGGGGGACGGAGCATGGGGGAGGACGACGACGGGAAGCAACATGTCCCCATACGCTTGCGGTTGGGGTGTGCGCGCTTTCTTCGAGTCGCTTCAAGCCCGACCCAGACTGAATTCACGAATTCCTCCCAACTGTGTAAGAACTCTGCCCTCTGTACCCCCTCCGATACAACTGCCTCACAACAACGGGGCAAGGGATTCCAATGTTCATCCCGAGCCGCACGGCTCGACCTATAATTTTCGTTTTGTGTTCGCTCCCTCGCTGTCTTCCATCCGCATGTGCTGCGAAACGAATTCGAAACGTAAACGGCCTTCGAAGCCGCCAAGACACCCTCCAGGTCCACCCCTGTCGAGTCGCTTCTTGTTTGGACGCCCGAAATGGGTACGGAAAGAACGGGTACAATGCCCAACAACACATGTTGCCCCAAACCAGCAGCGGCCGCTGCTGGGCAGGCGGCCTTCTGTCTCAAATGGGCACAGGCCGCGGCGGCGCGGACAGCGAGCCCTGTTCAAAACGAGCATGAGCTGCTGTTGGGCATCGTGCCCATTCTTTCCGCACCCAGTTCAAGCGTCCAGATCTTGGCGGTCCCAGGGCCAGGCGAGGGCCCCCAGAAGCCGAACACGTAAAACAGGGCTAGGATCGGGATAAATCGCTCCAGAGCGTTCCGGAGCGCTCTCAGAGCGTCCCGGAACGCTCTGGAGCGGCCACGGCGCCCAATACACCCTCCAAGCCCGCCGATCCTCAGAGATTTCGAGTTATCCCGATCCGATTTTGTCCCGATCTTCGCGTCGTTTGAACACGGCCCCACCCCCCCGTCGCACGCGCCTTGACGCGGGGCGGGAAGCCACCGCTCGGACGTCCATTCCCTGTGTTTTTTTCGGTTTCGTGCGTGGTTTTTTCGCCAAATGATCAAGGATGCTCCTCGATGGTCCTCGCCGAAAGAAAAATGCACACGTCCGAGCGATGCCAAGCACGCGCCTTTGCGACGCGAGGCGGACGACGGCGCACGGCGGACGGCCACGGCGGACGACGATCGCGCCAGGCCTTGCGGGCCGCCTCGCCGCCGCGCGGAGGTGGGCCGGCCCGCTCCAGCCAGGGCCTCGTGCCGCTGTAGGGCCTCTGCACCTCCTGCGGCGGGAGGGGGATGCAGGACCTCCTGCGGCTCCTGCTCCTGGACCTCGTGCTCCTCTGCTCCTCTTGCTGCTCCTCCTCCCCATGATCGCCACGCCCTGCTCGCCCCTGCCCCTCCTTCGTCCCCCCCCGCGACCCTGCTCGCCTCACTCTCCTCCTATTCATTCCCCCCTGTGCTCCTACTCCTCCTCATCCGCCTCTTCCTCCTGTCCCCCTCTTCATCTTCCTCCCCATGCTCCGCGCCCTCCTCCCCGACCTCAGGGTCGGCGGCAACGGCCGCAAGGCCTTCGCAATACCATGGCCCACGCCATGATATCCATCCCCCTCTTTGCCGCCCCCGAACAGTCAGAGCCTCTGGCCGGGACGAGCGAACGAAGCGGGGGGGCTTCCACACCTCTGGCGTGGCGAAGGAAGGACCCCCGACGGGTGGGGGTACCGACCTTGTCGCGTGCTGGGGCGAGAGAAGTGGGCAACAGGAAGAGGCGGAGGCCCTCCCCCCATCCCGCAACCCCTGCCCCCCCCCCCACCCACCCGTCCCCTCCCCTCCCCCATATCCCCCTTTCCGCCCAGCTTTTTGTCACGCCCCCTGCCTCATCCTCCCCGACCTTCTTTCCATTTCCCTGCCCCCCTCTGCCTGCCTCTTCCCCCTCCCTCCGATCCTTTCTTTCCCCCTCCTCGATTCCGCCCGCCCCGGCGGATCAGAAAGGATCCGAGAAATCCGCGCGGTCCTCCGAGTTCCTGTGTTTACAGTGCGGGCGCGGCCGCAAGAAACCGTCGCAAGAAACCCAACCCCTGAAAACCCGCGCGCGAGGTGCACCTTAGGAGAAACCCGGAGCACCCCGAACGCAGCAGCTTCTGCCACGGCCGCGGGAAGTCGCCGCGCAGCGCGCGGAGCGAGGAAACCCAGGGTACCCTGACGCAGAGCAGATGGTTTCTTGCTGCGCGCCCCCACTGTATGTCATTGTTCGTTCCCCGACGATCGGCGATGATCGCCCCTCCTGCCGCTGCCCCTGCTGAGGAGGAGAGAGGAGGAGAGAGGAGGAGAGAGGATGAGGATGAGGATGAGGAGGAGGAGGAAAAAGAGGAGGATCAGGAGGAGGAGGAGGAAGAGGAGGAGGAAGAGGAGGAGGAGGAAGAGGAGGAGGAGGAGCTTGCCGCTGCCCCCGGGGGGGGCTTCGGTCCTGGCCGCGGCCCCGGCGCTCGCGCTGCCTGGCCTCCTGGGAGGCCTGCGGCGGAGGCAGTCACCGCCGCCCACCGCCGCTGGCCACCGCTCGGACGTCCGTCCCCCGTGCTTCTTTCGATGTCATGCGTGGCTTTGTCGCCAGATGATCAGGGATGCTCCTCGATGGCCCTCGCCGAGGGAAAAATGCACACGGCCGAGCGATGCCAGGGGCCAGACCGCCCTCCCCGTGTCCGGCGGAGCAGCAAGAGGAAACACCTGGGCAGGTTCCACGCGACGGCGGCAAAGGAGGACGGGCGGCGAGGACGGCGACGGCAATCGACGACGGCGACGGCGACGATCTCCAGCTCCGTCGGCACCGACAAACTGCAGCCTCGTAAGGAAGCATCTCGGCCCTAGCCCTGGACCCCACCTGTCTTCCCGCCGCATGCTCGATCAGCGCCCCTCAAACGGGGACTCCACTAACGGGTACTTTGCCCAGTGACCCAGCGAACCCAACCCTCCCCGATGTGGGCAACGCTGCACTGCCAGAAAAAAGGCCCTAAAGTGGCAACTTTCGGCAATTTTCAAAGTGCCCGTTAGACAATACCCGTTACGGTGCCGTTGACCCGAAGAAGGGCAACACCCGTTGTTTTTCGGTTTCGTGCGTGTTTTTTCGCTAAATGGTCAAGGATGTTCCTCGATGGTCCTCGCCGAAGGAAAAATTCACACGTCCGAGCGATGCCGAGCGTCCGCTCTGAAGACATTGCGCCGCCACGATCTCGGCGAGCGGCGACGGCGCGGGGCCTCGCGGGCCTCCGGCACCCACGGCGGCGCCGCCGCGTTCAGCCGCGAGGCGGCCGCCACCTCGCCGCCGCCGCCGCCGCCGCGCCGCTGACGTCCTCGCGGTCGCCGCCGCCGCCGCAGCCGCCATCGTCGTCGTCGTCGTCGTCGTCGTCGTCGTCGTCGTCGTCTGCGTCGGCGTATTCGTCGGCGTCGTCAGCTCTGATGTCGCTTCTGCCGTCCCCGTCGTCGCCGGCATCGACGACGTCGTTCACAGTCGTTGTCGCCCACTTGACGCTCTCTTCTTCGCTTTGTCGCCGCCCACAAGGTCAGTGCTGGGGAGGTCTTCGTCATAACGATCATGGACTATGGAGAGATGTCAAGGAACCATTGAGCCGGATCAAGCCAGGACTATGCCTGGGATTGAGCCCAATCAAGCCAGATCAAATCAGATTAAGTGGGATTATGCCCACTACGGCTGTACCAGCGCCAATGCTGTATGCAACCTCCCAGGATTTGCATCCTAGCTTCTCGGCCCACCTTGCCATCGCTCGGACGTCCCTTCCCAGTGTACCCGTTACTTTCCTGCGCACTGTTCTGTCCCAGGTGATGCCAGATGCTCCTGCATGGTCCAGATTTTCTGGCGCTGGCCACGCCAAAAACACGCCCGCGTCCGAGTGATGCCAAGACACTGGACGCTCCCTCTTTCGCTCGGCGGCCGCCCACGAGGGGCCGGCGCGAGGGCAACATCCGTCGGCACCGAATCGGGAGATCGGATCGAACTGGACGTGCGTCGGATCGGGCGGCGTAGGGTCGGAACCGATTCGCGTCGTCCACGTCGGGTCGGAATGTCGGAATAGATGTCGATCGGATCGATCGGATCGAAGTGGACCCCGCGAGGGGGGCGGCGTTCGAAGGAGGCGGGCCAGGAAGGCAGGCGGCTCCAAAATGAGCTCTCCCGTCTCCTGGGAGGCAGTCTTAGAGGCGGCCAGCGACTTCTACAAGACGGCCCCTGCCTTCTAAGGAGCCCCCCCGCCGTCTCAGGAGGCCCACCCCCTCGCGCCGCCCCCTTGCGGGCGCCGCTTGCAGTTCACCTCGTCCTCGTCCCCCCCGGCGAGCAGCAGGCAAACTGCTGCCACAGGGAGCGCCAGATGAGGAATGGAGCTTTTCTTTTAAAGGAGCCCTGGGACACACACGCACACGCACACGCACACGCACACGCACACGCACACGCACACGCACACGCACACGCACACTCCTCCCACAGGGGCCGGCCCTGGTCCCAGCCCCGACCCCAGCCGGCCCCATCCGTGGCCGTGGCCGTGGCCGTGGCCCCGGGGTCCTAGGAGAGCGCCCTGGGGGAGGAGTCAACGGCACTGGCCGTAAGGACTTCACAATATGGCCCTCGCCTGAGCGCAACGCACGTTCGTAATCGCAACTCCCCCCCGTTACTCGGATGCAAGCCTGCACGGCTTCATGTTCGGGTTCTCGCATGAGACTCCCGCACGTCCGCCGCAGTGCCTCTGGACACGGAGTGGGCGTGTCATCATGTCCTTTGCCCAATCCCTGGGGCCTCGGTCCTCAGTCCTGTGGGGTCCCTAAGAGGCCGGGGCCCATATTCCCAAGATTTTCCTGGGGCTTCCCGCGTCCCCCTTGGGACCCGTCGCGGATTGTCGCGTGACTTTATCGGGCCCATGGCGTGGCTTTCTCGGGCCCACGAGGGCCCCCAAGACGGTCCAAGAGGGCCTCAAGATGGCCCAAGAGGAAGACGCCCAAGAGGCCTCCAAGAGGCACAAATCATTGATTGTTCTCGAGATTGTTGAGGGATGTTGGCGTTCTCGCCTTTTCGGCTTTCCGAGGCTGTGAGGCGGCCCAAGAGGCCCCCAAGACCATCCCAAAACGGTGCAAGAGGCCTCCAAGATGGCCCCTAGACGGCCCAAGAGCGCCACAAGACGGCCAAAGAGGCGCGCAAGACGTCCCAATAGAGCCCTAAGACGGCCCCAGAAGAGACCTAAGAGAGGGAACACAAACCGAAAATCCGAGTCTCCCGCCCCAAGCGGCCCCCAGGAGACCCCAAGAGGCGCGCAGGAGGACCTAAGAGACCCCCAAGAGACCTAAAAGGGGCCCCAAAGAGGTCCCAAAACAGCCCCCAAGAAGCCTTCAAACCGCCTCCAAGAGGCTCCCGAGAGGCCTCCTGAGGAGATCCCGATGAGCATCCAAGAGGCGTCATACCCACAACCCAGGCACGATGGCGGGATGGGCCGAAGGAAATAACTCTGGCCCTCCTGCGCCTCCTCCGCTGCGGTCGGACCTGGGATAGAAGAACATCCTCCAGGAACACGAGACCCTCCGCCGGCCAAACTGAAGAACGTTCGAGGCCCGCCAGGGCGGACAATGTGGTAACCTGGGGTCCGTTCTACCTCGTAGAGCTCTTCGGGACGATGAGGTAGAGGAATTACGGTGCGGAAACGATCAGAAGCGCTAGTCTAAAATATCCAGACGCTTCAGATCGGTCTGCTACCAGAGCTGCGGCGTACCCTCCCCCAGGATGCGCAAGAGCATCCAACGAGCACGAAGAACATCAAGGTTGAAGGGGCCCCAGGACACACAAATAAATACACACAAATAAAAAGATTCCCCATAGCCTCCCATACGTTCTGGGTTTCTGTCTTCCCCCCCATTTCTCAGATTTTCCCGTATTTTCCTGGGAATCGACGACTAATTGTGTCTGTGTTTTTTCCCCTACTGAAAGGTGGACCTCGACCTTCACGCCTCCGCCCGACCGTACTCTGGTCCTCCCCCGCCTCCTCCGCTGCATCCTCCTCGCTGTCGCTCCTCCAGCCCACACTCCACCACCCCTCGTTCTGTCTCCCCCTCTCCCTCTCTCTCTCTCGCTCTGGGCTCCTCCCCTGGTCCCTCCTTCCTCCTCGTCCTCCGTCCCCACTCGTCCAATTCCTCCGAGGGGGGGGGGGGCGTGACAGGAGGGGGAAGAAGGGGGGGACGATGGGGAGGAGGAAGCGGGAGGTAGGGAAGGCAGAGGGAGAGGGCATAGCCTGGTCCTTCTCCTGCTGCTGTGCTTCCTCATCCTCTTGCTCCCCACCTACCTTGTTCTCCTTCTCCCCAAACCTGCTGACCCATCCACCCTCATAATTTCCTCTCCTCTTCCTCCCTTTCCCTCTCGCCTCATCCACCTTCTCCTCAATATCCGTCCCTCCTCCTCCTGCTCCTACTCCTCCTCCTCCTCCGCATCCGTCCTCTCCCACCTCATCCCTCGTCCCCCTTCCTTTGTCCCTCTTCCTGTCCTGTCCACCATTTCTCTTCATCCTCCGCCCTCCTTTTTCTCCACCCTCAATCTCTCATCTCTTCCTGCTGCACTTCCCCTCCCTCAATCATCAATCCCTCTCCTCCTCACTCAATCCTTTCTCCTCCCTGGGTGAGGCTGGAGATGCGGGGATGAAAATACGGAACTGACTGCCCATTATATGTGTAATCTTGCTGGAAAGCCACCAAACACCTGGTCCCATACCTGCATCGGATCTATAATGCAAGCGCTGTGTGTCTGCCAACCGTTCCTCAGGGGAAGCAAAACCATACAAGTGGGACTATGTCGTGGAAGCTACCCCAGGTCCCCCGCAGAGGGGAGGATGGTACCAACCACGTTACATACAAATGACGGCGGCGGCGACGACAACGTTGGCGACACGAGGACAACGTCGACGACGTTGACGATGACCCCTGGACCCTGGACCTCTGCTTGGGCGTGCCCTGAGAAGTACGTCAAGGATCTTCCCTGGAGGCCCAACAAGGAGCTCCCCTGGAGGCCCAACATAGAGCTCCCCTGGAGGCCCAATCAGACCGAACGCGTCGACCGCTATATCTTCGACGATGGCAGCGACGACGGCGACTGCAGCGACGACGGCCGGCCGACCCCCGCAGGGGTCCATCTGGGCCTGGTTGCCGAACCGCGTCCAGCCATGGCGACGAGGGGGGGGAGCCTTGAAGGCGCAGAAGCCAAGGAGACGGATGACGACGACGGCGACGACATTGGACGTTGACGACGGCGACGACGATCACGACGACGGCGACAACGACGTTGACGACATCGACGATTGCCGCGACGAAGGCGGCGCCGCCGCCATTGGCCGTTGGCGACGAAGACGCACGACTACGCTTCGGAGAGCAACACATCCAGGCAACGGCGGCTCTCCCGCCCGGCGCAAATCTGCCCAACATCGGTCCTGGGACGCCTCCCGGGGTTCTCGCCATCGCTCGGACGTCCATTCCGTGTGCTTTTTGTTCGGTCTCGTGCGTGGCTTTTTCGCCAAATGATCAAGGATGCTCCTCGATGGTCCTCGCCGAAGGGAAAATGCACACGTCCGAGCGATGCCAAGGGGACGCCTCCCGGGGTTGCTCCTGACCCGTTCTTCGAGGCTAGAACCCAGCCGTGGCGACGAAAGGCCCTCAGGCGGCCCAGAGGAGCACGAACACCGCCAGGGAAGGCCGCCGTTGCCTCGACTGGCCCTCCTCTGGACATCGACGACGACGATGTTGACGACGACGACAACGGCGACGACGTCGACGATGTTGACGACGAAGCCGATGCTCACGACGGCGGCAATGCCGCCATCAACCTCTCCCTCCTCGTCGCCGACTACTGCTGGCAACATCTACATCCAGATCCATAGCGTCGTGAATCAGTTTGGGGAAGGGATGCCAACACCCCGAGACGCAGTGGGTATGGATCAAATCTGGCCTCGCTAAGCAAAATGTTCACCCATGCCCACCTCGTCTCTGGTTGCTAGGGCCTATAGGGAATGGGGCCCGAAAATTTGAGACGCAATGGATAGGACAATGCACATTGTCCGCAGCGGTGACGATGTTGACGACGACGCCGTTGACGATGTCGACGACGATAATATTGAAGACGACGACGACGCTGACGCTGACGACAACAATGACGACGACGACGACGACGACGACGACGACGACAGAGTGGCGGCGGCAGCGACGACGACGACGACGACCCTCCCCCTCGTCGTCGACGATAAGGTCGGCCGAAAAGGGAGCGAATCAGCTTACTCAGCTGATTTTCCTGGCGCCTCCCGTCTCTGGAGGCGTCACTGTATCGAGGAAGGCGCCCAGCGAAAGGGCCGAGATCAGCTGCACGCAGCAACTATCGTGAAGCCCCCCCTTGTTCCATGCCACCTCTCGTCCTACCCGAATGTGGACGACGACGACAGCGACGACGTGGAAGACGACGACGACGACGTCGCCATCCTCTCGCACGAGGATGCTGTGATGCGACCGGCTCAAGACACACTGCAAGAATTATGGAGCATCTAGCTGCCTGCGTCTCCTGGAGCCCATGCGGCACGATAGGGGGTCCTGGGTCTCCTCAAATTCGTGGACATCTCGGAACGCATCACTGTCGTGACGTCTTGCTCCTCTGGGCTCCCTCGACGACGACGACGAGCGGGGAACCAAAAGGTACCGATACCGCTACTCCCCGGACCTCTCCTGGGATGCCGTATGGCCAGAATCTCGAGGCGAATCCAGCGGTGGCGACGAGGGCCTCCCAGGAGGCCCAACACGGGGAAAACGAGGGACGGGTAAAGGACGTTGACGTCGACGACGACGATGTTTTGAGCAGGGACCGACCGTCCCGGCATTCCTATAGTCCTACCACGGAATGCTATTAGGACCCAAAACTGCCTTAAGAACAAAAACGATGTTCTTAGAACACAAACCCGGTGTGTTCAAACAAGACCAACTCTGCCAGTAACGTTGTAAGAACATTTCGCGGGAACCACAAAAGCTTTGTAACAAAAGGTTATTGGAACATTGTTTGGGCGTTGACGTCGACGACGACGATGTTGCCGACGACGGCGACGAGCACGACGGCGACGGCGGCCGGCCACCCGCCACGGGGCGAGCGCGTCGGCCGGTGTGGCTGCCGCGCCGCAGTCTGGGGGGCCGCCGCCCTCGCTGCCCGTGGGCTCTTCCTCGTCGAGCTCCGAGGCCTCTTCGGAACGAAGGGGAGGGAGGGGAAAAGCGATGACGACGATGACGACGACGACGATAATGATGCTGTTTATTATGATGATGGTGATGGTGATGATGATGCTGATGGTGATAGTGATGTTGCTGATGAAGTTGATGCTGATGATGCGGATGCTGCTGCTGCTGATGATGCTAATGCTGATGATGCTGATTTTTTCCTCGACGTCAGGACCAACATCTGATATCAAGATATGGTGTACAATGAAACCATATTTGAAGTGATCCGTCGCAAAGAGCCGACTGTCTCGCGTTGCCCCGCTTGGGCCAGACTGCCAAGGTGTTGCTCGGAGGGGCCTCCTGCGCAGCGCGTGCCAAGCAGCGTCGAAATGCTAGCTGAGATATTCGGCCGCTTCTTCTTCGGCAATTGTATCATGCTTTGGCTTTGTCTTGGGGGTCTGCGCTATTGGGGGGGTAATTTAGGAGCTGGCTCACGAGCAATCTTGTATTTCGCTTCCACGGCCTGCCGCACGCAGCGTTTGCCGCAATTGATTTGCATCTCGGCCCAGCTACCACTCATTATATCAGAGGACATTCGCAAATCGCAAACCGCCAATAACCGATGAATGGACGGCTGAGGTAGCGGGCTTACGTTCAAAGCAAGCGCACTCACATAACGGCTTGCCAGGGAACTTCGGGGCTGCGCACGCGCGGCAATAGGCGTGCGAATTTCCCTGCGTCGTTCGTGCGCCAACTCGTACACCGACCCCCCCCATCGCTTTTCACATTGATGTTGCTTCCCATGCGTTGCCCATGCTCCCGGGCGCATCGGGGCATCTAGGGCGCGATCGGAATCGCGCTGGCGCGTCGTCGGGGCGACTCGAGGCGACCCCTGGAGCCGCCTGAGGTCATATCGGCCGTCTTTGGGGACGTCTTGGGCGCATCGGACATCTGCGCGGCCCGAGCCCCCTAGCGACACGAGCAGCTATACTTGTACAAGACCACATGCTGCGACGCAAGCGAAACTCCGACATGTAAGGACTAGATGCAGGCATGCCATCAAACCCAGAACACACGCATGCCCCCGCTGCAAGATACCAACATGCAATGCACATGCATACTGCGTGAAAGCGAACGCCACGCACATGCACATCCCCACCCTCCCCCAAGTCAGACCGGATATCCTGGGAGAGCGATTCCTCGGCCACGCGCGAACGCAGCGCACGTTCACAAACTGCGCAGGTTGCAAGACCTGGCGGTGCCTGTCAGCGCCGCCCAGCTGGCCAACAAAGGAACGGGCTGGTGCAACGCTTGCGCGCGTCATTTTTCCAGGAACGCCACTCGCAACCGAGCGGGCTTGCGGGGGCGCGCAACAACGCCGTGCAATGAGCTTGCCTGACGCCTTATGTGCCCTGGTTGACCACAAGCAGTATATCAGAGTTGGGTTTGGAAGCCATACTACGAGGACGATACAAGGCATGGCTTGGCTGGAATGCACCAGGCCTGGGCCTGACCCCAACAAGACCGCTCGCGCATGGCCAGCATGGAGCAGGCCCCAATCGCGAGCCACGCAGCGACCGAAGGTCTTCACCGTCCACGTCGTGGTTGCTCAGCAAAAAGCGCTGTCGCCATTCGCGCCGCCGCGCACATTTGCTCACCTCGCGGGGTAGCGCGCGCAACATGTGACTCCATTTATCTCGGCGTCGGCCGAGCGAAGTGCTGCGAATTGCCATGCGCAGCCCTCCGTCCTCGCGCGGAGCGCGAGCTATTTTTTTCTAACTACAACAACGAAGCTGCTTGCTTGTCTCGGCGCACGCCGAGCGCCTTTTTCTCCTGTATCCAACAACCAGCCAGGGGCTCCTTGAATGGGCGGCAGCCGAACGTTCGTGGCGACATGCAATCCGCTGCCATCTCTCGCGAGGAGCGCGAAGCTTGTTCTCGGCGTCAGCCGATTTTTTTGGCGAGCATCACTTGCCAGCGACCCCCCCTTCCCTTCGCGCGGCCGAGCGATTCCTGCAAATTGGAACTAGTTGCGCTCTTATCTCGCGCGGAGCGCGAGATGCTCCTACAAGGGTGCCATTTGGCTCGGTGCCAGCCCAGGTATTTTGTGAACTCCAACAACCAAGGGGGCCATGGCGCAAGTCTGGAAAGCGCTGGGCCAACCTAGGCGCAAGGGTCTGCGAGGACCCGGGGCCGGCAAATCGCACGGTTTCCCGCAGGTCGCACCGGGCCCGCAAACCCGACAAGCAGCCGCATGGGCCCCACAGGCCCCACAGGTCGCACAAGCCCCACGGGACCTATACGTCGCACAAGCCCCACGGTTCCCACATGTCGCACAAGCCCCACGGGCCCCCACTTATCCCACAAGCCCCGCAGACCGCGGCGCGCGTGGGTCGGGGGCCCAGGCGCGCGCGGCCAGGCACCCGTGGCGCGCGAGGCTCGGGGCCTGCGACGCTTTGAACCGACCGAAGCTCAAGGGGCTCCCGGAGCTCGGGATCGACGAGGCTGCACGCTCTGCGAGGGCACGCCCTCGCTTTGCGCCGCCAGTAATGCACGCGGGCGGGCGCGCCATGGCTCCCGCGGCGCGCGCGGGCGGGCGCGGCCGAGCGCCCGCGGCCCGCGCGCGCGGGTGCAGCCAGGTACTTGCGGCCTGCGGGCGCGCGCAGCCAGGCGCGCGCGCGCGCAATGCACGGGCGGGCGCGACCAGGCACCCGCGGACCGCGTGGGCGGGCGCAGGCAGGCACCCGCGGCAGATGCGCCAGGGCGCGCCCGGGCGCGCATAGGCGGTGCTGCGGGTGGCCGCAGCCACCCGTACGGTTCCCACGCGGACCCCCGCGCCCCCCCCCCCGGTGGCTCGACGCAGCCGCCCGCCCCGCAGGGCGGGTTGTGGGGGGAAACAGCTGTCAGGGCTCCCCCGGACACTCGGAGGTTTTTTTTCTAAAGTGCGTCCTAATGCTCGAGCACGGCAAGCGTAGACGCGAAAATGACTTGTGCGTTTTCTCGAAAGTGTGCCCGCGTTCGAAATCGCATTCTGCCTTTGCGGGCATGAGTGTCTCGGCGAGCGAGGTGGACTTTTGTTTTCCGGGCATGAGTGTCTCGGCGAGCGAGGTGGACATTGTTTTTCTTCGACGTCGCAGTTTCGGAGGAAAAATGAAACGTACGTCGCAGTTTCGGAGGAAAAATGAAACGTACGTCGCAGTTTCGAGCCCAAATGGCGACGTCGCAGTTTCGGCCTCAAAAAAAAAGTTGGGCGCGCGAGGTGTCTCGAGTGTCCTGAGGAGCTTTTTTTTCCTGTGCGCGGAATGTCCGGCGCCACGAAAATGCATTTTACTCCTATGCGTTGCGCGACGAAGCCCTCTCGAGACTCCTGTGGTTCCCCCGTCCAGGGCGTTCGAACGCGCGCGGACAAACGCGCCCTCTCGTTGGCCGCGACAGGCCGCAGGAGGCCGCGCGAGGCCGCGCGCCCGTGCGCGATGCCAACTGCACCGCCGCCCCTCCGCTTCGCGCGCTGCACGCCAGCGGAGTATGCGCGACCCGCAGCGCCTCCTCGGCCGGCGTCAACACGGGGTCTCCAGCCAGCTCGCGCGCCCCCTGGCGAACCAGTCGAGCCCGCCTTCCACGGGGCCGCCTCGCTCGCGGCGGCCCGATGCGGGGGCGTGCTTTCGACTGCGCGCGACCGAAGCACAGCTCCTGGACACCGAACCATCGCGCCGCCATGGGTCCAGAAAAGAAGCGTGGGAGTGCTCTCGCTCGCGGCGCGCGCGCCTCGCCGTGCCTTCGCGCGCGCCAAGCCGTCTACGCAGTTCGCGCTGTCGTTGCCATTGGCCGCGCGCTCGAGGCCACCCGCGCGGCGCGCGGCATCTTCGGCGCGTTTTCCAGGCGATGCGCGGCTTGAACGCGTCGCGGCGACGCCCAGAAGTCGCCGCGCGCGCGCCGCCGCGCGCGCGCGACTGCGCGTCGCGCATTTCGCCGCGCGGTTGGCTTAGGACAACAGCGCGCTAAGTCGAAAATGGGAATTGAACGCGCGCCAAATGCCAATGTCAGTCCCCAGACCCGCGAGGCGAACTCTTGATTTGGGAGCCGCGGACCTCGCTGCGCGGTCGACGCCGCGCGCGCGTAGCTCCTCGTGCAGGATTGAAAACGCCTCGCGCCCAGCTGACATCCAGGATCGCAAACCTGGGCGCCGGTTGTGCTTCCAAGCCAAGTTGGCAACTTGACCGCGCCGACAACGCAGCACTTGCCATGGGAACGCGGCCAAGCGCGTTGCACCGTGCCTCTCTTGGCGAAACTGCGAAAACACACACGCACACTTAAAGTTGCGAGTCGGGGCCGCGCTCGTTAAAGGCGTACTTCGGTTACCAGACAACCGAACTTCTTCATTCCTGCGAGGCAGACCTTGTCATGCACGCGCCGCCACGCGCGCCCTCTGTGCACTGGGCACCTCGTGTACATGTGGAAACCGCGCTTAAGTTGGCATCGGAACGGACGACAGTCACTACATGGAACCATTCAGCTTTCAAAGCAATATGGCTCGATGAGTCTGTACGGCTATGTACAGGATGGCCGTGCGAGCCAGTGCACGCGCGAAAATCAACAATAGCTTTCTTGCGCGCCAATGCAAAACGCTAGTTATTATGACAGCGTGGCGACTTATGCGTTCCCACCCAGTGAAGACACCGCCGCGCGCGCACCGCCCACGTCCTGCGCGCTCGGTGCATACAAAGGGGGCGCAAAAACGTCATGCGAAATTCTCAAAGACTTTTGGGCGCGAGAATGTAAGATTTGAGTTCCCGCGCAAAGGTGGCGACTTCTGCGCTTCCACTGTGCACGAGCCTGCCATGCAGGCGCGCTGATGCGCGCGCGGGCGACGCGCGTCACGCCCGAAAGCCGCGCGGCGACCGCTAAAGGTCTAATCTAGTTTCCAATCCACCATGGCCGCGCCCTCATTTCCAAAATTCAAGATCCAACGCGCGAGCGGCCAAGTTCCCAGACAAAGTAAGGACATCAAAAACCTATGCATGTTCCGCCCCTTTCGCTGGCAACAGCCTTCCGAGGCTTCACGATGGCTCCAAGATGGACCAAGAGAGCCCCTGGTGTCCCCAGAAGGACCCCGGATATCTCCAAGACGGTCCCCCCAAGCGCCCGGGAGCGTCCCAAGAGCGCCCCAAGAGGGCCCGGATGGCTTGCGGGGCTCGAGGGGTGTGGGGGCAGGCTAATTGAAAACACCTCCCTCTGGCTGATCGATGTCATTCAAGATGGCCCCAAACGTGCCTCCAAAGCCCCGAAGAGGATACTGAGTTTCGCCCGTGACTTGACGGGTGCCGCTTTCTCTCTGTTGTTGAGGGCCATGAACCAAAGCAGCTGAGGGCACCGCACAACGCGATCAGACTCGGGAGCAAAACAAACGAAAACAAGGCCAGCCACACAACGCCATCGAAATCATCTTGACAAGCAAGCGCTTGCGCTATGTACATTGAAGACGCGCTCGAACCGGACACAGCAAACCGAACCTCTGGTTGTCTGCCACCAGGGAGGGGTCATCCGACTGATGTTTATTGCCAGCCCTGTGCTAACAACAACGCGTTCAGCTTGCCAAGCACCGTCTACGGATGTTGAAACAACAAAATCTACATTCGGCCCCCTCCAAAGCAGAAAAAAAACAATGGAAGCGAGAATTTACTGTGCGACGGCATGACTCTTTTCGCCTACAAGTGTCCTAGCCAGTTCGCATATGTTAAAATGAATTGCATAAAATACAGATGCGTGTGCACGTCGACGCCGTACCAAAGTTGCGATTTGAGCTGCGTGTCCCAAAAAGCGATTGGGACCTTTTGGTAATACCACCCAAAAGTCGCCCCTGCCATTACCCAGCATGAGGGCCCAATAGACAGGGGCGGACGCAGCCCCCCAGATGAAGCCAAATCATGCTCAGGTGGGGCCTCCACCTCACACAGCTCCTCTGGATGTGCTGACACGGCAGGGGGGGAGGCGCGACGGAGGAGGGAGGGTATGTGGCCGTGACCGTGCCGCTGCTGGCAGGGAGGTCTTTGCCTCGAGCGAAATTGACGCGGCGTTGAAACGCCTCCTCTCCGCTGTGGCCTGCACTGTGGCCTGCAGGCTCGCCCTAGCAAAAAAAAAAAAAAACGGGTTCACTGCTCGAGCGTCTCTAGCCTCCTCCTCGAGCCAGCCCACTGGGCCCACGTCTCGGTGGTGGACCGCCTGGCCCTCGGCCTCGAGGGCGCGGCTGATCAGGATTCGACCCTCCCACATGGGCGCGCCTAGCGCGCCGATCACCAGCTTCGTCGTGGCGTGGTCGTAGCACTTATCCAGGCGCGCGAAGTTGATGGCGTCGAGGATATCTTCCTTGCTGATCTCCGTCTCCGCCTCGATGTTCTCGATGGCGCCCTTCATGGAGCCGCCCACGTCGCACTTGCACAGTCCTTCTAGGGCCGTCAGCACGCGGGACGGAGCTGGCGACCCTATCCCCTGCAGGCATTTCTTGTCCTCTGGGGGGCCGCTTTTCCTGAGGGAGTCCGTAATGTGCTCGTAGCCTTCGTGCTCCTGCGCGATGGCATCGGCCTGCTTGCCATGCTCGTCGTAAATGTCTAACTGCCTGATCTTGATGTTCCGTCCAGCCTTCTCCGTAGCCCCGTAAATGCCCAGTGAGGCCAGGGTGTCCTGCTTACCGATGTTCTGTGCGTGTTGAGTTCCATTCTGTATGAGTCCTATCCTCAGATACAATCGCCATAAATGGTCGAAACAGTAAGATAAACGTACGCATGCATGAATGTCCTGAATCACGTTGCCAGTGGGGCTTCTTCCTTTTCTCCGACGTCGAAAGTCTGGATGATGGTGGAGCTGATGTCGTGATCAATCTCGAGCTTCCGTCGACTGGGTTGATAGACTCGCTCAGCGAGCGGGTCCGCGTATTGATAATCTGCAGCGTCATGTCCCATTCCTGCCCTTTGAACACCAGTGCGCGTCAGGTGCTGTAGGGCGAGGAGCATGATGGTGAGTTCGATGGGCCTTGAGGAGAAGTGGGTCGTCGGACTGGAAATTGATGATCAGGGCGTTCGTCCTGCACGCGCTGGCCCTCTGTGTTTGTGAAGACGTTGAGATTGAAGTTCATCGTCCAGTCGTCCAGGGTCAGCGTGTCGTAATCCTGCATGTGCTGGCCCTCTATGTCCGTGAAAAAGTTGGAGTTGATGCCCAGCGCCCAGTAGTCCTTCGCGAACTGGGTGTGTAGGTAGTGGTCCATTGTCCAGTAGTTCGGGGTCAGCGTGTCGTAATCCTTCATGTGCTGGCCCTCTGTGTTCATGGAGATGTAGCTCAGCGTCCAGTCCCGCACGTACTGGCCCTCTGTGTTCGTGAAGATGTTGAAATTGACGTTCAGCGTCCAGTCGTTCAGGGTCCGCGTGTCGTAATCCTGCATGTGCTGGCCCTGTATGTTCGTGATGATGTTGGGATTGATGCTCAGCGTCCAGTGGTCCTTCGCAGTTTGGCAAATCACGTTCGGCGTGCAATTGTTCCACTGGTGGCAATTTATGGGCCGCGTGGTGTGATCCTGCCTGTGCTGGCCCTCTGTATTCGTGAGGATGTTGTTGTTAAAGCTCAGCGTCCAGTAGTTCATGGTCAGCGTGTCGTAATGTTTCGGCATCGGCGTCGCCTTCTGGCTGGTGGTCAGGTGCTTGGTCCATGCGCTCGTCCATGTTCCCGATGTCAACGAGCGAGTCCTGTGCTCAGCAGGTGCGCGGCGCCCGCGCTCCGGAGCACGTCCATGGCGGCATGGCGGTGTGCGGGGTATCGTCAAGAGGCCCCCTGCCTTTCGGGCAGAGCGAGGGGGCGGTGACTGGAGGCCGCTGCTCCCTCAATGGCCTGAGCGCGCGGCGGCCTTTGATGATGCTGATGACGATGATGATGAGGAGGACGAGGAGGAGGAAAGGGAAGAGGATGTGGAGGAAGAAGAAGGGGAGGAAAGTATGACGAGGGAGGGAGGATGAGCGAGGAGGAGGTGGGAGGGAGGAAAACGGGAGTGAGGAGAAGGAGGACCGGGCGGAGGAGGTTATGGAGGAGGAAGGAAGGATGACTCTTGTTCACGATCTCCCCGCGTGGCGCCCTGCTCATGCTCAAAATCATTATTCCGCCTGGTGTAGCATGCATGACGGCAGGCTCTTGGGGTGAGAGCGGGACCGACCCCCTACGCACACACGCTGGCTTATGTACGCATGCTCGCCACGGAGGAGTTTCCCTCGCCTGCACTTCGCCTGGGACTTCCCTAGTTGGCTCCCCCAGGAAGGAGAGGATGGGAACAAGGGCATGAGGAGGACCAGAGTAACCGAGGGTGCATCAACGATGCTGCAATACACTCGCCAGCCACGAGTTCCCTCCCCAGCAGTCCCTTCAAGAGTTCGCTTCCACTGCGGGTAGGCGCCCCCCCTTGGCAGGTGAACACCCCGTAGACCTGCAATTCAGGCGGAACCCCCGTTTTGTACAGGAGAAGGTCCACCTTTCATCCCCGCAAATCTGAGAAACGCATGCAGGAACCAACAGAAACATCCAGCGATAACTCTGTTTTGAAAAAGGTGCGCTCTCCGACGTCGCCGTATAGTTACACCAGTTCTAGAAGCGAGAGCCCCATATTAATATATTCATGCAGTGATATACCACATTGACTGCACAATGTGTACACGCAGACGAACAGACCGCCTCGCGAAAGCCCCATTCGGAACACGAGCCACCTTCCACCCGTGTGCCTTCGGGGCAAGACGGGTGCTCACGTGCCATGGCGAGAACCCCATTTTGATAACGAGCCACCCTCCATCCTTTCGTGTTTTGGTGAACAAAATCGGGGATGGACAGACCTCCCTTTAGTAAAACGTGGTTTAGTGAAAACGACCTCGGGCCCAAACCTGGCGGGCGCAAGCCTGGAACATAACGGCCGCGACGCCCTCTCGAGAACCGAGGACAATTCACTGATCGACGTGTCGGGGTAGGAGGTCTGTCCACCCCCGACAAAAATGCGCAGCGCCAAGACAGCCCCACTTTGAGATCGAACCGCCCGCCATCCGTGCTGCTATGTTGCTCCTCGATCTATTGCAACGAGCGAGCGCGGCGCCGGGGCGAGAGCCCAAACATCTGCAGAGAACCCGCCCCGCATCCGCATAGAACTGGCCAGATCTGCTCGGCGAGTGAGCGCGGCGCCAAGGCGAGAGCTCTACTTTCAAAATCGTCCCCAGTCCTAGGGGGCCACATGCGAACCCTACCCCTGCCCCCCACGATTCCTGAGGGGGAGGGTGGGGGGTAGGGGTACGGTTCGCATGTGGCCCCTAAATCCAGTCGTGTAACTGTCGGACACGTCAGAAGCCGCGGGTCCAGATCGGAGAGGAGCCCTCCAGCAAAACGCCCCGGCCCGTCCTGATTACCAAAACGTCTGGTGGCCAGTTGAGGGGGAAGTATCGAACAAGGCCAAGGGATGGAGGAGTAGCACCCCTCCGGTGGGCCCAAAGCCTCGCAGACCTCGGAAGAAACCTCGAACTTCGAAATTTCATCTGGAAAACCTCGAACGTCTAATGAACCTCAAAACGACTGCGAACTTCATTCAGGGGAGAGACATCGAAGTTCGAACCTCTTCGGTGTCGAGGGGTATTTGGAAGGACTGGCCTTCTGAGGACCATCGGAAGAGGCTTCAAGCGTCTCAAGAGAGGCACTTCGAAATTCGACGTTCCTTCTTCGGTGCCAGGAGGTCTTCGCAAAACCTCCAAACGCCGAAGATCTCGAGCCACACCGACGCGGAAAATGTCGCCGTGATCCTCCAGGAAGACGCATCGGGGGGACGTAAGGGTGTGGCAGGGGCAAAGTTGGGGTCAGATGAAAATGCGAAGGAATGTGAGCATCTGGCCCGAATCACCCTCCCTCGATTTATGTTGTTCCCATCCTACTTAAGGACCGCATCCCAGAAATGATTTCGAGCACCCGGAAAAGTGTCAAAAGAGTGTCGAAACAGTGTCAAAACAGTGTCGGGCGAGTGTCTCCCAGGGCCCGACACGTGAAAACCCTAGAGTTTTGGGGTACTTTTCTGGCGCTCGAATTTTTTTCGGGTGATCAAGGCTCGATGCCCTCGATGTAGTTACCCCCGAACCACAACCACGACCAAAACTCCTGCCCGCGCCTCTCCGCGGCATGCCCCCTCGCGCGCTGGGGCGCAAGGGTCGAGCCTCGAGCGGGAGGGCTCCGGAAGCTTTCCTCGTCGCCACGGCTGGACGCACCTCGAAAAAGTCTTCCCTTCGTCCTGCTGCCCTCCTTCTTCCTTTTTCCTCGGACTTCGCGGACGCCTTGGAGGACTGTGTTGCTCAAGCCTCGACGGGAGGTGTTGGATCCTAGCCACTGGCTTTTCAGTCCCCGCCGAGCGAGATGCCAGAGGCCCGGTGGTCTCCTCCTCATGCCGTCGTAGACTTTTGCGCTGAGGTGTGTCTTATCTAATCATCTCTCTCCCTCCCTCCCTCCCTCTCCCCTCCCCCCCTCGTTCCCTCCCTTCCTCCTCCCTCTCTCTCTCTCTCTCGCTCTCTCCCTCTCCTTACGAGACCTATGTTGCTTCACATCAGCAATTTGGCCCCTGCTGACTTTTTTCAAAATAATGTATAGGGATGAAACGCTGCCGCTGGATATATCGAGCACAGTTGTTCACAACACAAACGCTCCTGCGATCCACGCCAAAATGGCAAGAAATGGTAAGCTCAGATCCGCATGGCTACATTGCAACCGAACCGCTTGACCACCATCTCGACCGAACTGGCGGAATTCGACCACGCGTCCGACAAAATACGTTCGACGAGGGATGCGCTGCACAATGCCCCGGCCACGGGCAGCGCTACGAGGGAAAGCGGGCCCTTCGATGTGTCACTTTCAGCGCCCGTGAAAGTGACACCTCCCAGGGCCCACTTAAAGAGCACCAGAAAGGCTCCAAGAAGGCCCCGAGAAGGCCCCAGGGCGGCACCAAGAGGGCTCCCAGAGGGACCCAAGAGAGGCCCCAAGAAGGGCCCAAGAGGGCCCTCCGCGGTGTCACTTTCAACGCCCGTGAAAATGACACCTCCCAGGGCCCACTTAGGGCCTCAGAAAAGCTCTAAGAAGGCCCCGAAAGGGCCATAGAGAGCCGCCCTGGGTTCAACTCCGCGTGGCGGAGTTGGAAGCGATAACTTCAATACCCTGCTGGAGGCCTCTTAGGGGCCCTAAGACGGCACTGAAGAACCCCATCGGGGCTTTTTCAAAGGCAGAGGAGGGCGCAAAAAGGGGCCTCAGTGAGCCCCTGGTCTAACTCCACCGGGCGGAATTGGAAGCGATATCGCCCGGCGCCTTCATGGAGCCGCTCGGAGCTTCCAAGACGGCTCCAGAAGGCCCCAGGAGGGCCCCAAGAGGATCGAACGACGATTCCTGGAAGTGCACCAGTGAGACCCTTGTTGACCTCCGCCTGGCGGAGTTGGAAGCGACAATTTCCAGTGCCCTCTTGGGGCCTCTGGGGGGCCCCTCAGAAAGCTTTGGGGAGCACAGTGAAGGCCTTCGCAGGGCCGCGTGAGAGCCGTACCAGGGCCGCATGTGTGCGCGGATGGGGGCGACGAGTGCTGACGCTGACGAATATGAGAATGATGAGGGCGATCAAGGCTGGCCCGAAACAAATCCTGGCGCCATTGCAGGCCGCCGATTATCGGCCACGCCGCCAGGACGACGCCAAGCAACAAAACGACACCAACCAACAAACCGACACCAACCAACAAACCAACAAATCGACACCGGCCAACAAAAGGACACCAAGCAACAAAACGACACCAAGCAACAAAACGACACCAACCAACGAAACGACACCAACCAACAAAACGGCACGAATCAACAAAACGGCACTGACCAACCAAACGACAAATCACTTCACGACACCAATGAACAACGCGAAATCCACCGACCGCCAACCAAACATAAAATCAACCGACACAACGAAACCAACCCATAGAGCCAGACCAACCACTGGATTCGTGAGTCGGGGTAGTCATGGAAGTGAGCCGCTGCAGCCCGCGGAAGCCATTAACAGTGACCAGAGCACCGCAATGCAGCAACGTCCCCGGGCGGCGGCGGGAGTCTTGGATCTCCCGCGGGACTGGAGCGTAGCGAGTTCGTCCTGGGTCCGGTTTAGTGAAGTGAAGAATTTCGGGGTGCTTGCATGGCAAAAACCTTCACTTCACTAATCTGGGGCCCCTGGAGCCCCAGGGCGTTTCAGGTCCCCTCGCTGTCTGGGTAGTCCAGGGGGCGCAGTGGCGGCTTACCAGAGGCCCTGTTCCCTAGCCTCACTTGCTTTCACCCGTGGTGCT
Source organism: Prorocentrum cordatum (assembly GCA_963575745.1). Classification (NCBI taxonomy): domain Eukaryota; class Dinophyceae; order Prorocentrales; family Prorocentraceae; genus Prorocentrum; species Prorocentrum cordatum. The sequence continues at coordinate 171,653 of CAUYUJ010016134.1, read as the reverse complement.
CGACGGCCGTCTCGGAGCTGTCTTGTGGCGGTCTGGGGCAATCCCGAAGCCTCTTGGAGCCATCCCAAGGCCCCAAGGCGCCACCAATGGGGGCCCCAAGAGAGCTCCCAGAGGGCCCCGAAAGGCCTACAACAGATTGCACGTTCGCGCGAATTCTTTGTACCATTTTGGGGGGTCCCTCTTGGGGCCCTCGGGGAACGTTCTTGGGGCCCTCCGAGGGCCCACTGGGGCCCCGGGAAGGCCCCAAGAACGCTCCCAGAGGGCCCCAAGAATGCTCCAAGAGGGCCCCAAGAGGACCCCCACAAGTGACAAAAACTATTTGCATGAGGGTGCAACTTACTCGGCGCCTCTTGGGGCGCTCTTGGAGCCGTGCTGGGCGCCACTCGTGGACGACATGGGCTGGGCGACGGCATGTGGACCCTGTCGCTTGGGCCATCGGGGGTGCTCCCCAATGGGGCCACGAAGCTTCTGAGCGTATGACGGAATGGGCTGGGCGGCGGCCTGTGGGCCCTGCCTGTGGGGCCGTCGGTGTAGCTCCCCGTGGGGCCACGAAGCGTGTGAAACGTATGCCGAAATATGCTGGGCGGCGGCCTGGGAAACCTGCCGCTGGGACTTGTTTTGGTGGAGCTGCCTAAAGGGGCACGAAATGTTCGAGGGTGTCATCAATGCGGCCTGGGCGACGGCATGTGGACCTTGCCGCCGGGACCTCCGATGAGCTCCTCATGGGGACACGAAGCGTCTGAGGGGCGTGCCGACATGGGCTGGGCGGCGCACTAAGGACCCTGCCGATGGGGCCTTCGGTGGAGCACCTCACAAGGCCACGAGACTTGCGGGGGATGTGGCGAAGCAGAGACGCGGGGGAACAAGGGGGGTGTTTTGATGATGTTGATGAGGATGGTGGTGGTATTGATGATGGAGACGACGAGAATGCTGATGATGCTGATGATGATGGTGATGGCGACGATGACGATGGACGATGACGACGGGGACACGCGGAGAGCAGGGGCAGATACGCGAAGAGGGAGGACGAGGGAGGGGGCCGGAAGGAATGACGCGGGGCGGTGTCTCTTCAAAACGAAGAACCAACACTGCAATATGGTAGGAAATTTCTGGACGACCCCCCCCCGTGGCGCGGTCAATGTCCGCGACAGCATCGCTGGCACTACGAACGAAATGATCGAACTCTTCCTGCGACGTTACCCGCGGGGTGGATCAGCCAGGGATGGGGGTCGAAACCGCCCCAGCGCAAAGCAAATGTACAATCCTGAGAAACCCCAGCCCACATCAACCGATCCGCAACAAGCACGCAAGCCTTTGACGACCCCAACGCACGTGACATCGCATAACGCGACGCGCCATCGAAAACGTTCGACGCGCGGCCTCGGAATGACATCGGGCTTCATGGAACGTCGAATGGAAAACATGAAAAACCGCCCTGTGGGCTCCGAGACCCAAAATTACTGATGTGAAGGATTTCGGCTCGTCGATCTCCTTGGCCCCAGCGAGGGCATGCGCCGAGGGAGCCCAAGGCGGGGCAGGAAGGTCCCGCTGTGGCGACTCCCTGGCACGAGGAGAGGAAGAGGACCCAAAATTCGGGGCCCAAAGCCGTGTGGTGACGGACTCAGTGGCGACTCCTTGGCACGAGGAGAGGAGGAGGACCCCAAATTCGGTGCCCCAAGGTCGTGTGGTGACGGACCCACGGGGGGGGGGGGGTACTTGCTAGGGCAACTATCTTCGCGCGGCGCGCTCCGCGACGCGCGATTCTCTTCGCGCTTTCGCGCCGTCCCCCCCCCCTCCCCTCTGAGAACAGGATGAGGGACCCGCGCCTCGCTCTGAAACAGCCCAGACCGTGGAGCGTGACTAACTTCGCACCTTCGTGGTGGCCCTAGTGTTTGGACGTGGGTTACAATCAAGCGCTAACTTTAAGTCGTTCGTGTCCCCCTACAGGGGGATTTTCTACGAAAAATAAAACAATGCCCCCAAAAGGTCAACAAAAATAATAATGAATGGTCCCCAGACTATTGTAGGACTATTTTTGGGGTATTTTTTCCTATGTTTCGTCGAAAATCCCCTTGTATGGGCGCGAACGCTCGGCACAGCGACGAGCGGGAGCCGAACGGGGGCCCGCACCGACGAGCGGGGCGAGCGGGCCACGGAAGACGCGCGGCGGGGGGACGGACCACCGAGGCCCGACGACCCCGAGGGGACAAGGCTGACAAGCGAGAGTCCAACATAACAAAGCATACCCACAGGAGGAGGAGGAGGAGGAGACTGGCTCGGGAGGGGCAGCGTCGAATCCCAGTCGACAATTAATCAAGCAGTGGCGAAGCGTCCCGGCGTGCCTCTTAGCCCTACCAAACAATGTTCTAAGAACCTTTTGTGGTTTCCACGAATTGTTCTTAGAACGTGTCTGGTTGAGATTGTCTTGCTTTAACGCATCGGGCTTATGTTCGAAGAACAGTGTTTTTGTTCTTAGAACATTTCTGGTTCTAAGAACATGTCGTGGTAGGACTACAGGAATGCCAAGACGGTCGGTCCCTCCTCGAATTAAGCACCGCCGATCGGGGCCCCGGAGCGCCGCCCGGCCTGCCCAGCAGGCGGCCTCGCCGGCGAGAGCTCCTCGCCCGAGGTGTCGGCGACGTGTCGCCAGTCCCGGGTCAGTGTCTGCCCGCCCCCCCGAAGCCCTGAGCCAGCCTCGGGGACCCCCAAATCGCGGAAGGGGCCCTGGGGGACACACAAACAAACACGCACAGAGAACAGGATTCCCCACATTTTCCCATGGTGTCTGGGTTTTTTTGTCTTCCCCCCCACTGGCCACATTTTCCCATATTTTCCTGGGAGTGGACGATTAGTTGAGTCTATGTGTTTTTCCCCTCCTGAAAATCGTGTGGTGACGGACCGCGAGGCGACCTCGGAGTCCCCGTCGACCTCACCGCGCGGTCCGCCAACGCACGGCTTCGGAACCTCGGAGGCCCCAGTGGCTCGAGACGTCCTCGGACGACTCGAGTCCCCAGACCGCGTGGTGACCCCGAATGCTCCCCCGACGCACCACGCGGTGTGGTCACCGCACCGATTGGGAATTGGGCCCCCCCGACAAGAGTGAGGCAAATAGAAGGCCTGGTCTGCTCTGTTTCCCGCGAGGCTTATGTTGCTCCCATCGCACTTAAGGGCCACATCCCAGAAATATGTTCGAGCACCCGGAAAAGTGTCGAAAGAGCGTCGAAAGAGTGTCGAACGAGTGTCTCCCAGGGCCCGACACGTGAAAACCCTCGAGTTTTGGGGTACTTTTTTTCTGGCGCTCGAAATTCTTTCTGGTGATCCACGCTAAAGTAGGTTGGAACAGCATCTTGCCGTCGCTCGGACGTCCATTCACTGTGCATTGCTCGGTTACGTGCGTGCTTTGTTTGCTCGATGGTCCAGGACGGTCCTCGATGGTTCTCGCCGAGAAAAACAATCACACGTCCGAGCGATGCCAGGTTCATGACGCGAGGCGCGGCAGCGAGGCGACGAGGAGGGGGGGCCCGCGAGGGCGTGCCCGGGAGGCTCGAGGCGGGACAGGGCGGGCCCGCCGTGGCGCGAGCTGCTCCGCGACGCCCCGGCACGCGGCGCGGCACCCCGAGGGCGTCGAGCGCTCCTCGAGGACGCCGAGCTTTGCGAGCAGCGCGCTGCGAGGACCGCGGCATCGAGGCTCGAAGGCCGAGCAGGGCGGGGGGGGGGGCGTCGCGTCGAGGCTCGAGGCTGGGGGCCCTCGAGGCTCGAAGCTTGGGGGGCCCGTCGGGGGAGGACCGCCGCACGGAGGCCTCCCGGCGGCGCCGGCGGCGACGGCGGCGAGGCCGCTGCGGCCCCGATGCCCAGGCCTTGCCCCGTTGCTTACCACGGGCGCTCTTGCGGGGTCTGCGGCCCCGGGGCCATCACACAGCGATCCGGCCTCGAAGCGGCGCCGGAGGTGGGGTCCAGGGCTCCGCTCGAGGTGTTGTTGTTGCTGGATGTTGCCTGTTATCGTGGCGGCGGATCTCGGGAACGCCCAAAAAAGTGAGGCAAGCAAAAAAAAACCTGGTCTGATCTGGGTCACGAAGTCCAGACGTGTTGCGAGACAGTCTCAAGACTCAGCAACAAGCCCGCTGCGATCTGCAACGGCGGCAACGGAGCACGGGGCGAGAGAGCAGAGGACCCTCGCAGGCCTCCGTCCCTCTCCCCCTCGTCTCGTCTCTCTCCTCGTCTCGTCTCGTCTCGTCTCTCTCCTCATTCGTCTCGCTCCAAATTTGAGGTCACAATGCAATTTTCTGCACTTCTCCCCCGACCGGCTGGGAGGGGTGAGGCATGGTGATGGGCAGGACCAGTCAGCATCGAATCGGCAGATCGGATCGCATCGACATGTGCATCGGATCGGGCTGCATCGGCACGGAATCAAAATCGAGTCGGGTCGGCTACGCTAGGATGCACAACAACGCAGTGCAAGGATCGGGCCGCATCGGATTGTCGCAACATCGGAATCGAATCGGATCGGGATGACCCGAATCGACATCGAATCGAATCGGATCGATCGGATCCAAGTGTGGACAAAAACGTAAGGAGCTTAAAGGTCTGAACATAATGGCAGCGCCTCCGGCTCCGCCCATGGGGAGGTCGCCATGGGAAGCGGGCCCTGGGCCCCGGGGCCTGCATCCCGAGTCGCTTCCCGCTCAACAGCAACAACAACGACGACGACGACAACGACGACGACTACGACGACGACGACATTAACAACAACAACAACAATACTTACAACAACAGCAGCAACTGCAACAGCAACAGCAACAACAACAGCAGCAGCAACAACAACAACACCAACACCAACAACACCAACAACAACAGCAACATCAACAACAACAACCACAGCCACACCAACAACAACAACACCAACAACAACAACAGCAACAACAACACCAACACCAACAACAACCACAGCAACCACAACAACAACAACACCAGCAACAACACCATCAACAACAACAACAACAACAACCATTTTAAGGCTGTACGCTCTTACTTGCCCGCGAGTCATTCAACACGTATACCCTGCACCCTCGAAACCCGCCCTCTTCGTCTTCGATCACACCCCTTTCGGGGGGATTATTTCTCTTTGCTGGGGCCGGCGGGCTTAGACGTACGGGCAAACCGGAACGGGCGGACAATCCTTCGGGGGCGTACATCTCTCTGCCCGCCATTGGAATTGGCGCGGGCCCTGCAAGAGGAGGAGGGGAAGAACGAGGGAGAGTGGGAGGAAGGGGAGGGGGAAGGACGAAGGAAGAGGGAAGATACCACGTTGTGAAGGCGTCCTTGGCGCGTGCGTGGTTCCTGAGCGCCGAAACGCAATTCCAAAATAATTTGTGTTGCGCGGAAATGTCAGGCAGGAGCGGGGGTCCTGAGTAAAATTCGAAGAAGTCTCAGGCGGGAGCACCGTTCCCACGTAAATTGCACGGAAGTCTCAGGCGGGAGCGGGGGTCTTGATTACATTGCGAGGAAGTCTCAGACGGGAGCGCCTTTCCTGAGTAAATTGCGCGGAAGTCTCAGGCGGGAGCGGGGGTCCTGAGTAAAAATCGAGGAAGTCTCAGGCGGGAGCCGTTGTTGTTGTAGCCCGGGGGGCAGGGGCACAGTTTGAGCAGGAAGACTTTCCTTGAGAAAAAACAAGGTGCGAGCCCCGGGGGTGGCACTTCAATCGAACAAAAATCAATGTGCACCGGTGGGGGGGGATCAACAATAATTATTCTTCAAGAATGAAAGTTCAACGACAACGACACCGACACCGACTACAATGACAACAACTACTGCAACAACATAAACAACTGTTCGACAACAGTCCCAGGGCCCGTGGAGGGCCCCGGGAGCCCAAAAGCGACGAGAAACCTGTGGACCCGTTTCTCCCTGGCGAGCCGCCCCCCCCGCGCGCGGAGCAAGCCAGGTGCGGAGCCGGAGGCGCCGCGGGGAGGCGGGTGCCGCGCCGAAGCAGAGGAGAGCCTCGCGAGTTTTCCAGAGTGCACGTTCAGAACGTGCATTCTGGGCTAGAGGAACAGCCATAGAGTGACCTAGGAAACCTCGAGCCCCTTGTGTGCCCAAACTGTTTCTTATGTCAACGTCTTGACTGTACCGCAAGGTTGTGGCCCAAATTTGGACGCCCGAAATGGGTACGGAAAGAATGGGTTCAATGCCCAACGACAAATGTTGTCCCAAACCAACAGCGGCCGCTGTTGGGCAGGCGGCCTCGTGTCTCGAATGGACACAGGCCGCGGCGGCGTGGACAGCGAGTCCTGTTCAGAATGAACAGGATCCGCTGTTGGGCATTGTACCCATTCTTTCCGTGCCCATTTCGTTCGTGCAGAGTTCTGGCGTTAAGCTTCTGCTCGGCTCGCCGCGTCTGGGGGGCCTCACGTCGTGGACCTCTCTCACGGCGCGAGCAGGCCGATAGAGTGAGGAGGGAGGGAGCCAGAAGGAGAGAGAAAGAGAGAGAGAGAGAGAGAGAGAGAGAAAAAAAAAGAAGCGAGCGAGCACCGAGTAGGCCAAGGGAGCAAAGGTGCATCAGCGACGCTGCAACATGCCCTCCCGTCCAGAGCGTCCTCCTCAGAAGTCCCTGCAAGAACTCTGTCGGGCGTGTCCCCCTTCAGGGGGATTTTCGACGACAAATTACCCTGGCGACGTACCCAACCCCTGCGCAAACGCGGGGCGCAAATAGTTTAGGACACTTTATAAGGGGGGCGATGACGGAGCGAGGGTTACATATTTCTGCAGATGGAATTCGGGAGACTCGCAGGACACTGGCTACAGGACACGGACTAGATAAAACTGATTAGTTACAATCACTGAGCAACCCTAGCCGCTTCGAAAGCGGGGATCTCAGATCGCAGCCCCCCAGGGATGGCGAGGTCTAATTTGGGTCCGCGCGGTGCCCCGCTCCGCAGGACCCACCAGCAGGACTCGAAAGTGGCGACAGTTTCACAGATCGCAGCCCCCCAGGGATGGCGAGGTCTAATTTGGGTCCGCGCGGTGCCCCGCTCCGCAGGACCCACCAGCAGGCATCGAAAGTGGCGACAGTTTCACAGATCGCAGCCCCCCAGGGATGGCGAGGTCTAATTTGGGTCCGCGCGTGGCGTCACTGTGCTGGGCCCCCCAGCAGCCTCGAAAGTGGCGACAGTTTCACAGATCGCAGCCCCCCAGGGATGGCGAGGTCTAATTTGGGTCCGCGCGTGGCGTCACTGTGCTGGGCCCCCCAGCAGGCCTCGAAAGTGGCGACAGTTTCACAGATCGCAGCCCCCCAGGGAATGGCGAGGTCTAATTTGGGTCCGCCCGTGGGTCACTGTGCTGGGCCCCCCAGCAGGCCTCGAAAGTGGCGACAGTTTCACAGATCGCAGCCCCCCAGGGATGGCGAGGTCTAATTTGGGTCCGCGCGTGGCGTCACTGTGCTGGGCCCCCCCAGCAGACCTCGAAAGTGGCGACAGTTTCACAGATCGCAGCCCCCCGCAGGTAAGGCAGGAGGAGGCAAGAGGGAGGCGGGACGGGAGGTTCAAAACGAATACCCAACCAAGGAGGGTTGGGAATAACAAATACCATAAACATACACCAAAAAGGTAAAACATACTCAGAAAACAGTCCCCAGAGTATTTTGGGACTATGTTTTGATTATCTTGGGGGGGGGGGTACAATTTTTCGTCGAAAATCCCCCTGTAAGGACAGGCCCGACATAATGCAAGAACTCCTCTTCACCGTGGAAGCGCCCTCCACGATGACAAGCCCCCCATTGGCCGAGGAGGAGGCCTTCTGGCCGCCTCCCGTGCTCGGCTCGCCGCCAGAAAGGGGAGCCTCCCGTCGACGATCTCTTCTGGCCATCGCTCGGACGTCCACTCCATGTGCTGTTTTGCGGGTTCGTGCGTGTTTTTTTTTGTTCGCAGGACGACCCAGGATGCTCCTTCATACAGTCGGGCTGCTGAAATCAGGAGCGCTAAATGAGGGACGCAGCCCCGCTGTGGCTTGCCTGGGTGCACGAGAAGGGCTGGAGGAACAACCACGGAAAGACTTCAGGAACATCGAGCCCCTACCGAATCCAAACCGTTCCTTATTTCAGCGTCTTGGCTGTCATCCCCGTCGAGAGACAGTCCACACGTCCGAACGATGCCAAGTCTTCACGGCGCGATCACGTCTGGGGAGGGGGCGAGGAGCAGAGGCCTGCCGGACCCCAGGCCTCCCCGAGCAGCGAGGCGGCACACGACTTTGGCTCCGAGCGGCAGACGGAGAGGAGGAAGGGGCCCCGGAACACACAAATAAATGGACACAAATAACAGGATGCACCGTATTTTCCCCTGCTTTCTGAGCTTTCGGCTCCCCCACACTTCCCAGAGTTTCCCATCTTTTCCTGGGCATCGACGATTCATTGTGTCTGTGTGTTTTTTTCCCTCCTGACCCAGGTCTCCCCGAGCAGCGAGACGCAACACGACCTTGGCTCCGGGCGGCAGGCGGCGAGGAGGCCGGGCCGGGGCCTCCAGGTCCTCCGACTCCTCGTCGCTGGAGCTGCCTCGGGGACCTTCTGACCGGGGTCCATCCAGACCCGGGCCAACCAGGCTTTGCAGAATCCTGCAAGGTCCTGCACTCAGGCCTGGGCCAATTGGGAGCTGGGCGAGGGCCAGCAAGTCCGTGGCTGCTAAAACGGTCTTCCCGGAAGGAAGAAACACATTCCCGGAAGCAAGCTCAGCGCACTGTAACTAGTAAGCGGGCTGCTCCCCGGCAGAACAAAACAGGCTCCCGAGCTCTGCTTCGGCGGCCACGGACTTGCCGGCCGTCGCCCGGCTTCTGAGCCAATGCGCAGGATCCTGCAAGATCGGGCGGTCTGGCTGACCCCCGTTTGCACTGACCCCCGTCTCAAGGCCCCCGACTGCCCCCGTGGTCCCAGCCGTCGGCGCCGAAGCCGCCCCCGCCGTCCGAGCACGCGCGGCTGGCCGGCGCGGAGCGCACCAGCCGCTGCTCGAGGAAGCCGTCGGGGGAGGGCTGCCGCATGGAGGCCTCCGGTGGCGGCGGCGGCCACGACGACGGAGGGCTGCCGCATGGATGCCTCCCCCTTCTCCACTTCCACCTACTTGTGCCTCCTCCTCCTCCTCCTCCTCCTCCTCCTCTTTCTCCTCCTCCTCCTTATCCTCCTCCTCCTTATCCTGCTCCTCCTTATCCTCCTCCTTATCCTCCTCCTCCCCCCTCCTCCTCCTCCTCCTCCTTATCCTGCTCCAGGATTTGTCAGTAGGGCGGGCTTGCGTTCGCCTGAGACTTCCTCAGAATTTATGATCATGTAACTTAAGGTTTACCAGCGTCTCGCAAATGGAGGGCGGTTCCTTTCCAAAATGTGGTCTTCGCCATGGCACCGCGCACATTTGTCAGAAAAGTTTGCACGAGCTTCGCGGATGGATGGCGAACAGATTTTCGGAAATGAGCTCTGGTTGACGTCCCAGGAATGGTGTCCCGGCACGACTTACAAATATCAGGGCGGAAACAGTCACATTGGTTCGCGGTGTAGAAAGTCCAAGACTCAGCATCGTCAGAACGCAACAGTAAGATTGATTCGCGGCGTTGGAGTCCTAAGAATGGTGATTCGGCACGGCTGAGGACTCTCAGACGGTTTTCTTCTAACATGGCACTTCTCGGAGTAAACAACAACTCTTGCAAGAGCCTATGAAGAGGGAGCTTGGAGAGAGGGTGTATTGTAACATCGTTGATGCATCTTGGGTTTACACTGGTCCTCCTCCTCCTCCTCCTCCTCTTCCGCCTCCTCCCCCCTCCCTCCTGCTCCTCCTCCCCCTCTTCTTCCTCCTCCTCCTCCGCCGCCGCTGAGATCCTGGCGCCGCATTGTTTTCGGGCTGGGAGTTTTCGCATGGTCCCGGGCCTCCAAGATCCTCACGGACCCATCTGGCTCGCAAACACTGGCGAACGAAGATGGGGTCTAGGGCTCAAGCCGTGAGTTTCACGAGAATGTATGTCTTGCTAGCGACGGCGGATCTCCGGGGAGGCCGCACCAGTAGCAGCGGCGACAGAGAGCGGAGCGGAGCGGCGCCGATCTCGCCCAGAGGGCGTCCCGTGTTTGGGAACGGCGGGTGCGCCGAGGCGCCCCAGTTGGACCTGTGAACGTACATAGATTCCATACCCCTCCACAACTCGCCATCGCAAACTAGCGTTTCCCAGTCCCGACGACAACGACGACGACGACGACACGACCCAAGATGAACAGCTGGTCCCCTGGGAAGGCGTCGAGAGCTCCATAGTGCCCACGCCACGCACAACTCTTGACGGCGGAGGTCCGGGGACGGCGAGGACGACAACAGTCAACTCGCAAAACAAGGATGCACGATAAGGATGACAGGGCCTTGGAAGGCAATATCGACATCTTTCGAGAAGGGCGCGGCCAGCGAAAGTGGCCAGGATGAGCCCACGGGACAAGGATGTAAGAGTAGGCTTGGAAAGTCGCTCATCTTTCTGCGGCTTGACTGTAACGCATGATGGCGATTAAGAATAAAAACGAGGGGGAACCTATTGAAAGCATCCGCCACCGTGCCGCTGGGCAGGGAGTGGGCGTGTCCCCAGGTCCTTTGCTCAATCCTCGAAGCCTATCCTCACTCCTGAAGAGTCTTCAGGGGCCTGGAGACAAAATTGCCAATTGCCAGATCTTCTCGGGCTTGTCACAGTTCCCCGCGGCTTGTCGCATGAATCATTGGGGCCCAAGAGGGGTTCAAGACGGACCAAATCTCCCTAAGAAACCCCCAGGATGGTTCAAGAGTGCTCCGAGTCGCCGAAAGATCGCTCCAAGGCGCCAAAGACGGACCAAAGACGGCCCCGAGACTGTCCAAGAGACATCCAAGACACCACCAGCGACCTCCAAGAGGATGATTTCCCATTGGTGTTTGAAGGATTTGGGCGTTCTCGCCTTTTCGGCTTATCGACGCTCCAAGACGGTCCACGAGGCGGCCCCAGGGGCCCCCAAGAGGGCCCCAAGACGGCCCGAGAGGCGCCCAAGACCCAAGACGGCCAAAGAGAGCCCAGAGACGGCCCCAAGAGGGGGCCCAGACGGGGAGCCCGGACGAACATTTCGAGCCCTCGGCCCCGAGGGGCCTCCAAGAGGTCCCAAGAGGCCCCCAAGAGACCCTCAAGAGGATCCATGAGGCCCCAAGCGGCCCCGAGGAGGCCCCAAGAGGCCTCCAAGAGCCCCCAAGAGGCACTCTCCAGAGGCCCTCAGTCGACGCTCCCACGCGCAGGCCCGGAACCAAATCTTCTAATCATCGCCCAGGGCGCTGCTGCCAAACGGCCCCCCTTACGTAGGCACTTCTAGGTCGTCATCCTACATTACGACGACGACGGTGACGACGACGACGAAGATCGGAGGGAGGGCTGCCGAATGCAGGCCTCCAACAACGACGACGACGACGATGCCGAGGCCGACCAAGGCAGACGCGGGATGAGGACAAATCCGGACGAGAACTCAAATCAGGAATACTGTTCAAATCGGGGGCGGCCAAGAGGGGGGCGTGCCAGAGGGGGGGGGTGCAAATCATGGCCGGCGGCATAAGCGCGGCCCAAGGGGGGGGGCAGGGACGTGGTGAAATAAGAAGGGGCGCCATGAAATCTGTGGAGATATCATGGACCCCGCCATGATATCCCCCCCCCCTAGTTCGGCGGTGGACAAGCCTCCCTATAGCAAACCTCCCCTTAGTGAAAACGGCCTGGGACCGAAACCGACGGACCTGGACACGCAAAAATGACGGCCGCGACGCCCTCTCGCGAACCGAAAACGGCCAATTCCTTAATCGACGTGTCAGGGTAGGAGGTCTATCCACCCATCACCCCCCCCCTTTGCCGCCCCCGATACAAAAACTGGCGGGTCTGGAGGTCGCACGGGGCGGCTCGGCCGGTCCAGAGCGCTCCGCAAGGACGCACGGAGCGCCCCAGTACGCCTGGAGCGACCCATCCTCATCCAAAGCTCTCGGGGACGCCAATGCCGACTCCCACGTCGGCGGCGACGAGGATCGAATCTCGAAGATCGAGGCTGTTGGTCGGTTCTCGCTCTCCTGGGCCCTCCTGGTGGAATATCATCGCCATGTGCCAGACTCACCTCGACGTGACCGAACCGCACCCATACGGATAGGCCGCTGATTTTTCAGGGGTGAGGTATGGGCATGCAAAAAGACTTCAGGGGTCACGAACCAAAAACTCGGCGGCCAGCGCTTCAATGGTTCAAAACAGAAACCTTACGTGGTAGTTCCCAACCGTCCTGCGGTGTTGGGTTCGTTCTGAATTGAGATGCCCGAGTCCACTCTCCTCTCCTCCTGCTCCGCCTCCTCCGCCTCCTCCTCCTCCTCCTCCTCTGACCTCCTCCCCCTCCTCCCTCCTACCGTCAACCCCTCACTTTGGCACACCCCTCACACGTTTCGTGGCCCCGTATGGGGGCTCCACCGAGCGCCCAAATGCCCGCGCTCGCATGCGCCGGCCGCACACATTTTGGCACACCCTCACACGCTTCGTGGCCCCATATAGGGGGCACTTCCGAGGGCCCACCGCACCCATTTCCGCACACCCCTCACACGTTTCGCGACCACTGCGGAGCTCCTCCCTCCTCCCATCACCCCCCGCACTTTGGCACACCCCTCGCACGGTTCGTGGCATCATAGCGGCTCCACCGAGCGCCCAAATGCCCGCGCTCGCATGCGCACACTGCACCCCTTTTGGCACACCACTCACCCGCTTCGTGGCCCCAGAAAGGGGACACCACCGAAGGCCCACATGCCGGCGCCCGCATGCGCCCACCGCATCCATTTCTCCACACAGCCCCCACACGATGCGTGGCCCTATTGGGAGCTCTACCGAAGGCCAAATGCCATCGCAAGCGCAAGCGCAAGCGCGCCCACCGCACCCATTTTGGCACACCCCTCGCACGTTTCGTGGCCCCGTAGGGGGCTCCACCGCAGGCTCACATGCCAACGCTCGCATGCGCCAGCCGCACTCATTTTGGCACACCCCTCACTCGTTTCGTGACCACTGCGAAGCTCCACCGAAGGCCCACATGCCAGCGCTCGCATGCGCCCACCGCACCCATGTTGGCGCACTCCTCACACGTTTCGTGGCCGCTACGGGGCTCCACCGAAGGCCCACATGCCAGCGTTCGTATGCGCCCACCGCACCCATTTTGGCACACCCCTCACACGCTTCGCGGCCCCGTAGGGAGCTCACACGCTTCGTGGCCCCAGATGGGGGCACTACCGAAGGCTCAAATGCTAGCGCTTGGATGCGCCCACCGCACCCATGTTGGTACACTCTTCACACGTTTCGAGGCCTCACAGGGAGCTCCACCAAATGGTGTGCATGCACCGACGGCACCAACAACTTGACATGGTTGGGTCCGTCGGCAGGCGTGTTGTTTCAAGACGGGGTCCTCGGAAGTCCCGATCCTTTGCGCAGGGCATCATGTTCAACCAGAGTTGCTGGTGTTCTGGTCTCGGGGCGCTGCGAGGGCCTCTGGAGGCCGAACGCTGAACACAAAACAGCACCAACACAACCGGATTTGATGCTTCAATCCGCCACCGTGCCTCCTGGCACGCTGAGGCGTAGAAGAATGACAAGGTCTCTCTGGTAGGTCAGGTCAGGTGTGCCAGGCGCCTGCACGGCGCATCAGCAGGGCGAGGGTGCACGACCAAACGCCGAGGGCACATGGGTTCGACCAAACGCCGAGGGCGAGAAGGCTCGGCCAAACGCCGAGCGTTTTGGATTCTAAGACGGGGCTGCCCACTCCCTCTACCAGCGGACTCCTGCGTGCATCAGTCAGCCAGCCCGAGGCCGCAGCCCCTCGTGCCCCTCGAGGATGGTGCCCTTCGGGCATGGCAGCGAATGCCCATATCCCCTCCTCCTCCTCCTCCTCCTCCTCCTCCTCCTCCTCCTCCTCCTCCTCCTCCTCCTCCTCCTCCTCCTCCTCCCCCATTCCACGCGTGCCCGCCCGAGATTCCTGCATGTGGCAGCCGATGTCAGGACCCTCATTTCGTGCGCGCCCGCTGGAGGATTGCGCACCTCCCGCATGGCTGCTACCTCCCAGACCCCTCCCACGCGCACCCGCCTGAGGATCGTGCACGTCCCGCATTCCCACGGTCTGCTTCCAAACGCTCCATGGCCTCCCAAGCCACGATCCCCCGTTGCTTCGCCTGCCGAAAGAACCAACCATATGCAATTGTGGGCACCGTCGCTGTATGCACCGCATTCGGTGGTGCCCCCTGTGGGGCCTCGAAACGTGTGAGGGGTGTGCCAAAATGGGTGCGGCGGGCACGTGCGAGCGCTGGCATTTGGGCTCCCGATGGGGTCCCCTATGGGGCCACGGAACGTGTGCGGGTGTGTCAAAAAGGGTGATGTGTGCTCATGTGGCCGCTGGTACTTAGGCTGTCGGTGGAGCCCCCCATGTGGGGCTCCCTATTGGGCCACGAAGCTTGGGTGCGGTGGGCGCGTGCGAGCGCTTGAATGTTCGCCTTCCGGCGGAGCTCCCTATGGGGCCACGTTTCGTGTGAGGGGTGTGCAGAAATCGGTGCGGTGGGCGCATACGAACGCTGGCATGTGGGCCTTCGGTGGGGCTCCCTATTGGGCCACGAAGCTTGGGTGCGGTGGGCGCATGCGAGCGCTTGAATGTTCGCCTTCGGCGGAGCTCTCTGTAGGGCCACGAAGCGTGTCCGGGGTGTGCCAACGTGGGTGCGGTGGGCGCACTCGGGCGATGGCATGTGGGCCTTCGGGGGCTCCCTATGGGGCCACGAAGTGTGTGAGGGGTGTGCCAAAGTGAGTGTGGTGGGCGCATGCGAGCGCTGGCATCTGGGCCTTCGGCGGGGCTCCCTGTGGGCACGACACGTGTGAACAATGTGCCAAACATGGGCGCGGTGGTCGCATACGGGCGCTGGCATTTCGGCCTTCGGTGGGGCTCCCTGTGATGCCACGAGATGTGTGGGGAGTGTGCCGCAATGTACGTGCGGATGGCAGAGGCAAGGACGGGAGGAGGGAGGAAGGGGAGGAGAGGTGGGAGACGCGGGTCGCTGTCCCTGCAAATCGAGGACACACCACCACAAAATGGTTGGGACAAAAACAAATAACCTTGCGACAGACCCAACCACATGCAACTGCGGGCACCATCGATGTATGCACCGCATTCGGTGGAAATCCGTATGGGGCCACGAACCGTGTGGGCGTGGTGGGCGCAGGCGAGCGCTGGAATTTGGGCCTTCGGTGGAGCTCCCAAATGGGGCCACGAAGCGGTGAGGGGTGTACCAAAATGGGTGCGGTGGGTGGATGCGAGCGCTGGCATTGGGGCCTTCGGTGGAGCCCCCTATGGTGCCACGACGCGTGTGAAGGGGTGTACCACAATGGGCGCGGTGGGCGCAAGCGAGCGCTTGCATTGGGGCCTTCGGTGGAGCTCCCTACAAGGCTACGAAACGTCTAAAGGGTTTGCCAAAAACGTGAGGGGCGTACCAACGTGAGCGCGGTGGGCGCATGCGAGCGCTGGCAGTTGGGCCTTCGGTGGGGCACTCATATGAGGCCACGAAACGTGCGCGGGATGTGTCAACATGGGTGCGGTGGGCGCATGTGGGCGCTGGCAACTGGGCCTTCGGTGGAGCTCACTGTGGCGTCACGAAACGTGCGAAGAGTGTGCCAGAATGGGTTCGGTGGGCGCATGCGTGCACTGGCATTTGGGCAATCGGTGAGGCTTCCTAGTGGTCACGAAACGTGTGAGGGGGCGTGTCAAAATGGGTGCGATGGGCGCATGCGAGCGCTGGAATGTTCGCCTTCGGCTGAGATCTTTATGGGGCCACGGAACGTGTGAGGGGTGTGCCACAGTGAGGGGGGTGGCGAGAGGACAGAGGAGGGGGAGGAAGGATGAGGGGGAGGAAGGAGAGAAGGGACGCGGGGGCTGTCCCTTCGAAGCGAGGGCCCACCACCACAAGATGGTTGTGAATGAATCTGCGTTCCGAGCTTCCAAGGCGGCCCGTGCAAGCAACCAAGGACACTAAGATGGCCCACGATGCGTCGAAGACGGCCCAATGCGGCCTCGGAATCGCCCCCACACGGCCCCATGGGACCCGTGGGCGGCCCACGGCGGCGCCACGACGGCCCCCAGACATCCACCATACTGCCAAGAGGGTCCCAAGACAACCCCACGCCCGCGTAAGAGGGCCACACGACGGCACAACAAAAAAACCCGACTGCCTCACAAGAGGCCGAGACATCCCCGAGCCGGCCCAAACGATATTCATCATCATCATCATCATCATCAGCAGCAGCAGCAGCAGCATCAACAGCATCACCATCAGCATCATCATCAGCATCAGCAGCAGCATCATCATCAGCATCAGCATGAGCACAATCATCATCACCATCATAATCATCATCAACAACAAGGTCACCATCACCAACACCATCAGCGTCACCACCGCCAGAACCATCATCATCATCACCACCAGCACCAGCACAGGCACCAGCACCACCATCACCATCATCATCATCATCATCATCATCATCATCATCATCATCATCATCAGCATCATTATCATCATCATACTCATCCTCCTCATCGTCATCGAATCATCGTCATCACAGCATCATCATCCGAAACATCATCATCATCAACAACATCATCATCACCACCACCAGCATCATCAACATCAACATCATCACCATCATCAGCATCATCATCATCACCGTCATCAGCATCATCAGCACCACCATCACCACCGAGCATCGTAATCGTCGTCATTGCCACCACCACCACCATCGTCATCACCACCACCAACCTTACCATCATTATCATCACCACCACCACCGCCATCATCATCGTCATCATCACCACCACGATCATCATAATCGTGATCATGATCATGAGCATGACCATCATCATCATCCTCATCATCCTCATATTCGACGTTGCCCTCATCATCATCATCCTCGTCCTCATCCTCCTCATCCTAATCACCATCATCATCATCACGATCACCATCACCATCACCATCATCCCCGATCACCATCGTCATCACCAATCATCATCACTGCCATCACCATCACCATCATCTGAACCATCATGATCACCAGCATCATCATCACCATCACCATCAGCATCAGCATCATCAGCATCACCAGCAACATCATTACCATCACCACCATCACCACCATCATCATCATCAACAGCATCACCATCCTCATCCTCATCTTCATGGTCCTTATTCTCATCATCGTCATCACCATCACCATCATCATCATCATCATCATCATCATCATCATCATCATCATCATCATCATCATCATCATCATCTTCATCATCCTTATCACGGCTCTCCAAAGCCTGGAGACACGAGGTGTCATACGTGGCGGCCCCCCGTGCCCCCTCGCACTTCTTGCGTCGCCGTCGCTACCCCTACCCCCAACGGTTTCCGAGGGGGAGGGCGGGGTTCACTCCGCTCGGGAGCTCCCGAACGCAGTGAGCGCCACCCTCCCCCTCAGAAATCGTGGGGGGTAGGGGTAGGGTTCGCATGTGGTCCCCTAACCTTTTGTCGGGCGTGTCCCCCTACAGGGGGATTTTCGACGAAAAATGAAACACACCCTCAAAATACAACAAAAACGCAAAAAAATACTAGAAAAATAGTCCCAGGCTATTTTTGGAGTATTTGTTGATTATTTTGGGGATATTTCTTATTTTTCGTCGAAAATCCCCCTGTAGGGAGACAGGCCCGACTTAACCCTAACTGTGGCCGGACCTGCCGCAGGCAGCTGGATACTCTTGGTCGGCCTGGGAAAACCCTGGAGGCACACTGCGGGCCCCAGGGGCCCTCAAAGGAGCGACCCAGGAGAAACAACCTGCCCCCTTTCGAGCGTTTTCGCCCCTAATCGCCTCTGGCCATCGCTCGGACGTTCATTCCCTGTGATTTGTTCGATTTTGTGCGTGGTTTTTTCGCCAAATGATCAAGGATGCTCCTCGATGGTCCTCGCCGAAGGAAAAATGAACACGTCCGAGCGATGCCAAGGCCTCGTCCTCGTCGTCCCCGTCGCTCGTCCTCGTCGATCCCGTTGCCGTTCCCAGACCTCCGCCGTGCCGCCCCCAGAAGTCTGGCGTCGCAAGTTACTCGTGGCGTGGGCCCCTGCTGGCTCCCCTTTGAGGTCCTTCTTCCCCCCCAATTTAGGTCACCCCAGGGCTCGAGTTAAACAGTGTTTTCCGTTTTCGTTTTGCTGTCGTCATCCCTAGTTCTGTCTTCGTTCCACGTAGGCTGCAAAACGAAGTTCAAACGAAAACGGTCCGCGAAATTGCCAAAGCACCGTTTAGCTCGAGCCCTGGGTCACCCCCCATTGCCACCCGCGCGATCTTGCCTAGCCACGAGGTGCCCACGTCACGCACAGTCCGTGACGGCGGAGGTCCAAGGACGGCGGCGAGGACGACGAGGACGACAAACGCAGGATGGCCCCGGGGCCGTTCAAGGAGCGACACCCAAGATGGAAACCCTGTCTCCTTCAGAGGCGTCGAGAGCTCCAGGGTGCCCACGCCACGAGTACTTCGCGACGACGGATTTCTGGGAACGGCACGGCGGAGGTCTGGGAACGGCGGCGAGGACGACGAGGACGACCAGTGCAGGATGGCGATTCGAAACAAAAACGCATGGGAACGATGGAAAGCACTGGCATAATTTTCTGCCGCTGTGAAAAGATTTTGGGAGGGGGCGGTCGGATAACCTCAACGGCTTCGACGCTCCCTCGCGCAGGCTCGGAGCCAAACTTGTAGCTCATCGCCCAAGGCGCCTGGACATTTCTCAATCGTCACCTTCAGTTACAGTCGAGGTACTACCAGAAGGAACGCCAAATAAGGAACCAAAGGGCTTTTCTGGCCACGGTGGGCCTAGGCCACAAGCAAATCCCGCGACATAAATCTAAGAAACGACCCAAATCCCCGAGCCCCTTCCGAACCCAAAGCGGTCCTTATTTCAGCGTCTTGGCTGTACGACGACGGAGGTCGGAGGGAGGGCTGCGGCATGGAGGCCTTCAACGACGAGGCCAGGGACAACGAGGCCGACAAGGATGAGATCGTGTTCTGGCCTCTTGGGCCTTACAAGGGGTGACCGGCGCCACGGCCGGATTCGCCTCGGAGCCCAGGTCAGAACGGAATATGGGATATACGTGTCCCCCTCCCTCCGACTTAGAGGGGGCGTGGGGGACGGACGACGAGGACACGAGGACGAGGACTACGGCAACGACGAGGATGAGGACGACGACGGTCATCGCCGTTCTCGTCGACGTCGGCGACAGCGACGACGGCGATGGCGACCGCTACATCCGACGATGTCATGTTGTTCAGCGCGCGGCCCTAGAAGGTCCCCACCCTTCCCCCTGGGGCAAAGCTTCCCTCTGGATCATGTTATATGACCCCGCGGCCTGAGAACTGGCCCCAGAAGCTGAAAACTAAGAAACATGCCCTGATTGAAACAACTCACATCGCCGGAGATCTGAGGACGACGACCGGCCACCAGCCTCTATGAACGTGTTGCGCACGGACAGCCTGGGAAGATGAACAACTTACCCACACACAAACACACTCGCACGCCCGAACCGAAATGGGTACGGACAACAATTAGTATGATGCCCATGAACTAAAATTGGCCAAAACCGGCAACGTCCGCTGTTGGCCAGGCGACATGGTCCCTCGAACGGACAGCGTCAGGAGCGACGCCGACATCGAGCCCTGTCCAAGACGGAGAGGAGCTGTGTCGGTCTTCTAGAGGCCTCCTAGATCGGGTCCGAGCAGACGGGGTCGACGGATCGCGCCGCATCGCCAATGCCTCGCCGATGTATCGGCGATGCATCGGCGACGTCGGTAATGCATCGGCGACGTCGGCGTGGGGAAACACGGGCTCCACATCGAGCCGCATCGGCGGTGCATAGGCGATGCAGCGCGATCCTCCGACCCCATCTACTCGGACCCCATACAGGAGGCCTGGATCTTCGCCCCCTTTCGGGCGTTGGCAGAACTGTGTTTAGTGGGACCTGGTTTCGTGTTGTGTACTGGGGGTCGCCCCCCCGCCCCGTTCCACTAACCGGAGCTGCCGTCGCGAGAAAAAACACCAGCTATGGCAATTTAGTGATTCTGGCCAATTTAGGGGCTCCAGGACCCTACCACTAATGGGGTCCCCTTACCTGGGGTCCTGGCTATACCCGACCCTTGTTTCCATACCCGAGTCGATCGCACTGGCACGCGTGAGCAGATCCTCGGTAAGGAAACGAACTCTATACACCGACGCTTTTCCCGACCCTGCGCTGAAATTCGCACAGGAACGCGGATTCTGGTGTATACGGAACCCTGGTGTATACATTCTTCGTTGTTTCCGCGGGACATCGGGGAAAAAAGTATACACCACACCATCCCAGCGTCGTCCTCGACCCTCAAAAAGTCCTGGGATTGAAAAAACAACCCGCCACTGGTAATGTGTATGTTCCAGTTTGCGACCTGGCTGACCCCCGTTTGCATTGACCCCCGTCTCTTAAGCTCGAAGGCCCGCCGCACGGGATCCTGCCGGGGCCTCCGCCGCGGCGCGCCAGGGGGAGCCCGGGACGTGGACGCACCCCCGCCCAAGGGGGGCGCGGCGCCGCGGCGCCGGGGGGAGAGCTGCGCGCCCTCCCTCCCTCCCTCCCTCCAAAAGACGAAGCCAGCACGAAGACCAACTCGGGCGAGGATAGCTGAAGGGGCCCTGGGACACACAAAGAAATACACAAATATAACAGGATTCCCCATATTTTCCCATATTTGCTGGGTTTTTGACTTCCTCCCCACTTCCCATATTTCCCCATCTCTTCTGGGAATCGACGATGAATTGTGTCTGTGCGTTTTCCCCTCCTGAATAGCATGGAGGATCTCTGAGATCCGGCGGCTCCGGAGGATGCTCCAGCCTCCGACTCGGCCCAGAGCCGGACGGGGCCGGAGGCCAGCGCGGGGGGGCAGCAGCCACCGTTTACCAGCCTGGGACATATCCCTATCCCTAAGCTTGGCATCGCCTCAACACAATGCCAATCTTAGGGATTCCCTTAGTTTTTCAGGGCGCATCCCTAAGATTGTCATCGCCTTTTGGCGTGCCAATCTTAGGGATAAGGATAAGTTCGAGGCTGGTGAACCGTGAGCCGACCGCCGCGAGAGGCTCCTGGCCAGAACGCTCGACCCCCACCTCTCTCGGGCCGGGTGAAAGGGGGGGATAGCAACTGAGCAGTCTCTTAGGGTGGGGGGCTCAGGGTGAAGTCCATGTGAGCTGTTGCACCTCGAAAATCAATCCGTTCTGTCGCTCGCTGTTTGCAGATTCAAGCCTCGAAAACCCATCGAAACGGCATTTCAGATTTCACCCTTTGCCCTCCACCCGAAGAAACTGATCAGAGCAAAGGAGGGGGGATTGAGAACCAGCTCGCGCAGCTGATTTTCCTGGCGCCTCCCGGCGCCCAGGTATCGAGGAATGGGCCCGGCAGCGGAGCCGAAACCAGCTGCATGCAGCAGATTTCGTACCCCCCCCTTTCCCAATCCTCATTTGCGGTCCTCCTCCTCCTCCTCCTTTTTTCTCCTCCTCCTCCTCCTCCTCCTCCTCCTCCTCCTCCTTTCCTCCTCCTCCTGCTCGTCCTCCTCCTCCCAATCCCCCCCTGTCGCTCGGCCCGACTCTCGGGGGCGCCAGACGGCCTGGACCTCCGACGCTCCGATGTTTTGCTGCAGCCCATGGCGCCCTTCCTCGACTCCGGCCTCGGGGGGACCCGTTTTCGGGGCCCGGGGCCATCAGAGCAGATCGGCGGCTGTCTGGGAGGAGGGGGGCCAAGAATGGGGGGGTAGCGTGTCTCGTGGCCCGCAGCATTATGTGTGCACGGACTTTGGGATGGCCAGAAAGCGTCTTGAGAGAAGAAGAGGGGTCACGATAACTCGGAACTGTCGTGGCCCTGGCCATGCTATCCAGACCGCCTGAGATCGCACGTTGCGAGAGAATGCGAAATTATGACACGCTACCACCAGAATCCTGGACCACATCTTCTTGCGCTTTCCCCAATTCGGCTTGCCTAAGGGTTCTTACTTGGTTACTGGCCATCGCTCAGACGTCCATTCCCTGTGCTTTTTTCGGTCTCGTGCGTGGCTTTTTCGCAGATGAGCAAGGATGTTCCTCGATGGTCCTCGCCGAAGGAAAACTGCACACGTCCGAGCGATGCCAAGGCTAAGAAGAATGGTGCCTCGGGGGGGGCACGTCGACCGCTCCCCAGAGATTCCTCGGGTCTCCCACCTCCGGCGCCTCCTATTGGTACGTTGCCCATTCCCCGGAGACCTTGGGTTCCTCGGGTCCCCCAGATTCCTCGGGTTCCTCAGGTTCCTCGGGTTCCCTGGGTTCCTCGGGTTCCTCGGATATCTCGGGTTCCTCGCATTCCCTGGGTTCCTCGAGTTCCCCGGGTTCCTCGGCAATGCCAAGCAGAATGCCAACTGCCAAGCAATGCCAAGAACTGTGCTCATGCAGTAGGAAACTTTCCCCTAATTGGAGTTCGTGCCAGGTTCATTTCGAACCGGGTCGTTCTGTGATGGTCCTGGGCCCGAAACAGGTCGAAAACGCCTGGTGTGTTAAAGATGTTGAACGCCCAGGCCTCAAGCTTCCCACAATTCTCACCCTCCTCTTGGACGCGCCCCCGCACCTCTCTGCTGGGCTTCTCGAGCGGCGCAAGCACCGGGCCCGAACGGCGGGGCAATGCGGCGTTGGTCGCACTCTCTTCTTCGCGACGCTCGGACCAGAGACGGTTCAGAGCCCCCCTGGCCGACCTGAAGGGGTAGCCGTAGCCGGAGGCGGCGTCCTCCTGTGAGGGGCAACGATAGGGTCAGACCAGCTCCAGGGGGAAACGTCGACCTGCAATCGGCGATGACACCGAGGTCGGTTCCGAGCCTTCCTGGGCAGCTAGAAAGGATAGTCTCGCCATCGCTCGGACGTCCATTCCGTGTGTTTTTTTTCGGTTTCGTGCGTGGTTTTTCCCCCAAATGGTCAAGGATGCTCCTCGATGGTCCTGGCCGAGAAAAATGCACACGTCCGAGCGATGCCGAGGGGCGGCCAGGAAGGATAGTTGGAGGCCGGCTCACGGGGTGGGGGGATACCTCGGCTTGCAATCGGCGATTGCACTGCAGACAGGTCGGCGATGGGCCATCGACCCTCGATAGCAAATCCACACGCTCCTGGGCGGGGTAGGCCACTTATCGGGCACCATCGGCGACGAATGGGCGATTGGGGGTCGATGCATCCTCATCTGGGCCTGTCCGCCCCCTTACGTTGCGCCTGATCCTTGGTGGTGGCACCGCCAGATGATATCCACATCCCCAGGTCTCCGAACTTGTGATTGTTTTTGCAGAATGGACCACTTCCCCAGGATCGGCTATTCATCCCGAGTCGTGCTTTGACGGTCCTGGGACCCTAGGGACACAAAAGGCTGAGAATTCAGAACCACTCTCGTCACCAAACATGCGATGTCCTGACAATCTCAAGACGGGGGTCCCAGAAGTCCCGATCTGTTCCCCAGGGCCAATCTTTCATCCAGAACCGTTTTCGACGGCCCTCGGGCGTGCCGGCAAGGGCCCCAGGAGGCCGAAAACTGCCAAGCACATCCCTACGCATTTTTTAACGACGCGAGCGTGCCCGGGTCATGCTTTCTTATGCGCTCACGGCGCGGGGATGCCGAATGTGGAGCAAGGAGGAGGAGGAGGAGGAGGAGGAGCAGGAGGAGGAGGAGGGAGAGGAGGAGAAGGAGGAGGAGGAGGAGGAGGAGGGGAGGAGGAGGAGGAGGGGAGGAGGAGGAGGAGGAGGAGGAGGAGGAGGAGGAGAAGGAGGAGGAGGAGGAAGAGGAGGAGGAACGAGGAGGAGGGAGGAGGGGGGGGTCCACCAGCAGGTGTGGGGAAAAACACCGAATGGGGGTTCACCACTTGGGGGGTCGCCCATTCCTGGAGGAGATGGCCCCCCCGGGAACACCCCAGAGCCTTCCCAAGGGACCTCTCACGTCAAAACATCTCAACGACCTTCGATCCTGGAACTCTAACCCCCTCGCGTTGGGAACAGATCACGACGGGAGGTTTAGACTACTTCGGCCTCCGGGGGCCCTTTCGGGGCCCCGGGGCTGTCAATAAAACGACTCAGGGCAAAAAGCCGGTCCCAGGGAAGGGCCACAGAGCCTTCCAAAGGGACCTCTCACGATATATTTTGTTCCCATCCTACTGAAGGACCACATCCCAAAAATAATTTCGAGCACCCGGAAAAGTGTCAAAGGAGTGTCGAAGCAGTGTCGAAACAGCGTCGGGCGAGTGTCTCCCAGGGCCCGACACGTGAAAACCGTTGAATTTCGGAACTTTTCTGGCGCTCGAAATTCTTTCTGGCGATCAAGGCCAAAGTAGTTTGGAGCATCATAACTCTCACGTCGAAACATCTCAACGACCTTCGATCCTCGAACTCCAACCCCCTCGCGTTGGGAACAGATCACGACGGGAGGTTTGGACTACTTCGGCCCCCGGGGGCCCTTGCGGGGCCCCGGGGCTGTCCTCCTACAGGGAGATTCTGGAGGAAAAATAAAACAAATAGTCAAACAATATCCCCCAAATATTCAAAAATGATGCAACAAATCGTCCCTGGAGTATTTTTTGGTTTTGCACTATTTTTGAATATTTCCCCTGTAGAGGGACACGCCCGACTTCACCTTACGGGGCCCCGGGGCTGTCAATAAAGCGACTCAGGATAGAAAGCCGGTCCTGGGAAAGGGGTCCTGACCTCTGGGGGTTGACGTCATGACAGATCATGACGTCGGGGCCTGGAATCCTGCAACCTCGATTTCCTGGAACGGGTGACCCCCCTGGCGATGACCCCGCCCCTTGGCACTGCCCGACCTTCGGGGGGGCACGGACGCTGGCGCGCTGGGGCCAGACCTTCTGGCGGCCTCATGGTCTCCGACGGCATGCTTTTTTGTTCAAATCCCGTGCGGGTTGTCCCTCAATCTCGGTTGTCCCGTCCGGCCCGTGTTCCCTCGTTTCGGCCCCAGTCCGCCTTTCTTTGCTGCCGACGCGAAACCGGCCACCACGAAATCGCCAAAACACCGTTTGGGTCGACCCCTGCCCCAAACGCCATCAGGAATGGAGTTGGGGCGGAGTACTTGCCCCAGGGAAGGGGCTGGAAGGGGTCTCCGCTCTCTGGGGTGAAGTCGGGACTCTGCCCCTCGCCTCTACAGGAGGACTATATTCAAAAATAGCCAAAAAGCAGTCTGGGGACCATTTGTGGAATATTTGTTAGTATTTGGGGGATATTGTCTGACTATCTTTAGATCGGGCGTGTCCCCCTACAGGGGGAATTTGGACGAAAAATAAAAAATACAAAAAAATACTCCCAAATAATCAAAACTATTCAACACATCTTCAAAAAATACCCAACATAGTCAAAAATCACTCAATACACAAAATGCTCCAAATAATCCCCAGACCATTCTTTGACTATTTTTGAAGAGCCCCCCTGTAAAGGGACAGGCCCGACTTGGGACTATTTCTAAGTTTTCGCTCAAAACCCCCCCTGTAGGGGGACAGGCCCGACCCGACTCTGGAGCCGCGCACGGACACAGGGGAACAAGCAAAACGGCAGAAACAGGATACTTCCGGAGGTCCGCGCGGAGTATCCTTGGATCGGCGCCAGTGAAGGAGCCCCAGGACACACAAATCAATTCGGCGGTGGACAAACCTCCCTTTAGAAAACCTCCACTTAGTGAAAACGGCCCGGGACCGAAGCCGACGGACCTGGACCCGCAAAAATGACGGCCGCGACGCCCTCTCGCGAAACGGAAACGACCGATTCCTGAATCGACGCGTCAGGGTAGGAGGCCCATCCACCTCCGATGATAAAAACACACAAGTCCCAAGCTTCCCCACATTTTCCCATCTTTTCCTCTCAGTTCTCGTCCTCCCCCCCCCCCACTTCCCAGATGTTCCCAGACCTCCCGGGAAATTCGACGATTCACTGTGTCTGTCTCTGTGTGTGTTTCCCCGCCTGAGCGGGAGGCGCCGCGGACTCCGGCGCCGACCCGAGGAATGCGCGCGGACCTCCCAAGAAGTGCATGCTCATGACTGAAGGGGCCCCAGAACACACAAATAAGTACACACAAATAAAAGGATCCCCCATATTTTCCCATATTTTCTGGGTTTTTGTCTTCCCCCCCACTTCCCAGATGTTCCCATATTTTCTGGGAATCGACGATTAATTGTGTCTGTGTGTGTTTTTCCCTTCCTGAATGACGCTCTTCCCTGTCTTCCCCGAGGACAGAGAAATCACGCCGTCGAGCGTCTGGCGGCGGGCTCCTCGTCCTCCTCGTGGGTGGGCGACGAGGTCAGGGCGGGCGACGTGGGGAGCGAGAAGTTGGCGGCGGACATCCCCCCCGAGGATCGCGCGCTTCCCCAGTAAGAGGGCGCGAGTGGAGGGGGGGAGGGGCCTCGGGCGCGCGCGTGCCGCTGCACGGCCAAAATGGCTTGGGCCAAAATGGCTCTGGGTTGAGCAAAGACCGACCGCCCCGGCATTGCTACGTGCCCACCGAGACACGCTGTGAGAACAACATAATTTTCTAAGGCCCAGAACTCTGTTCTGTAGAAAAGACGGTTTCAGCCATACGCGTTTCAATGCCATTTCATGGACCACAACATGTTGTCATAAGATTATGTAGCGGGCCGATGGGCAAGCCAGGACGCCTCGCCACTGCGTGAATGGGTGGATGGGAATGATGGGGAGGAGGGGATGCGGAAAAAGGAGGGCGGGGGCAAGAGGCAGGAGGGAGAGGAGGGAGAGGAGGGAGGATGAGATGGAGGAAGGGAGGCCAGACAGGAGGGAGAGAGGGAGCACGGAGGCAAGGAGCAAGCAGGAGAGAGGACGACGATGATCAGATATCAAGACATATAGGGACGTGAAGAGCAGATGGACTGACTGCAGGGGCGGGATGGTCGGAGAAGGAGGCTGAAAGGGAGCAGGAGCGGGAATGGGAGAATGATAAGGAGAAAGAGTGGTCGGAGGAGAAGGAAGGGAAGACGACGAGTGAAGAGAAAGAAGAAAACGATCTCGGGGCCAGACCCGGGTCAGTCAAGAATTGCGGGATCCTGCGCGATCCTGCACCCAAACGCGGGTCAGCGGAACCTGGCTCCGCAGAGTCCTGCAAGATCTGGCGCTCTGACTGACCCCTGTTTGCGCTGACCCCCTATCGCTTGAGCCCCGACTATCGTCCCAAAGGGATCGGCCAGCGTGCCTCCTCTGTCGGCCCTCGGGGATCTGCTGACCTGGGTCAATCAGACCCGGGTCAGGAACCCCAAAACTGAAATGCACGAGCAAAAAACTGCAACGCAGGGCTTCGCAAACCGGGGTCAACCAACATGCGCGGCCGCCTCGCGGCCACGAGCGGCTCGCTAACCCGGGTCAGCCAGAGGGGGTCTTCGCAGGATCCTGCAGGATCCGGTGCCCTGGCTTTAAGTCGGGCATGTCCCCCTACAGGGGGATTTTGGAGGAAAAATGAAAAGTAGTCCAAACATAATCCAAAATTGTCAAACAATTTTTAAAAAATAGTCCCCAGACTAGTTTTTACTATTTTTGAATATTCCTCCTGTAGAGGGACAGGCCCCGACTGAACCCTGGCTGACCCGTCTCTTAAGCGTCGAGGCCCGCCGCACGGGATCCTGCCAGGGCCTCCGCCGCGGCGCGCCAGGGGGAACCCGGGACGTGGACGCACCCCCGCCCAAGGGGGACGAGGCGTCGAGGAGCCGGGGGGAGAGCTGCGCGTCCTCCATCCCTCCCTCCCTCCAAACACGAAACCAGGACGAAGACAAACTCGGGTGAGCATAGCATCGAGAATCTCTGAGATCCGGCGGCTCTGGAGGATGTTTCGGGCGCCGCGTCCATCTCAGAGCGTTCTGAAACGCTCTGAGAGCGTTCCGCAACGCTCTGGAACGGAGTTATCTTCGTCCTGACCCCGTCCGACCTCTTCTCTCTCTCTCTCTCTCCCTCTCTTTCCTTCGCTCCACTCCACACGGCCCGAGAGGTTCCCCGAGATTGCCCAATCATCATCCAAGACGGCCTCAAGACAGACCAGGAAGGTCCTAGACGGCACAGAACGACCCCAAGAGATCTCCAACCTTGCCCAAGAGGGCCTCTCGAGAGACCCAAGACGGCCTTCGGGATCCCCACGACGGTCCAAGACGGCCCCAGGTCCGGGCTACGACGGCGGCAACAGACCCTGCAGACGGCGACGAAGGCCCCAAGACGGCCCAAGAGAGCTTCAAGACGGCCCCTAAGACGGCCCAAGGTGGACCCCCAAGACTGCCCCACACGGGCCCAAACGATCCCCTCCTCAACATCATGACCATCAGGATGTTCCATATCGCAGTCGTCCGCTGAGAGGCTCCATGTTCTCTTTCTCCTCCCCCTGACCCCACCCCTGCTCATCGTTTCCTTGATCCTCCTTCGCCGCCTCAGGACGACTTCGGACGATCCAAGATACGACGGTCGAAGTGTGGCATCGGACTGCGATGTGCATTTTACAAAATCCTGCCGTTTCTCGGGAAATTGATTTGGAAGCACCATGACGCCACGGTGGAAAGCATCGCCGCACGCAGCTACTATATATATATATATGTATAAATATGTATATGTGTATGTAAGATTCCATATATATAAATATATATAACATTCGTAAGTGTATACATGCATGGGTTTAGGTATTCAACAATGTGCGGATGTGAGCATACATGCGTTCATATGCACCACTTTACTTGCGCACATGAACAACTGTCGCAACGTGTATGTGTCATGTGTGTAAACACGCATGCACATATACCAGGTCATGTACTTGCGCATATACATATAGGCATGAACGCTTACAAATACATACATATATGCAAATGTACATGTACATACGTGTATACAGACATACATACACGCCTGTGCACACATATTCACACCACACATACATACATACACCCCGGCTCCCATGCCTGCACACATACATGCGTACACACACACGGACGCACGTATACATTTAAATACACATCTACATACATACATACACACATACATGTATGCATACATGTACGCATGCATGTAAACATACATGCGCACGTGCATACGTACACACATACCTATATACACATGCACATACATGAACACAACCATGCACACACGCACATCAACTCACCCGTCCATGCATACATACATGCACTCATGCATCCATACATACATGCATGCACGCAAACATGCACACACATACATACATACAAACTTTCATTGTTCCATATCTATGTATACGCAAAACCGTACATATATACATACACGTATATATATATATATATATATATATATACACGTGTTTTGTTTGTGGGTCGAGAGCGAACCTCTTCCGGTTAGGAGCTAGGCGGGCCGCGCAAAACGCGATTTGGGGAGACAGGGCGCGGGCGGGCGGGGCCTCAGGCGGCCGGACGGCGCGGGGTGCACGCGGTGCTGAAAAGCTTGCACCGGAAAAAAAAAACGCCTTGGACAGGAGCTGGAGGCGAATTCCCGGAGGGAGAGCGAAGTGGCGTTGCCGTGGACGGCGCGTCAAAATCACCATCCTCAAGAGCTGCGTGCGGAAGGACGTAACCAGGTCGACGTCCGGGGGGTACAGGTACACCGGGTAGGCGAAGAGCAACTGGTGCCATCAAGTGGCGAGGATGGGCCCAGGAGATGAGGAGGACCACGAAGACGATGCGCACCGTTGTGCCACCCGGTGGTCTGTAGCGGCCTGGGGTGGTAGTCCAATCCACGTCCAGGGGGCAGCCAGGAGGTGCGGCCAGAAGCAAGGCCGTCTGTGTCCGCGTGGCCGGGGGCCGGGCCTGAGCCGTGCTGCCCAGGGCAAGCGGGGCCGCCGAAGCGGCAAGGTGCAGTGCCAAGCACCAGGCCGGAGCTGCGCTGTGCCAGGCGCTGCTGCCATGGGGGGGGGGGGGAACGAGCGGGGGGGGGAAGAAGCGAACAGGGAGGAGGGAGGCCGGCGCCCCGCGCCGACCGAAGTCGCGCCAGCTTGCACCGAGGTGCCCACGTGGGGACAAGCCCCAATGTCCCAACGCCGGAAAATACATGTATACACACATATACAATCATATGTGCATATCTACGTGTACACGCATGTGCAGACACGTGTGGTTGAATGTATGATGTCACGCTCGTATGTATATACAACACGACATGCATATAGCACTACACATGTTTGTGTTAGACTCTCTCAATGTGTCTCTCTCCCTCTCCCTCTGTCGGGGTCGCGGGGGGGGGGGGGGGGAGGGCGTTCGCGGAGGAGACGACGGAGGAAGGAGGCGGATGGAGGGAGACGGATGGGGGGCGGGCAGGATAGGGGCGATATAAGCGAGGGCGCGACTGAGCGAGGGAAACACGATCACCCAACGCCGACTCGGAAACCAACTATGTCGGATCGAAATTCGGCAAACAAAATGGACAGCGTCGAAATCAATGCGCGCCAGACCGAGTCGCAATTCGGAGTCGAATCGGATCGAAAACGAGATCTTCGAGATCGAACTGATGCAAATCGACGGAGCTAAAATGCTTGAGGGCGGGGGGGGGCGAGCGGCAGAGAAACCAGGGAGGAGCGAGCGGGGAGGAGCGAGGGGGGACGAGCGGGAGGAGGAGAGGGAGGAGAGAAGGAGGAGGAGCGAGGCAGGAGGAGAGGAGCGAGGAAGGACAGGAAACGAGGCCAATCAGGGAGGAGCGGGGGGAGGAGAAGAGGCCAATCATGGGGGGGGCGGGGGGGGGGGGCGGAAGGCGGGCGCGGGCCCGAGCGCGGGCGCGGCCGCGAGCAGGTCCGCGCGGGGGGCTGGCTGGGGGCGAGGGAGGGAGGCTGGAAAGGGTGGATGGTGGAAGCGTGATGGGCCGATTGTCCACCCCCAATACCATAGGCGGGAGGTGGAGGTGGAGGACCTCCCCACCCTCCCTTCCCCCCCATCCTATGGTATTGGTGGTGGAAATCTGGCCCATTCGAAAGGGGGTGCACGAGGGGAAAGGGGGGGGTGGATGGGGGGGGGGCAGGAGGGGGGGGGAGGGGGGTGGAGGGGGGGTGTCTCCCCATTGGAATCTCCGTGGTTCACTGCCACCCCTCGGGGCGGGGCTGGAAGGGGGGGAGGAGGAGTGAAGGGAATGGCGGGGTTGAGGGGGGCTGGAGGAGGAGGAGGAGGGGGAGGGGCGCACGGCCTTCAGGAAGAGCTCCGGCGGGTGAAGCCAGCTGGAAGATGTGCACGGCGAGCTGTCTGCCGAAGTCGAGCGGCAGCGAATCTCTGGAAAGCTCGGGCCCCACCCCTACTCCCTTTCAGGGCGTGGCGAGCAGAATGAAATGTGTCAAGAAATACAGCTATAGAAGGATGGCGCCATTTGAAAAAGGGTGCGAGCGGGAACAGACAAGGAAGGTTGCGAGATGAGCTGGCTCCAGGAGGCAGATGCGGAAACTTCGAACGCAGTGGCTCGGCAACTCGCGGGCACCGGGGGACATGTAACAAAGTGTCGCTCGATGGGGCCCCACAGAAGAGACAAGCATGTGTCCTACCTCTAAATCTACCTGTCGCGCACCACGCATTCCTGATCGTAAGGGGGCAGGAGGGAGCGAGGAACGGGGGGGCATCAGCACACAGCCTAAACAGGAACATATAAACCGAATCAGCATTCTCATTCGTAGCGAGCGGGAGGAAGCGCCGAAGACGAGCGAGCAATAAACGGCGCGTGGAAGAGGGCCTCATTTCAGAAGCGCATGCTCTGCTTTATGCTGGAACCGAAGATCGCCGAATGCAGGGGCGCGCGGAATGCGACTCAGCTGGTCATTGTTATTCACCATACTCAAAAACGCACTCTCTTTCCACCGCGGGTGGCGGTCGTGCAACGCGATGCATTCGTCGTTCTCAGCGAACTCGCGCAGCCTGGCCGCGCAGGAGAAGAACGCTCTCGACATAGTGGCAGCGCGGAACATGGCCGCGCGCAATGCACTGGAAGCTTCTGGCGGCAACGCCGAACCCGAGACCGTCGAGGTTCCGAAGGACGTCCGACGCGATGGCATTACGAGGTCCGTTGACGAGAAACTGCAGGGAGCGAGCGGTTTCCGATCTGCAGGGCGAAGGTGGTCGGGTAGTAGAACTGCGAATCATGAGACAATACCGAGACGGCGTACACGTTGAACCGAGCGAGCGAGCGGAGAATCCCGAGACCGAGTCCTTGAATGGCTTTCGCCCTGTCGAGGCACTTCAGAACGGGCACCTGCCAGCTCCTGTCACGGCCGCCCGGCCCTAAACAAATTCCGAGATACTTGGCAGCCTGGCAGCAAGCAAACTCTGCGGCCGTAATTCCGCGCTCACGAAGAAGAGTCTGGAACTCGTCGCGCGAGAAGGGGTGGATCAGACCAACAGTGGTCTTGAAGATGTTAAGGGAGGCGCCTGCGCCGGCGCTCGCGACGTCCCAGGCCGGCAGCGCAAGCGCGAGCGACGAGAAAATATTCGAACTGGCCAGGCCTGTGTCATCCGCGAATACACCTAGTTCGCCCAGCTGGGGCGGCAATATGTAGCGTAGGTATCTGAGGAACGGGTCGAACGCGATACAAGAGAGCGAGCCTGATAAGGGGCGCCCTTGCTTGATCCCTCGGAGAGCCCAATGCCCGGCAGCGCGGGCCCCGCAGAAGTTCATGCCGACCCAGGCCCGAGAGTAGGAGGAGACGAACGGCCCGAATGATATGCCCAGGAATTCCCATAGCTTCTAGGGCCCACCAGATCATCGCGCGGAGGAGGCCGGGGAAGGCGGTGCGCACATCGAAAAAGGCGAAACCCGTGAATCGGAAGCCATCTGGCAGCACCACTGCAAAGCCCAAGACTCGAGGGCGATGATCTTCTCATTCGTGCGTCGGCTGCGGACCAAACCTCGTTGCTCAGGGAAGGCAGTTTCACGGCGCGCGGCCGAAATCGGGATGGTGAGGGTCCTGGAGATCAATTTATTGTCGGTGTTCGACAGGGCGATGGGGCGGGTGAACTTTGGCTTCCGATAAACACCTAGGGTCCGGCCCTCGCCCTCGACTCCCATGGCCAGGACGATAGCGAAGCAAAAGTTGAAATCGCTAGACACGTTGCCGCCGCGCAGCAAC
Organism: Prorocentrum cordatum; assembly: GCA_963575745.1. NCBI lineage: Eukaryota > Dinophyceae > Prorocentrales > Prorocentraceae > Prorocentrum > Prorocentrum cordatum. Next base: position 138,455 of record CAUYUJ010016134.1, on the reverse strand, counting down.
TCGAGGTAGAAAGCGAAAATGATCGTTGATCCCTGTGTTCCTGACCTGGTCCACCCAGAGTCAGGGATTCCGTCGGGGTTACACCAGGGCAATGGATTTTCCTCACGCTTTCGCAGAGCCCCCCGAAGCAGATGTCCCAAAAGATGTGGTCAGGCGCAGGAACAACGTAACCACGAAAAGTGTGTCGAGCATCCTCCGAGCCTTCCTCCAAGCTGTGCGCAGACCCCCAGTGGTTCGCCAGGATTTCAGCAACGCGGTCAGGATCAGAAACGTCCTGCCCAGCGGGGTCAGTGACCCCTCCCAGAGAAACGCGCCGATTGGCACCTCCCCAAGACGAAAGATATTCCGTCAATCGCCGCTTAGAGGAAGCCTTCCTACTAGGATGCATTTGCGGATCGCGGTCGATCTCCGCTATGTTGGCTTTGATGTTGTCCGCTGCCAAACCATCGAGCCACCTGTAGAAACCGCGCCCTGGGGTCTTCAACTCGGTCGCAGCCGACGGGGGGGCTCGAGCGACCTACAAGTGATTTCACCGCCCCAACTCTCAGGGCTGCATCAAACAGCCACCTGCTGGGCGCCGCTGGGTTTTTTCTTCTCCTTCAGTGTTCCGCCATGGCCACGGCTGCCGCTGCCATGGAACGCGGCATCAAGTCGACCCTTGAGAAGGTTGACTCGATGAACAGCAACTTCGCCAAGCAGTTCGCCGACGTCAATTTGACTTTGTCCGAGCTGCCACAGCTGAAGGGGCACGTGGGCACCGCCAACGCGAAACTCAACGAGCTCCGCCACCGCCTGGAGGTACTGGAGAGCAAGCAGGCCGGCGCGGTCATGGACGCACAGGTAGCCGCAGAGTTTGCCAAGCTCGAGGCCAAGATCAACAGCTCCTCCCTCGCAGGGTCTAGCGGCGGCAGCACCGCGTCGTTGCCCTCGGCCAAGAAGCGCCAGATCGAGCCAGGCACGCACGCTGGCCCAGGACGTCACGACGACCCTCTTCAGGCCGAACACCGCGACAAGCAGAAGGCATGGATCACGGGTTTCGTCTCTCCGATGCTTGGCGCCACCCTCGAGCAGCGCGGGCGCGCGCTGCTCGGCCTGATTCCTAGCCGCCGCAGCGCCAGCGCCACCATCCGCGGCTACAACCTCAGACAGGGCTACAGCATCCGCTTCAGCAGTGAGGCAGGCGCCAAGCACTTCGTCGTCCAGTTCAAGAACGCCGCGCCCCAGTTCCAGGACGCCGCGCCCAACTCCACCATCACGCTCAGAGTGCGCTACGACGCCCCCATGTCCATCCGCGTCAAGAACAAGTACCTCGGGGGACTCTGGCAGGCCGTCCTGCTGGCGCTCAAGAGTGACGGCAAGTGGAACGACAAGCACACCATGGGCTCCAACGCCTTCAAGGGCGTGCTCTACCTCAAGACGGACAGCGGCACTTCATCCTCTTCACGCTGGTGGCCAAGGACCGCGACCAGTTCGAGTGCGACCCCAACACCGCCAACCTTTCCAAGTTCGGGCTCGACTCCGTCGCCGTTGCGGAGATGATCTCGACCGCGATGGAATAGGAAGCCACGCCGCTGGAACCGAGTACTGACATGCCGCTGTGTTCTCCTGGCGTCGATGAGAGCGGGCAGATCATCGACTGTGGTGATAGCGACAGCGCCAGTTCGACCTCGTCTTCACCTGCTTCGTCTTCTGCTACCTGTTCCTCTTCCTCCGCCAGTTCGCCGCCGTCTTTAGCCGCCAGCTCTTTCGGCGGCCTGCTCTTCCTTGTCACCAAGCACTTCTCCATCGTTACGTGGAACGTGCAAGCCCTCTTTGGCTCTACGTCTTCCCAGATTCAGCCGACGATCGACACGTTCGCTCCGCCTCGAAAGCGCATTCCAACACACGACCTAATTGCTCTCCAGGAGATTCACGGGACCCCCGAGGACCTCCATTACCTTCGTAACGAGATTGAGGGTTTGCACGGCTATGGCACGCTCTTCCCCTGTGGCATTAAAGGCGGCTGCATTCTCCTGCTCCATCCTAGGCTCGCGAGGCGTTTCACCAGCGTCGCCCATCATGTACTCCGAAAGGGGTCGAGCGCATGAGCTTGTTCTGCGCGGTCCGCACGGCACGTTACAGCTTATTAATACACACGTTGGCCCGTCGCTCCCCTTCCCTGCTCGGCAACAAGTGCTACAACATATCAAGCGTCGTTCTCTTCAACCCGCTCACGCTACTTCGTATCTTCTTGGGGGTTTCAATTTTTGCTCTGAGGGGGAAGGCCTCACTCACACCAGCTCGCACACTACGTTCTCCTCCTGCTCGCTCGCCAAGCTGTTCAGCCGTCTCTTCCCGCACCACACCGAGGTCGAACAGCCGTCGTGCACGCACAGACGCACAGTCGTTAATGCAGGTTCTCGCTTGGTCAAGTCGATCGCCAGGCTCGACAGGATTTACACTACAGCCTACAGTGCGGTGCCTATCGATTTGCAGGCCCATTCCCTGACGCTTGCAGCAGTTTGTGATCTAGAATGGCCTTCAGATCATGTGCCGGTGTGCCTGTCGCTGTCGCCGTTTCGGCTCTTTTGGCCCAGTGAGGATTGCTTCCTGGGTATGCAAGCACCAGTCTGTTCCTGGCCAGATCGACGCGGTCTTGGCCACCGTTCCCCCGCTCTCTGACGAGCCCGCCCAAGCTGCACTGGAGATTAAAGATGTGATTCGTGCCGCCGCTGCCGCTGATCGTCGCGTTTCATCGACACGTCCGACTACAGCTGGACCGACATGCCAAGTTTTTACAGCAGGAGGAGGAGGAGGAGGAGGAGGGGGCGAGAGGAGAACGAGGAGGAGGAGGAGGAGGAGGAGAACGAGGAGGCGGAGGAGGAGGAGGAGGGGGGGGAGGAAGAGGAGGAGAACGAGGAGGAGGAGGAGGAGGAGGAGGAGGAGGAGGAGGAGGAGGAAGGAGGGGGCAGAGGGGGTCAGAAGAAAACCGAAAGGTACAAGCATGAGCTCTCAGAGGTCCGCGTGGATCTGTTGGGTCGGCGCTGCGGCGTCCCCGCTCCGCCTCCACAAAATGCGGGCTGCCCAGCTTTGAAAATTCGGCCGGGCGAAAATACGGCCACGTCCGTGGTCAGCTGGCCTCCCCAGGGGGGTCGGGAGAAGCTGCCGTCAGGGGCAACGAGAAGGGGGGACTGGCATATGGGGGGACGCATCGACCTGACATCGGCGATACATCGCCGATAAATCGGCGACAGGCTCCCGACAGTGAATCCGCACGATGCTGGGCAGGTTGGGGCTATCGGACCCTATCGGCGATCAATGGGCGGTTGGGGGTGGATGCATTCCCCGCCTGTGCCGATCCCCCCTTTGGTGTCCGTTCCATGGGAGCCTGCGTGGCCCCCGGCGCTGTCCAATTTGGGCCTGATTTGGACCCGATTTGGAACACATTTGGACCGGATTTGGACTGGATTCGTGGGGGCTAGGAGACGAGGAGGGGGAGGGGGAACAGGAGGGGAGAGGAGGAGCAGGAGGATGGGCCAAATGTGGCCCCCACGCTGTCCACATGCAGAAAAAGCTGATTTCAGTGTCGCCGCCCAAGGCTCCCCTGACCAGACATCATCGAACCCCCCCTATCGTTGCCCCTGCTCCCATGAGCGAACAAGACAACCTCCTCAGGCCACGGGAAAGGCACGGCCATGCCAGAAACTCGTTTGATGATCGGCCGGTCTTCCACCTTCGGGCCCCGGGGGAGTGCCCAGTCTCCCCATACCCTGGCCTCCTATCGGGGATGGACATGATCCCCATTGGCAAAAAGACCCGCGGATGAAACTGGCCCAGGACCAGTCCCCGCGGGCGCAGGCGCCCATGACGTGCGGCCGCAGCGCCACTCGAGAACCGAAGAATCAGGGCAATTTGATGATCAAGGGCTCCCAACTTCGCGCTTCGCGCTGAGCGAAGCGCGAAGTGCGAATGACTTCGCGCTCTCGCGCCGCCTCCCAGGGGAGAAGAGGAGGAAGAGGAGAAATCGCAGCCGATTCGCGAAGCGCAAAAACCTTCGCGCCCTCGAGGGCGCCCTTGATGATCGACTTGTCAGGTTTGGGGGGACCCGTCGACCTCCGACTCGAGGCGGCCAGCAGACCGCGGGGCCACCATAGATGGCCCTGGCCCGCTGTGGGAACGAAAATGCGCTATATATTGGCTCTGGGCGCCGCGGCGCGCACTGCCATGCTGGCGAAGAATTAGCCAAGCGATTTCTGGCGGCATCGACGAGGCCCGGACCGGCGACGCGCCCCGCCCCGCTCGGGCCCACCAGTGGCGATGACGGCGGCGGCGAGGGCGCCAAGGACGACGACCAGTGACGACGACGACGGCGGCGATGGCGGCGGCGGCGATGACCACGGCGACTCGGCGGCGAGCCCGAGGGGTGGAGTGAGACGGGGCACGCCGCTTCGGAAGGCGGCGGTGTCTCTCTCGGCCTTCCGAGAGGCCCCGTGCGCCTTCTTCGAAGCCACCCGCGGCTTCTCAGAGGGCGCGAGGGCTCCGAAAAACCCCGCGGCTCTCTGAGAAGGTCTGCCGCCTCCTCCTCCTCCTCATCATCATCATCATCCTCCTCCTCCTCCTCCCCTCTCTCCTCCTCTCTCTCCTACTCCCCCTCTCTCTCCTCCTCCTCCTCCTCCTCCTCCTCCTCCTCCTCCTCCTCCTCCTCCCTCCTCCTCCCTCCTCCTCCTCCTCCTCCTCCTCCTCCTCCTCCTCCTCCTCCTCCTCCTCCCTCCTCCTCCTCCTCCTCCTCCTCCTCCTCCTCCTCTCCTCCTCCTCCTCCTCCTCCTCCTCCTCCTCCTCCTCCTCCTCCTCCTCCTCCTCCTCCTCCTCCTCCTCCTCCTCCTCCTCCTCCTCCTCCTCCTCCTCCTCCTCCTCCTCCTCCCCTCCCCCCTCCTCCCCCTCCTCCTCCTCCTCCTCCTCCTCCTCCTCCTCCGGCGCGAGAACTTCCCCCCTGGGCTCTCCGCCGACATACGGTCCACCGACAACCCAAGGCGACAGCCTGGCGACAACACTGGAAGTCACTTGGGCGTCCAGGGCCTCCGCCTTCTGCAGAGGGCAGGAAACCACCCTGATCTCATAAGAAGCACCTCTACAAGGGGAGCCCGTTTGTAGACGCACCCGATACGGTGGAGTCGACGTGGGCATTGGCTGTTGAGAAAACGCCCAGCCCGTCTAGACAACGCCACTTAGCCTAACCAAATTGTCTGGTAGGGTCCTATCATTATATGTCTCTCTCAATCTATTATAATTACTATTAGTCTTGTTATCATTGTTATCATCATTACTATTGTATTATAATGCTTATTATATTATTCGTATTGTGCTTTTCTTTATCGTTTACAAAAAAACGTACACACAACTTTGTTTTCTGCGGAAACAATAGTTTTAACATACTATTCTGTTTCGCCCTGACAGCGTCCTAGACTGTCCTAGGGCCCCCAAAAGATCATCTCACGACGGCCCAGGACAGGAGGCCCGCGCCGCTCCCGAGACTGCCCAGAAGAGCGCCAGGGAGGCCCCGAGAGGGGCCCAGGAGGGGGAGCACGCATTGTCAGTTTGAGCCTTTCCCCCCAAGATGGCCCCAAGCTGGCCCCAAGAGATCCCAAATTTGAGCCTTTCCCACCAAGAGGGGGAACACGCATTGTTAGTTTGAGCCTTTCCCCTCAAGATGGCCACGAGGCCCCCGAGGAGCCCCCCAGAGGCCCCAATCACACATGCTACTCTCTGGGGTACTCTCCATGCTGCCCTTCACTTTCTAGAGCTACCATCAGGCATGGTCCCTTCTCAGCACTCTGAAAGGCTGCTTAAGGTCTTCTGCCGCCCGGGGGTGTGACATGGGGGTCGGCGTGGCCCCTTGATGCCTGCTCCCCCTGCTGTTGCTCGCTGGCGCAGACGCAACTGTGCCGAGCTCCAGGCGCTCTGGTGCGCCAGGACAAGCGGTGACCCCAGACACCCAAACGGCTACAGTGAAGGGGCCCTGGGACACACAAATAAATACACACATATAAAACACATCCCCATACTTTCCCGTATGTTTGGGGTTTTTGTCTCCCCCCCCACTTCCCATATTTTCCCATATTTTCAGGGGAATCGACGATGAATTGTGTCTGTGTGTGTGTCTTTCCCCTCCTGATGCAGCACTGATGAATGCCTGGCGTCGAGGGCCAGGCCCACGCCCTCCCACAGCCAAGCTGCTGCCAGAAGGCACGCCGAATGAGAAACGAAGTCCCCCTCTGGCCCCAAGGACGCCCTGGGTGCACGAGGAACACCAAAGGTAGAGGTCAAACAATCAACCCCATAATAACCACCCCGACACGCGAAGTCGTTCAATAAACGCGCTCAAAGAAGGAATCGAACAGGGCAAAGCTGTTTGGTAAACGCCCAAGGCCGTTTAGTAAACGCCAATTGTCCGGTCGGGGTGGTTTTTCCTCCCTTGAAAAGCCTGCCATCGCTCGGACGTCTATTCCCCGAGCATTTTTAGATTTCGTGCGTGGCTGTTTCCCCAAATCATCAAGGATGCTCCTCGATGGTCCTCGCCGAAAGCACACGTTCGAGCGATGCCAAGAAAGATGAACAGCCATCGAAAGGCCTGAGGCACATCGGCGGCGAGCGATGGGGGGGCAAGAGCCCCGCCCGAATCCGATCTGCTCCCGGTTTCCGCATCTCGGCTGTGTTCCTTCTGCCGCTGCCCGCGCACGTGCACCGACCAACGGGCCCGAGGCGGCCAGGTGCGCACGGACGGTCGTCCCAAGACACCCGCTGGCAGACCCGAAGTGCGCACGGAGCACACAGGTGCGATGCCAAACATCGAGGAAGAGAAGACAACATAGGTATATGCTCTTGGAGGTCCGCGCGGATACCTTCCAAGGCACACGCTAACGGCGATGTTGGTTAACGACGATGTGGGGACTACGGTCTCTGCGACGCCGAACTCGCGCAGGGAAACTGGTAGGACGACACGAACAACACGTTCCCATAAATGGGTTGGCCACGACCCACCCCCATCTATAATGCCGAAGCCTACGTCGTCGTTACCTACATGGCCGTTACCGAGCCTACGGACCTTGGATCGGCGCTGGGCTTAATCGTTATCAAAAAACGATGGAGGCGTGCTAGTTTCCCCGTTTCTCAACTTTTCGTGTTGCGGTCGACCAAAACAAAACAAAAACAACCAAAAGCACACCAAAAACGACACCCACCGGGGCCGAAACGAGCGGAACACAGCAACCCAAAACAGAAGCAGCACTGCAACCCAACACAAAAACCATTTAGTAGAAACGGACAACATAAACACTACGGCTATGAACAACAATTTTAAACGATCGCAAACCGAACCGAAAACTTCGAGACGGTAAAACCCAAACTGCCAGGCAACTGCCCCAAAACAAAATCGGCAACTGAACACGTCGATCTTGAAAACGGAGAAAAGACGCCCCCAGCGTTCAAGAACACCTAAAGCGCTGGGCTCCCCTTCCTTGCGCGCGGAGCTCGCCAAAGGCGGCGCCGGGGGATCCAGCGCCGATCCCCAAAAAGATCAACGCTGACCTGTGACAATTTCTCCTCCTTCGAAAACGACACATGATGCCCGACACGGGCAGCGGGCGCTGTTCGGCAGCCGACATTAGTCCCAAATCTACAGGACGCCCGCGGCGACACCGTCAGCCAACCCCGCTCAGCATGGCCAGGGACTGCTGTCGGCCTACGGGCTCGTGCTTTCCGTGTGGACCCTCCTGAACTCTAAGGGGGGGCGTTAGGACGGGAGCCAGCTCGAATCGCAAGGTTTTGAGCGCTTCGAAGCTTGAAGTTTTCAGGCGTTTTCGTCGGCTCTCGGCGACTTGCCAACCTCGGGATGCCTGCCAACGGCCGCGTCTCCCCGAGTGTTCCCGGGGTGCCCGGAGCGCCCCGAACGGCCGCTGGAGAGCCAAGATGTGACCCGAAACCGTGGGGCAACGTAAGGGTGTTGCTAGAAGTGCCCCTGGCCCAAGATACCCCAGCTTTTCGCTTCATTTCTGAGCCCCTGGGGCCCTCTGGGCCTAGTGAGGGGTGCCCTGGAGGCCGTCTGGGCCATTCCGAGAATCCTGGGGGTACCTTGGGCCAGGGGTACTTTTAGCAACACCCGAAACGTGAGGGGGGACCACCTCAGGGGGTGGGACACGAAGATGGAATCGGCGGTGCATCGCCGATACAGTCAACCCGTGCAGTAAGGATGCGCGATAAGGATGCAAGGGCCTTGGACGCCCAATTCGAAGCTCTTCGAGCGGGGCGCGGCCAACGAACGTGGCGAAGGATGGACCGAGGGGGCAAGGATGCAAGGGTACCCTTGGGAAGGCTGCCCATCCCCATTATGCGGGTTGACTGTAGCAAATTCGCACGTTCCAGGCGGCGTGGGCTATCAGGCCCCAGTGGTGATGAATGGGCGACCAAGGGTCGACGCAGCCATCCCCCCCGAGCCCGTGCCCCCCTCTCTGACGTTGCCCCATGTTGCCCCCGATGAGCCCAGACGGCTGCTCGATGACAGCACGGGCGGCCGCTCGGCGTCGAGGGCCTCCGCCCTCTTCAGTGAGGTTCCGCCCGTTCGTGCTCTCTCACGCTCACCTGGAGTCCTCCATTCTTCCTCCTCCTCCTCCGATGCCTCCTCCTCGCCCTCCTCCTCCTCCTCCTCCTCCTCCTGCTCCTGCGAAGTGTACCCCATAGAATGTAAGCGTGTGTCGGAGCTCTTCTGACTACGATAAGAAGCTAGATCAGACCCCCAGGCCGCACATAGAGCAGGCATGGAAACCTGTACCGACGCTGTTTCAATTCGAAAGGCCTCTCATTCTGTCTCTCTCACTCTCTCGTGTTTTTCTCTCTCTCTCTCTCTCTCCCTCTGTCTTTCGGAGAGAGGAGAGAGACAGAAAGAGAGAGAGAGAGCAAACAAACAAATGATGGCGAGAAAGAAAGAGAGAGAGAGAGAGAGAGAGAGAGAGAGAGAGAGAGAGAGAGAGAAAGATAAAAAACACAAGAGAGAGAGAAACGTGTGTACAAAACGCATGAGCACAAATGCCGTGGCCTCACAGGGCGTCGCAATACCGATTCACAGTTGCGCGCCAGGCTGTGGCAAAACTTACGCTACGATGCCAAAGCTGCGGCAAGGCCTCCTCGCCCCCGGCGGCCCAGACAGCGCGCGCAAAAACTGTTTCGGTCTAAGCTTTCCGGGGGCGCCCCCGCCTTCGCTTGAAGCTATGTGGTGCCAGCTTGAAAAAAGGGCGTCGGACGAGTCATCTGACAGGGTTATCAGCTGGGTTTCGGGCGATATGCCCCCAGGAGCAGCAGCTGACGATTCAGTAGAATATTGTTCAGCGTGGAAACGCTTGCTTGCTGCAAAACGCTGAAATCCGTCACGTGGATAATCTATGAATGTGGCATGCGAAGCATCTGCCTCACACGTCTCACGTGGAATGCGTCGAGCCTCTTTTTTTCCCCCTGGTTCAGGAAGGCCACATGCAGGCAATGCAGCAGTTCACTGAGAATACAAGCGCTGAAGATCTCAAGCTTCCTTGACTGCGTCAGCGTGGAATGGCTCCATGCTCGATTCAACTTGTCGAATTCCGCACTCGCGGAGCCGAGTCGGCGGGAGAGCTCAGGGCCAAATATTCCCGTCGCTTGCAATCATGCTGCCCAGATATTATTTGCTCTCTTCTGCGGCACCCAGGAACCGCCTGGCCTTGGAATGTGTGCGCAGCATCCACCGATAGAACTTCCAGCTTGCACCAATTGAACTGCAGCCCGTACTGCGCTATGGCTTGTTCGATGATGCGCATGTGTGCCGTCGCTATCTCGAACTCGCCAGACACGAGGAGTGCGTCGTCGGCATAGACATATTCATGTGCAAGCAGCAGCCTGACCTCCTCCTTCGCGCCCTGCAGCAGCGCAAAGATCGCGATCGCGAAGAGAAAAGGCGACAGCGGGCACCTCTAGCTAATGCCGACTTCGCGCGCCTTCGGCGCCGATGTCGAGACGGCATCCCGGACTCAGAAACAGCGCTCCCGGTAAATCGTCCGCGCCACCTCCGCGAACACCGTGGGCACGCCAAACCTGACTAGGGCTGATAATAGGGACTCCGGGGAGACGCCGTCGAAAGCGCTCGCCCAATCGAGTGCCAACAGGGCGACCTGCCCGTCCCTTTCGGGCCAAGTTCCGTCGAAGATTCGCCAGGCCAGAAGAATGGCGCCCGCTGTTCCACGCATGGATTCGCAGCCGAACCGAGCGCGCCATATCCGGCTCTCGGCCCCGCCTGCTTTCAGCCGGCCCAATAAAACTGCGGCGAAGATCGTGTAGTCAGCGGCCGTCATGGAGATGTGCCGGTAGATTTCGCACTGGGCCGTGTCCCCCTTCTTGAATATTGTTGCAATCGGCGACTCGCGCCACTCCGCTGGACCTGCTGCGCCAGTCCAGCACGCGTCGCGCAACTCAAAAGCCCGCCAACAGGCGCGCGCCCCAGCTCTACAGGCTGTCGTCCAAAACTCTGGCGGGATATTGTCTTTGCCAGACGGTCTACCTCGCTTCATCCGAGCAGCAGCGCAAACGACTTCGCCTTCGGTGAGGGGGGCCACATGGCGCAGCCAGCTCGTCGCCAATCGGCACCGCGCAGGAGCGGTCCTAGGCTAGAGCGACTTTTGGCGCGCGGCTTCAGAGGCGCCCGCGGGGGCCCATCGCGATCGCGCACGCCGGCGTTGCCGCGCCGCGTCAACGATCGGCGGGGCGCCACTAGAAAGATTTTCTGTACCAGCGGGCACCCGCGGAATTCCGCCGATTGCATTCGAGCTCCCTGGGCGGCGCCTCGCAGGCGCCGCGAAAACAAACGCTGCCAGGGGCCGCCGCGATGAAGTCTGGCACTGCCGGGCTGCCTCGCGACGACGTCAAACCGGCCCCGTCCGAGGGTCTAGAATATGTTTGAATATAGTTGGGCAACTTATGACAGTGCAAATCCCCATTGGCCCGACAATCATAGTCAAACATATGCAAGGATATTCCAAGATATTCAGGGATATCCAACGATATCCACAGATATCAACACATATTAAAACCAAGCGTTTTGGGATTTGGGCTGGAATTTGGGACTGGCCCACGGCCGGAAAACGCGCCGCCCGGTCGACCGGCCCCCCCTCGGGTAACCAGGTGCAAGCTGTAGGGTGCGACGCGCATGCGTTGCTGTTGATTGCAAGGGGTGGGCCCAAACCTGGCGCGCTCAGCGCGCTCAGATGCGAGCGTAATCGCGCGATGTGGATGCCGACGCGAGGTCAAGCTAATTCCATAAGGAAAATAGCACGACCCCCTTAGGGCCAGCACCAACAGTCACTCCGGTGAAGGGTCACTCTTGCGTGTTGTTGACGCCGAGGGGGCCCCTGTCCGGCGCTGCGCTCGTCGGCCGCGCTGCCGATTGGACTCTGCTAAGGCACTCTGCCATCGTGTCTGCACGTTGGTCGGAGTCAGCAAGACGACCTTCCATGTCGGCTAACCGGCCCTGCCGGGCCTGCGCTCTTCTCCTCAAAGCGCGGATCGGCGCCCAGTCTCCGGAGGCGAGCTGGCTCTCTAACCAATCCGAGCGGTCTGCCTTGACAGAACCCCTCACAGCTCGGCGCAAGCGCCGCTCCTCCTGCGTTGCCACTCGTCTTCGCTGAGACTCTCTGGTCTATGAGCTGGAGCGTCCGATCGCATGTCCAAGGTCGCCGCGGTTTCCTCGCGAGGGTCGGGAAGCGTCTCGGGCAGCACAACGAATAGCATCTGTCATGCTCGACGCAAGCTGCTGGGCGCGCGCGCGCCCGTGCTCGCGCCCGCCCGGGCTCGCGCGAATGGAGAAGCATCGGGGACTGCGTTGGCCACATCTTCGTTCCGAAGCGCGCCGAGCTGTCGTTGAGGCTCGAGGGGGCCGTTGTCTTCGCGAGGGGCGTCCGCGCCCTGTGATGCAGTTGCGAGAAAACGATTAGACGCGATCGCCCCATGCTTGGTGCTGCGCGCGCTCTCCAAGCGCCGAAGCTACTCAATGGGCGCGATCGCCAAGTCCAACTGCCCGCAATTCTGGCGCACGGGGGGGTCCGCCGGCGAGCGTCCGACATCGCTGCGGGCAATCTGGCGCTCCGGGGGCTCGTCGACAAGTGCGTTGCCAAAAGCAAACATGCGCAATGCGTAATGTTCAAGCAAGAAGATCCCATTTGATCCTGGGTTGCGCCGCGCGAGCGGGCCCCCGAAAATGAACGGCCCCAGCGGGCCCTCTTCTCCGGGGGGGCGCCGGCGCACTGGCCTTGAAATCGCGGAGTAACAGCGCCAGTTCGCGAGCAGAGGCTGTAAAGCAAGCTGGTTAACTCAGAAAAGGAAGCCCGCCGGCCGACGAATGGCTTCCCACTGCGCGGGGCGCGGGCGCTGCGGATGACCATTTCCCCCGCGCAGGCCCGCAGCTTGCAGGGCGCAGTTCTCGAAGAGGTCTGTCTGAAACCAATGGCGCTGCGATGCGCCAGCGAAGAGATCAGGAATCCAAGCGCTGCAGTTGCCTCCGGCTCGACTTCTGCCGTGCCAGACAAGATATGCAGGAAACACCCGCCCCCGGATGCAGAGACGCCGATGCCCACGCTGCGCGCGCCGCTGGAGCTCTACACCTTTGTCTCGCCCCAAGCCCCGCCCTTGAATTCCCGGCCCGAGCCGGCCGCCCGGAGAAAATTCCGCCACATGCGACCTTGTCGTGAATGGTGTAGACCTGGTACCAAGACTGGAGCTCGTAGCGTGGGCAACTACAGATGCTCTGGGTGAAACTGCGGGTAAAACTGCGCTCGTGTGCTGTGCTTCCTAGTGCCCTTTAGCACCGCCCTTTCTGCCCCTTCGAGCCCATCGTTCCCAGGCCAGCCCGGGACAGCGTGTCCGTGTTATTCTGGATAAGGTCCTGCGCAGCCTGGTTGTTGCGCAGCTCTTCCCATGCCCCCCAATCGCCGCGCAATTCATGTCGCGCGGCGTCGTCGTCGACGTGGCCGTCGCCGCCCCCTCGCCCCCCAGTGCGAGCAGGCGCGGAGCCTCGCTGGATATCGTCACGCGGCACTGGATCCGCCATTCGCATCTGAACAGCCGCTCGAAGCCGAAACCAAAGTTCCGGGCAGCACGTTCCAAGGCAGGGCGATCAGCCGTCGCCCGCAAACCTTCCCCTCCGCCTGGCTGGAGACGCGCCGCGCGGAGGAGGTAAGCGGCGGCGCCCCTCTCCGCGGCCACCTGGAACTCCGCGAACAAGATGCCCTTGAAGTCCCCCTTGGAATGCGCGCTGCTTGGGACCGGGCCCTTCAACGCCGTCGACTTGTCCTTCGGCCGCGCGGTCGCCTTTGCCATGCTGCTCAACGCATCTAGGCTGCCAATCGCGGCCGCGATGCGCCTCTTGTCCGTCGACGTGCCGAGCGGCGCGTTGAGGTGGAGCTGCGCCGGCTGGCCAGGAAGACTCGAGATTCTTAGCATGCTCTCCAGCTTTTCGGTCCTGGCCTCTGAGACGCCCAGCCTGCTGTCCACAGGCTGCAAGCGCTCACTCACAACTGGAATGAAGTCGCTGAGGCGTGGGCCCAAAATACTGAACCCCAAGCACAACTGCTCCACCGAAGCTGCGACGGGGGTCAGCTCCTGCCGGAAAACGCCGCAATGCCGAGCATCGTGACCTGCTCCTCCTGCGAGCTCCCGTCCGCCAGTGCCCCCCTCCGGTGCGGCCGCGCGTGCGGCGATGGAATCATCTCCTCGTCCTCTTCCCAGCCGCCCTCCCTGCGTTGGTGACGACTGTCTGCTAGTAGAGGGGTGGGGGGCGAGGCAGGGCCAGATCCCGCGCGCGCGACCACCTCCCTCATCTGCTCGAACAGATTGCCCGCCATTGGGTGGCCGACTGGAGTGCCGGCCCCCAGGGCGGCCCCTGGTCCAAGCGGAAGGGTTTGGGACGTCGCGGCCGCCGGCTCCCTCTCGAGGTTCAGCGGGGAACGGCCGCGGTGCATTGCAGCGCGCTCGGGAGGGCTCGCAAGCCAAAGAAGCTCCCGATCGACTACCTGACGAGGTTTCGCAACGCGGTGGGACAGATCAGGACTCGCAGCATCTCGCCCCCAGACCAGGTGCTGGGGTGTTTTCTCTTTCGACGAGCGGGATGGGCCAAGTCGAGCAACTCATCGCGAATCAGATAGGGGGCAGTCTCGCCCTCGATACAATCGAGAAATACTTGCAGGCGGCGTTCGGCCTGGACTCGCTGCCGTCGCAGCGGGCGAACTCTCGAGCCTTGCCCTGCCAGGTGGGAAGAAGATGAGTGACGCGAGGTTGGCCAGGGGTTTCTATCCCGCCATGGCCGCGGCGCAGCCGCCGACGACGCAAGCCAGGAGCGCGGCCCCGACCATCCCTCGAGGAGGCGGCGCCGCGCGCGTTGAGGGCCCGCAGGCAAAGCGGCCAGAGGGCGACCGGCCAGGGGACGCGGCAAGACGAACTACCAAAGAAGACCAGGACCGATATTCCCAGGGAGTGGCCCACCAACCGCCACAGAAGTGACGATGTGCCCGAGATGCGGAGAACGTAAGCATTTCGCTCCCGACTGCACCCCCCCAAGGCAGGAGGCGAGCCTGCTTGTCTGTGGACGCGTCCGACGTCAGGACGACTACAGACACGGGGCCCGCCTCGATATGCAACGCAGAAGACCAAGGCCCAGCGGACGCCATGCGCGCCAGTGGGGCGACCAACGTGAGATACGAGACGCTCAAGGCGTACTGCAGGAGGCTGGTCTCGAATGGTTCCCTGGTTACACGCACGAGATTCTCCCCGCGTTCCACGGAGTGTCACGCGCGACAACAACGCGACCAGCGAAACGACCGCGCAGGCAGCTATTCCCCATTCCCTGGAGGTCGCTCTGTGGAGATTCCAACGCACATCACTCCTGGTCGCAAGCCGTTCCTGCTCGACAGGCGCATCATGGATGAACTTGGCATGGTCGCGAACCGCGAGAACAAGAGGGCATGCTGGGACGGTGACGGGAATTTATTGCCACTGCGCCAGCAGGCCCAAGGAGGATACCACATGGTCGTCATGCTGGAGACATACAACACATGCGCGAAGAACCGAACCGATCATACCCTCCTGCCGCATCGTATGCTGGGCCATGCCCGCGCGCAGCACCCGATGAGCCCATGCGCCTTCCTGGGAAGAGAGGCGCTGCCGTGCGAGGAGCTATGGCAGCGTGGCCGAGATCAGCAAGACTGGAAGCGGATGGGCGCAGCAATTAAGCCAAGGACCTCAGCGCCAAGCAGCTTCGCAGGCGACAGGGCGCGGCGCGCCCCACCTACAAGGAAGCGAGCGCCGACCTGGCTAGGGCGAGCGACGCACAGCGGGGCCAGCGGAAAGTCTGGAAGGTCCATGGGGGCCAATGGGGGCTCACCACGGAATTGCGGAGACGAGATTTCCAGACTAGGGGGCCCGGACTCCACAGCGGCCGGGACTTCAGCGCCACGCGTGCGCAACTGCAGCTTCTCTAGATGATCGAGCAACAGATGCCAGACGACGTCTTGATGAGTCCCCGGTACAGGTTGTGGTCAATGATGCAAGATCAGTTGCGCGACCGGGGATGACCGCGCGCGCCTGAGGGCAACGCAGGGAGAGCATCATGGCGCACGCCTGATTTCTGCAGGAAGATCAACCTCGCGCAATGGAATGCAGGTCGAGAAGAGAACGAGAAACAACCCGCAGCAGCGACAAGCTGGAAGGCGAATGCTCTATGCAAATTTCCTGGAAGTCATGTGCTATTCGACAACTGCACGACCGGTTTGGAGCTACTAGGAGAAGAATCCGCACGCGAGAGGACTGGAGTTCGCACCGCCAAGCGTGTCTCGCCGAAGGTCTGGCCCACTGCCAGCGCAGCAAGGATCGCGACCGCGCGCAACTCAAGGGCAGGATGCCGGACGCCAACATGCACAGGGCAGAATTTGCAGAGGACTACGGCATCTAGCTGGCGGAGATACTGAGCGACCTGCTGAGCAAGCCGAACGTGCAGGACGCATCCTTCCTCGCGCTGGGACTCGCGGACCCCGCGGAGTACATCTACTGCGCCGCGGTGACCTTCAATGACGATAACGCGAAGGACAGCCAGTCCAACAAAACCTTGAAGAGCGAGTTTGGCAAGCGCGTGCTCAGGTGCGCGGAGCGCCCCCAAGAGAGCCCAGGCAACCTGGCGCTGCAACGCTCGCGCGCATGCTGACGGCAGCCTGTGCGCGCGAGGAGGTCATCCTGCGTGACGGGCGCTACGCGCGCTCGGTCTGCGCCGAGCGCTGCATGGCGTCGCAACCGCTCGAGGCGGCGCCGACGACCTGGAAGTCCTTCAACCAACCAAGCACTCTACCTTGATTTCATTGGGTTCACGCTGCGAGCAGGGTCGGCCAAGGTCGTGCACGTGATGGTCTGAACGCGCCGTTTCCAGATGGGCCGAATCGCGGCTCGTTGGGCGACCGGCGAGGCGACCCAATCCATCGAGAAGGCCCGGGTCAGACACTGCGGCGAGCCCAATGCGCTCGTCATGGGCGAGCGCCGGGCCGCGCGCAGCCGGGGGGGGGCCCGACTGGGCCTGCCAACACATCATCGACATACGAGTGTCGCCTGGAGAGGCTCACGGCGCGCTTGGACCCATCGAGCGAGCGCGCCAAGTACTGCGAGAGACGCTGGAGCGACGGTTCGGGGGGACTGGCCTCGAACGCTACATCGAGAACCTGAAGGCGGCGCTGCGCTACGCGCCCAGCCGAATCAATGGGGCGATGCGCCGCGAGGGCCGCAGCCCGGCGCGGCGGGTCTTGGGCTGCAGCCCCGGGCTCAACGACTCTTTTTCCGCCGACGTGCTGCGCGCGCCCGCCTCGAGGACGCGCCTCGAACAGGAAGGTGCCCAGCCGGCGATGCGACGTCGAGCGGCAGCAGCGACCCCCCCCATCGAGGCGGGCCCGACGGAGCGTCTGCGCAAGGCTTTTCTCTGCACAAGGCGCGACGCTCACGACTCAGTCAGCGCGGGCGAGCCATGCTACTGCTGGCGCGACCGCGGCGCCAGCCGACTCCAGAAATCCCGCTGGGGGGGCCTAGCTACCGTGCCTCTGCGCGAGAATGGCCAGCCCAAGGTGCGCTGGATCTCGGATGAAGTTATAGTTGCGACGCAGCCCAGGCCGGGCCCGACCGGCCGCGGAGAGCATCGGCCAGGCAAAAAAACCGGATAACCCACAACTTGCCCGAGCTACACGCCAAGGCCCACGACGTGGAGGAATCGCGCAGCTCTTCGACGTCAGCCAGCTGCCCGGGCCGACGGAGGACGACCTCTCTCGGCCCGCGAACGTCTCCGGGGAGCCAGGGCCAGGCCCAGCAGGCGCAGGCGGGGCAGCGCCAGCGCCTGAGCAGGCCACGGCGGGCCAGCTTCGACAGGCGCCAGGCGACCAGAGTTTGGAGCCGCAAGCCGAGCCAAAGTCGCCCAGTCGACCGACGTGAGAGCCACCGGCAGCGCCGGCAGACGCAGATGGGGCCCATCAGGACGCGCGCTGCTCGCCGCGAGCTCTGGGCGGGGCCCTGAGACCGACTGGGGGCGCAGCAGACGTGGCGTTTCTGAACCGCGAGACAATGTCGCAGGGGCGGGGCTCTGACGGCGAGGCCGCGGAGTTCAACTTAGACCGAGATGTGCGCCGTGCCGCTAGCGAGCTCACCGAGAGAAGTATGCGGCAGCAGAGGGCGCGGCAAAATTTGCGCATGCGAAGCGGGGGGGGGGGGGGCTGCGCAGAAATTTCGAGAGCCGAGCCTGGAAGCAGGGTGCAAACGAGATGGGCACCCCAAACAAGGTTCAGAGGGCGCGCTTCATACTAAAGTGGTCCAAGAAAGCTGGCGGCGGCGACGGGGCCAAGGCGCGACTTGTCATCCGAGGTTTTCGTGGCCCAGATGCTACTGCGATGGCGCGACTGAGGCGGACCTGGCGTCAGCGCTTCGCTCCTGCAAGAGAAACCATCGGATCGTGGCAGTCCAATGCATCTACCTTGGGGGCGCGCAGGATGCTCGGCTACACGCTGGAAAAGGACGTGGCTGCTCGAGAGCACGCGGCTTGAGCGACGCCCCGAGGCTCTGGTGGGAAGAGGCGACCGACCGCATGATTGAGCGCGGCTTCGTGATTCAACCGCAAGGCACCCGCCTGTTTCTCAGCCGCCGCGTCCAGGAAGGCGCTCGGGAGAAACAGCTTGAAGGAGAGATCTGGCGTCGCGTCGACGACGGGCCCGGGGGCGGCAGCGACGAGAAGAGCGCGGCGTGCTTCGAGTCAAGGGTCCAGGAGCTAGAGAAAACATTCAACTTCAGGTCGCGGGAAGATACGGGCAGATAGTGACGCGCTGGACATTGCAAGGTATACGTCCATGGATACTTGTGGCAACCAGCTGAGTCAATGCCCAGGTGGAAACTGCCGAGTGAGTCGCGAGACCTCTACGTCGAGCAACCGAAGCCCACGAAGGTTGCCAAGGCTAGGGCAACGACCACAAGTTGGCAACTACCGAGGGCGAGCGCCGACAACTACGAGGACAGATGGGTAGTCTAGCGTGGACCAGCAACCAGGCAGCGCCCCACTTGCAGCGCCACGTAAGTCTAGGTCAGGGCACGATCAACGACAGCGCCATCGTACAGAATCTGATTGAGGGCAACAAGACGCTGAGGTTCGCCAAGTCGAACAGTGACGCGTGCCAGCTTTTTCCCATATGTGTGCAACAATCCAGACGACGTGGCTTTCGTGTGCGTGACGGATGCCGCGTGAGCGGTACGGAGAGACGGCAGTTCACAGGGCGGCTATCTGATGATGGCTACACACAAAGACGCGCTGAAGGGCGCGACAGTCAAGTACTTGGTGGTCGGCTGGCGATCGTGGAAGCTACCAAGGGTGAGAAGGTCCTCGTGGGCTAGCGAGGCCCAGGCCGCCGCAGGTGGAGTTGACGCTCTTGGGTACGTGTAGGTGCACTACAGCCTGATGCTCAAAACGCGCCAGGATCCGAGGCTCAACGCCACCATGCAGGTACTTGGTATGGGCGCGCTCGTGGTGGACGTCAAGTCTGTCTAGGACGCTGCGCAAAAAAAATACATATGTTCGACAAGCGGACCAGCATCGAGGTGTAGGTGACGAGTGAGCGCATGATCTCGATGGCGACCAGCTGGCAATTGGTCAGAACGCCAGTTCGCCGATCGCTTCACGGAGCTGGCGGCGCAACAGCTACTGGCCGATCGCCTCACATCTGGGACAATACGCTTGATGTGTGACGACAAGTTCCATGCTGCCAGAAAGAAGAGCGCCAAGGACAGACAGCTGAAAGAGAGGAAGTTCGCCACTCCGCAGCTGACAGCGGTGGGGAATGCAGCGGCGACGGCAAGCCTCATCGGCATGTTGGCTGCAGCCAGCAAGGTGGACAAGTACAAGGCGAAGGAGGACGACGGCCTGGTGAAGTTCGCGTGGCACGATACTCGCATGATCGTGGCCAACTTTCCTCTGATAACCACGAGTAAATGGATGATGCACGTTATCGTAGCTACCATGGTAACTATCATGATCGTGGCTGGAATGTAATATGCGAAATGCCGTGACAAGGCACATACTACAGAAAACCGTGACAAGGCACAGACTACGGAGTGCCGTGACACGGCACAGACTACGAAAACCATCCCCAGTGAGAGAAAGACGAAGAAGACACAGAAGAAGCAGAAACGGACCTACTGCGACACCGGGATGATGAGCCAAGTCGCCTACACCAAATTTGGCAAGGAGAGTGGAAGCCGCTATACTCACCAGACCCACGGCTTCGTCAAAGCCTGGGAGGTCACCAAGGAGCTCGTCCAGGACGCATGGCCTCACGGTGATTGAAGCGCCGCGTTAAAACACGTTTTGTATGTCTTTTCTTGCCTCATGTTTCTTCTCCTTCCTCCTCTCGCAAGTCCGACCGATCCGACCGATCCGAGGTCAGACCGAACCGACGTCAGACTGTTCAGAAGTGTGAGCTACCCACTTTAGATGTGCAGTGACTCTCGGGTTGTTTTTGTGTGCTGCTGGAGTGCTCTACACACACATATATATACATATCCACAACTCAGGACGGTGAGTTTCTCCTTCCTACTGGTGGATATTTACTCCCTGTTTCACCAGTGTGAGATGTATTCCATACAATGTGTATGTCGGAGGCTCTGACTCAGATGTTAGGTCAGACTCTCCCCCTTTCGTTCCATCACGTCGGCATGCACGGTAGCAGCAGGCAACAGATAGAGCAAGCATGGGAGCATGTACCGACGCTGCTTCAGTTCGAGACGCCTCTCGCACTTACCAGGCGGGAGCGACTCTCCCCCATGGGCACGCAGGGGCGGCAGAGTGGAGGCGAGCGAGGAGAAGTTGGCGGAGAGACTGGACCTCGATTCGACAGGCTCGGAGACTTCGAGCGCTTCGACCAGTGGGCAGCTCCTCCTCCTTCTCTCCCTTATCGCCCCTGTTTCTCCCCCTTATCGCCCTCCCCCTTTATCGCCCCTCCTTATCGCCCCTCCTTCTCCCCCTTTATCGCCCCTCCTTCTCTCCTTCTCCTCCTCCCCCTTTGTCGCCCCTCCTCCTCTTTGCTGTGTGCGCGGTCTCCTCCTCTCCTCCTCCTCCTCCTCCTCCTCCTCCTACTCCCCCTCTCCCTCCCCTTCTCTCTGTCCTTCCTTTCGCTCCCCCTCCTTCTCCTCCTCCTCCTCCTCCTCCTCCTCCTCCTCGCAAGGGCCTCGATTCTATATTCATCCGCCCCCGTGCCGCTGGGCACGGAGTGGGCGTGCCCCAAGGTCCTTTGCCTAATCATCTAAGCTTCTGTCCTCACGCCTGAGGAGTCTTTAAGAGGCCTGGGCCCCAAATTCTCAAATCTTCCTCAGCTTGGCGCGATTCCCCTGGTCACCGGCGCATCTTCTCGCGTGATTTGTTCGGACCCAAGATGGCCCCAACCAAGACGGGCCAAGAGGGCCCCGAGAGCCCCTCAAGACGGCCCAAGGGGGCCCCGAGACGCCCCAAGACGCCCAAGATGGCCCCAAGAGGCCTCCGAGACGCCCCAAGAGCCTTCCCAACAGGGCCCCGCGAGGCCCAAATCATACATGTCCCATACGGTGTTTCAATGATTCTGGCGTCCTCGATCTTTCGAGCTTCCGTCGCTCCAAGACGGCCCAAGAGGCTCCCAGGACCGCCCAAAGAGTCGTACAGGAGGGCACAACACGGTCCAAGAGGGCCCCAAGGCGGCCCCAGAGGCGCCCAAGACGGCCCAAGAAGACCAAAAGACAACCCCAAGAAGAGTCTACGAGTCCACGAGGGGGAACACGAACCGACAATTCGAGCCTTCTGCCCCAAGAGGTCCCCAGGAGGCCCCAAGCAGACCCCGAGAGGCTCCCAAGAGGCCCCAAACCCCCCAGAGGCCCTGAAGACGCCCCGAGGAGCTCCAAAACAGCCGCCCCGAAGAAGCCTCAAAACGGCTCCCAAGAAGCCCCCGACAGGCCTCCCGTGGCATCTCAGCGAGCATCCCAGAGGCCTGTGACCCACAGCCAGGCACGGTGGCGGGGTGGGCCGAGAGCAATTACATTCACGTGCCTGGTCGCCAGCGTGGCTTCCAGCTGCAGGGTCCTGGCAATGTGTTCGAAGTCCACGCGCAGGCATGCATCCCCATTGCAGCCTGAAGTAGCAGGGGGGTACGAGGGTCTTCAACTTGACCAACTTTTTGGGCCAAACTCGGGGACATGTATTGGAGGGGGGCGTCTTCGATCGGGATGCTACCGAATGCCCCCCCCCCCCGAGCAGATGTTTGTGGTCGTTTGTTGGGGTGTGTGTGTGTGTGTGTGTGTGTGCGTGTGTGTGTGTGTGTGTGTGTGTGTGTGTCGTGTGCATGCGTGCGTGCGTGCGCGTGCGCGTGCGCGTGCGCGTGCGCGTGCGCGTGTGTGTGTGTGTGTGGTTTGTTGTGTGTGCGTGGGTGGGGGGGGGGACTTGGGGACTGGAGGCGGGAAATCGACTGCGTTCGTACCCCTGGAGTACATCGGCTTCTCCTCCATTGAGACGGCGCCGAGGCAGCATGCGGATCGCGGCAGCGAGCGCAAGCTCGCCGCGCAATGACGGGGGCTACGCGCGAACCGCGCCACGGAGGCCTCATCACTTGCCCTTCTCCAGGTACCTTGCGCCCCGAAAAGGGGATGAGTGGGTCGTGCGGGCTGGCACAGGGCTGAGTCTAAGCGGTGTTCTTCGGTTTCATGTTGTTTTCGTTTTCCCTCGCTTTTGTCTCGAATCCGCCTTTACCGCAAACCGAAGTCGAAACGAAAACGGCCTACGAAATCGCAAAACACACCGTTTAGGTCCAACCCTGGGCTGGCACGGGTGCGGGAGAGGGAGTGAAGAGCGACACCGGCAGGGACTGCGGGGAAGGAGGGAAAGAACAGCAGGGAGCCGAGCGAACCAGGATGTGACTGGGGAGCAGGAGGAGCAACAGCAAGGCAGGAGAAGGATGACGACGACACGCGTCAGAGGGTGGGTGTCCTGGATGCCCTACCCTCTAAATGCGTATGTTGTTCCCATCCTACTTAAGGACCTCATCCCAGAAATGATTTCGAGCACCCGGCAAAGTGTCAAAAGAGTGTCGAAACAGTGTCGGGCGAGTGTCTCCCAGGGCCCGACACGTGAAAACCCTCGAGTTTCGGTACCTCTTTGGTGCTCGAAATTCTTCCTGGTGATCAAGACTAAGGTAGGTCGGAACATCATAACTCGATGCTTGCTCAAAACTCCCTCGTCGTATGGATGCTCCTGTCCGTCTCTTCCAATCCATGCGGTGGAAAAAAACTGAGGCTGAGGGCGAACGCGAGCGCTCGAGCGTCCGTGTTTTTTCGCTGCCGCACTCTCCCCCACACAGCACCCCCATCCCTCCCCCATCCCTCCCTCCCTCTCCCTCTCCCCTTGCCTCCCTCATTCCTCCAAGCCTCTCCATCATTCCCTCCCTGTCTGTACCGCCTGCTCCGTTCTTCCCTGTTCCCCCTCCCCGCCTGGCCCAGCACGGGTTCCCCGTTCATCATGCCTGCTCGCCCTGCTCCTCCTTCAACTCGTTATCCTTGTTCTTGTTCTACCAGTCCTGCTTCCTCCTGGTGCACATCCGTCCGGTCCTCGTCATACCATCGGGTCATCCTCCTCTCTCGCGCGGGACTTCCTCACAGTTTACACACAACTCGCCCTCTCGCTTGGAACTTCCTTGCGATTGATTCAGACGCCGCGCCCTCGACAATCAGGAACAGGGCTCGAGTTAAGCAGTGTTCTCCGTTTTCGTTTTGTTTTCGTCATCCCTAGTTCTGTCTTCGTCCCACATTTGCTGCAAAACGAAGTCAAAACGAAAACGGTCCACGAAATTGCCAAAACACCGCTTAGCCCGAGCCCTGATCACGAATCACGCTCTCGCTCTGGACTTCCTCACGACGTGCTCGGGATCTGCGCTGTCACCAGAGGCGTGCTCGCGCTTCATGCCTCCTCCTCCTCCTCCTCCTCTTCGTCCTCCCCATCCTCCTCCTCCTCCTTCTCCTGTTCGTCCTCCCCATCCTCCTCCTCCTCCTCCTCCTCCTCCTCCTCCTCCTCCCTCCCCCCTTCCTTCTCCTTATCCTCCTTCTCCTCCTCCTCCTCCTCCTCCTCCTCCTCTTCGTCCTCCTCCTCCTCCTCCTCCTCCTCCTTCCCCCCTCCAACTCATGGTGGGTGTGCTGGAGAACAGGCCCCCGCGGCCGCTGGGGCGCACCCGCCCGCCCGCCCGCGGCCGTCAGGGGGTCCGCCCAGCCCGACGCGCCCGCACGGCTCTGCCGCGCGTGCTGCCCTGCTCCAAAAGCCCCTCTCCTGCGGCTCTCTCTCTCGGGCTCCATCCTCCTCCCAGGGCTCCCAGCTTCGCGCTCCCGCGCTCCGCGAGAGCGCGAAGAGCTTCGCGCTCCTGCGCCGCCCGCCCCAAAGGGGGAGAAGAGAGGACGCCGAGGAGGAGGGGGAGAAGGAACGAGGACCGCGAAGCGAAGCGCGGATACCTTCGCGCCCTCGTGGGAGCCCTTGCTTCCCCATGTGCCCTGTCCCTTCCATCCTCCCTCCCTTCCTCTGCTTGGGG
Source organism: Prorocentrum cordatum (assembly GCA_963575745.1). Classification (NCBI taxonomy): domain Eukaryota; class Dinophyceae; order Prorocentrales; family Prorocentraceae; genus Prorocentrum; species Prorocentrum cordatum. Next base: position 114,315 of record CAUYUJ010016134.1, on the reverse strand, counting down.
GGGTGCGCCAAGCACACATGGCAGATCGGGAAACTATCCCGCCCAAATGGGGGCACGATCGAAGACGAAGAGGGCGGGTATCGAGGGCTTGGGAGCATACGCGTTGAATGACACACGGGCAGACAGCAAGAGTGACGAGCACCAACGATATGAGAATGGTAGAAGCTGCTTGGGAACCCGCGGGCCCGACCAGGGCTCCACGGGGCTGGCCAGGCCGCCCGAAACAACACATTGCACGGTTAAGCAAAAGCCTTCAAATGTCCCCGCGGATTACTTGACTCGGCGCTGGAGCCCCCTGGCGCGCTTCGCGCGCCAGGAAGGGGCGGGTCCACGAACCCCGTGCGGACCTTCGAACATTCATGCTCATTCCGGTTTCGCTTCTCCGACTGAGCCACCCCCCTCAATGCTGGGGAAACCAACAATACCAACACCACTACTCCACTGACCTCTCCCGGGTAGCGTTCAGACGAACATTATGATTGAGGCGAATCCAGCGGTGGCGACGAGGGCCTCCCAGGGGCCCCGGAAAGTGGAAAACGAGGGAAGGGTGGCGGTATGAGTATCTTTTCCTCCTCCGACCGCCAACATCATTCCTCCTGGCACGGAGGCGGAGGTGACGCCTTTTTCAGCCAGCCTCGCGCCAGGGGGGCAGGTATATATCTGTGCAGAGGCTGGGGGGGGGCGCCCGGGCATCCACCGCCGCAGGTGAGGACTCGGCGGTGGACAAACCTCCCTTTAGTACACCTCCCCCTAATGAAAACGGCCTGGGACCGAAGCCGACGGACCTGGACCCGCAAAAATGACGGCCGCGACACCCTCTCGCGAACCGAAACCGGCCAATTTCTTAATCGACGTGTCAGGGCAGGAGGTCTATCCACCTCCGAATATGTGTCGCAAACGTTTCAAAAGAAACCACGTTTTGAACACGTCTCACCCGTGTACGGTCAGCCCGTATAGTAAGGAGGCGCGGAAAGGATGCAAGGGCCTTGGACGCCCATTTCGAGGCTTTCCGAGCGGGGCACGGCCAGCGAGTGGCGAGGGATGGACCAGGGAGGCGAGGATGCAAGGGCACCCTTGGGAAGGCTGCCCATCCGAACTATGCGGGTTGACTGTAACTGTTGGATCGCTCAATCTTCATTCCCGCAACACGCGACAAACCTAACGCGAAACGACCAGACCGCCCCAGCGACACGTCTGGTGCTGCGACGAAGAAGAGCCGCTCAGAAGGAACATGGACGTGGCAGCAGGAAGAGCAGGAGCAAGAGCAAGACCACGAGGGGCAAGAATATAGGAATGAGCATGACCTCCTCCTGGTCCTCCTCCTCCTCCTCCTCCTCCTCCTCCTTCTCCTCCTCCTCCTCCCCCCCTGTTCCTCCTTTCGTCCTCCTCCCCCCCTTCTCCTCCCTCGCCTCTTCCTCGCCCTTCTCGTCCTGCTCCTCCTCTCCTCTCCTCTCTGGCCCTTCTCCTCCCGTCCCCTTCCCCTTCATCCTCCTCCTCCCTGCCCTCCGCCCCCTCCTCGTCTTGGGTCGGCACTGGGCCCCCCCTGGTTGCGCCCCCGGGTGCCGCTCCCAGCGCGCCTTGCGCGCCAGGGAGGTGAGGACCAGCGCCGATCCAAAAAACCCGCGCTGGCCTCTATGAAGAGGCCCAAGGACACACAAATAAATACACACACACATATTTTCCCATATTGTCTGGGCTTCTGTCTTCCCGCCCACTTCCCATATTTTCCCATATTTTCTGGGGAATTCGAGGATTAATTGTGTCTGTGTGGTTCTTTTCCTCCTGACTCTAGCGACATTGGGCACACGATGATGTGAAACCTGCCCTGGCAGGTCTGATTTCTGGACCGGCCAGGGGGCTCAGAATCCGAAGGACTTCTGCAGCCGGAGGTGAGCCCCAGCGGGGATGCCCCGATACCCCAGCGGCGATAGCGCGCGCAGCGCTGGGACTCGCAGGTGGACGCAGAATCCAGACATGAAGAAGCGCTGTAGCTGGAGGCCTTCCACAGGGGGTCTGACCATTTGACAATTTAGGGTAAGCCACTCCGAAGATCACACCTTCCCTGTGACTACATGCCCTGGCCGAGTCGCGCTTTACGAGTTGCCCTGCCCACTCTGCGTCTGCTGCATATGCGTGTCATTCGTCATGCGGAGATCTGATAGATGGGGTCGGAGGATCGCGCCTCGGGGATGTCTGCGATGCGTCGGCGCAGTCGGCGTGCACACCATCGGGTTCCACATCGAGCCGCATCGCTGCTGCACTGGCGATGCGGCGCGATCCTCCGACCCCATCTGCTCGGACCCTTGTCTGGGCGATCGACATGCTATCCATGCCCACGCTCACGCCCCGACCCCTCGACGAGGGGCCAGAGCGGCGGCATGGACAACAAGTCTGGCCCCCCGAGCCTCGCCACGCTGTGCATGCCCTGCTTCCCCTATCGCCCAATGTGGGCAACAGCAGTGGTATGGATCGAGCGTCGATCGTCGATCCCCCGACCCCGTCTGCTTGGACACCGTTTCAGGCGCTCGGCATGTCGTCTGCGCCCCTGCTCGCGCCCCGACCCCACGAGGTCCGGCGCAGATCCAAGACATCCGCGCGGACCTCTGGAAGCTTGTGCCTGCGCCGCTTTCTGTTCTTCGTCTGGCGGTGCGCAGAGCTGGCCATCGCTCGGAGGTCCACTCCCTGTGCTTTTTCTCGGTTTCGGGCGCGGCTTCTTCGCAGGATGCTCTGGGGTGCTCCCCCGTAATCCCCGCCGAGACAAAGGTGCACACGTCCGAGCGACACCGAGTTTATGTTCTTCGACTGGCGGTGCGCAGAGAGGCACACTCTGCCAGCGGCGGCGGGGACTGGCGGCGCGCGCGAGGCGCACGGGGCGCGGCAGCCACTGGCCATCGCTCGGGCGTCCATTCCCTGTGTTTTTGTTTCGGTTTCGTGCGTGGTTTTCTCGCCAAATGATCCAGGATGCTCCTCGATGGTCCTCGCCGAAAGTAAAGTGCGCACGTCCGAGCGATGCCAGGGGCAGCGAGCGCCAGCAGGCCCGGGCTCGGCCCGGGCTCGCCCTCCCGCCCCCCAGGGGCGAGGCACGGGCCCGGGCAGGGGCAAAGAGGGCCAGAGGGGCCCACGGGCACACCCACAAGGACGCAGAGAGCCCAGGATGCCCCTTACTTTTCCAATAGTTTCTGGGCTCTCGTCTTCCCCCCCCACGTCCCACGTGTGCCCATATCCTCCTGGGAATCGACGGCTATTTGTGTCTGCGTGTGTTTTCCCCTCCTGGGTGGCACGAGGCTGGGGCGTGGCGAGCCGTGGCGTGGAGATGGCGCGATCGTGCCCCGTGTGGTTCACTTGGCAGCGGCAGCCTGCCGTGTCGAGAGCGTAATTTTAATAGCTTTATTCCGATCTCTTTGATTGTGAATCTGAGGAGCATCCGGCCAAAAATCGAAAGGTATGTTTTGCCCCCACATGCGTCAAGGTTTTGTGTGCCGTCGTCGCTCGAAATTCTTTAATTTGTTTTCTGCTGAACAAGATCCTGCCGCCACATCATCGCCGCCAGACGCAGCGCCACCGCCGCGCGGCAGAGCCCTACGCCGGTAGGCCGAGGGGGCAGAGCGCCAGGGAACGCCGCGAGCAGACGTCCCGAACACGTGCACAAGGAGCTACGGTTAGGTCGGGCCTGTCCCCCTACAGGGGGATCTTCGACGACAAATAACAGAAAATCCCCGAAATACACCAAAATGGCCCCAAAATGCCCAAACAATAGTCCCCTGCGTATTTTTAAAACTACCTGGCAGCGGCCCGCCCGGGCGACACGCTGAGCTCCGCGTGCTGGCAGCGTGCCGTTCTGCTCCGCGGGGCGGGAATGAAAGGAAACTGGGACACACAAATAAAAAGTTTCCGCATATTTTCACAGATTTTCTGGGTTTTTGTCTTCCCCACCACTCCCCATATCTTCCCATATTTTCCTGGGGATCGACGATGAATTGTGTCTGTGTGTTTTTTCCCCTCCTGAGGGAAGCTGGGGAAAGCCCGAGGTGTTGGCGCACGGAGACTGGGACGTGGCTGGCGTGCCGGGCCGAGGCGCACTGGGCCAGAGCTGGCGGCGCGACACGCGGAGCCAAAGCTCCTGACCGTACAGGGCAGTTGTTAGTACATGTTTTGAATGGGAGTTTTGAATCCACGATCAATTTAGGAATACATTTCTGCATGAACCCATCGTTGTTTTTACTACTACGTCCCTGCATTTTTAATGCCTGCTCCGCACGCGGAGCACGTATTAAAACCGGCGCTGTGAGGGCCGCTGTGGGCCCCAGGGGCATGGCCCGGGGCCCGGGCACCGCAGGGGTGCGCACGCCGCGGGCGCAAGGAGCTGAACACGACAGGAGCGACGGCGCTCGGCCGCGGGGGCCACCCGTGGCCGCGAGGGGCCCCGCCACGGCCCAACAGACGGGCTGAGAAACGTCGAACCTCTCCCGGGGCGCAGGGCGAGAGCGAACCTCTTCCGCTGAATGCTGAGCGGGACGCGCACAGCTTTCATTAGCAGAGAAGACCCGGAGCGAGCACAAGCAAGGCAGAGAAGCGAGAGGCCCCCCAGAGCCACGACGAAGACAGAGGTCCGTTCGTTCCGGAATGCTCTCGGATCGTTCTGGAACGCTCCGAGAAGGCCGCGGCGCCCGATACCTCCTCTGGAGCCGCCAAATCTCAGAGATTCTCGGCCTACCCTCATCCGAAGTGATGTGATCCTCGTCCTGGCCTGGTCGGAGGGCCCCTTCCACGGGGCTGGCGCTCTGCCCCAGCCCATTTCCTGATGGCCCCGGGGCCAGGAGCCGGCGGGGGGTGTCGGCCCGAGGCCCGCAGAGCCGGGCACCTCCAGGGGCGAGGGGCTCCCGGGGTCCACGGCGGCAGCGGCCCGATGCCGCGGGACGGCGAGCGCTCGCGGCGCGGGAGCAAAGGCTGGGCTCTCCCCCTGGACGGGGTTGGCTGGAGATCGTCGCTGGGACCTGGTCCTCACCCATGCCCCCCCCCCGCCCGCCCCTGCTCCTCCCCAGCCTCTACTCTTCTCCTTCCCCCTCCTCTCCCCCCCGCTCCCCCCTCCTCCTCCTCCGCCTCCTCTTGCCTCCTGCTCCTCCTCCTCCTCCTCCTCCTCCTCCTCCTCCTCCTCCTCCTCTTTCTCCTCCTCCTCCTCTTTCTCCTCCTCCTCCTCCTCCTCCTCCTCCTCCTCTTCCTTCTCTCCCTGCCCTCCCTCCTCTTCCTCCTGCTCCTCCTCCTGCTGCTCCTCCTCTTCCTCCTCCTCTCTTTCGTCCCCTTCCCCCCCCCTGCTCCTCCTCCTGCAAGTATTCCTCTTCTTATTATTATGTTGCTTCTTCTTATTATCCTCCTTCTCCTCCTCCTCCTCCTCCTCTCCTCCTCCTCCTCCTCCTCCTCCTCCTCCTCCTCCCTCCTCTTCCTCTCCCAACCCCTCTCCTCTCCCCTCCTCACACTTCCATCCCTCACCAAACATGTCCGTCGGCTGGACCGGACGTTTCGCTTGAGACTTCCCCCAACTATCCACACAACCAACAATACCAAGAACGGATGACCCGTTGTCTGCACACATCCGTTTCACACGCATCTGGTGGAAGCCGGTTCGTTTATCATATGCGGCTCTCGCTTAAGACTTGTTCAATATCGATGGTCCGTAATTCCTCGCTTGACTCCCGCAAACGTGATGACTAGAACTTCGAGGTGGTGCATCACTTACTCCCTCTGTGCGTCTCTCTTACCAAGTATGGGATACATACATCTATCTAATCTACATACATATGTACACAAATATGAATATTATTGACACAATGGGGTCTCGCCTGAGTGGCAGATCCAGTGGGCGCTCGCCATTCAAGGGGCGACCTCCCCTGCTCCTCCTCCTCCTCCTCCTCCTCCTCCTCCTCCTCCTCCCCCTCCTTCTTCTCTTCCTCCTCCTCCTCCTCCGCATCTTCCTCCTCTCGCCACCTCCTCCTCTCCTCTCCGTGCCCACTCCCCTTCCTCTTCCAACAACCGATCTGCGTACACGGCACCAGACACGCCTCATATAGTGTCCGCCCACTGGGTCCAGGGTCCAGGCGTGTCGGCCGAGGGTCACGGTCCCGCCACAAAAGGGGGGACTGCCCGTCAGAACGGCTGCTTTCAACACCCAACTGAAGGACGACAATCCACCCATCTACTGGCGACACGGCATGCCTTTTACCTCTCATCCCCTTCATGCCCCTCCTCCTCCTCCTCCTCCTCCTCCTCCTCCTCCTCCTCCTCCTCCTCTCTCTCCCTCTCCTCTCCTCCTCCTCCTCCTCCTCCTCCTCCTCCTCCTCCTCCTCCTCCTCCTCCTCCTCCTCCCCCTCCTCCTCCCCCTCTCCTCCTCCTCCTCCTCCTCCTCCTCCTTCTCCTCCTCCTCCTTCTCCCCCTCCTCCTCCTCCTCCTCCTCCTCCTCCTCCTCCTCCTCCTCCTAGTCCTCCTCCCCATGGTCTTCCTCCTCCTCCTCCTTCTCCTCTTACTCCTCCTCCACCTCCTCCTCCCACTCGTCCTGCTCATCCGCCTCCTCCTGCCAATCCGCCTCCTGCTCCTCCCCCTCACCCTCCCTGTCCCCCTCCTTCTCCATTCCTTGTCCTTATAAATAGCTTCTCCCTGTCGCAACCCCAAGGCCAGTCGGACTGGCGGGATGGGAGTTTCGCTTTAGACTTCCTTTCCATGTATGACCCTTCAGCTTAAAGGTTGGCAGCGGCTTCGCAGATTGAGGGTGGGTGGTTTCGAGCATGTGGCTCTCGACGTAACGCCGCACACGCTCGTTGCAAAACACTGCAAGACGTTAACGGGTTGAGGGCGTGCGGTTTTCAAGACGTGGCTCTCGCAATAGCGACACGCACATTCGTCTCAAGCTTTCCAAGAACTTAATGGATTGAGGGCAGGCCGTCTTCAGTATGTGGCTGTCGTCATAGGACCGCGCACAATCGCCTTCAAAAGCATGCAAGACAGTCACGGATTGAGGGCGGGCTATTTCCAAAAGGTGATTATTGCCTTAGCGACGCGCGCATTCGCGTCCCCCAAATCCATGAGCTCGACGGATTGAGTGCGGCGGCTCCTTTTCAAAAGCTTAACTGCGGTTGCTTGTCAAAATGTAGCTCTCGCCTCAGCGCCACGCACAGTCGTTCATAAACATTTGCCAGCGTTTGACGGCACGGTTTAGGATTGCCAGGGCGATACAGGTACGTTGAGTCGCAGTGTTGAAATCCCAGCAACGGTCTCTAGCACGTCAAAACGCAACAGTCACAACAATTCGTGGCGATGGGGTCTCGAGAACGGTGTTTTGGCGTGCTTCCGGATCTTCAAACGAATGTCTCCCAACGGGGCACTTCCCTCAGTGGAAATGAGCCCTTGTGGGGGCCTATGAAGAGGGAGCTTAGACGGAGGGTTGATTCCAACATCGTTGGTGAGACTTGGGTTTGCACCTCCTCCGCATCATCATCTTCCTCCTCCTCCTCCTCCTTTCCTGGCTTCTCCTCCTCTTCCTTCATCTCCTCCTCCTCCTCCTCCTCCTCCTCATCTCGGTCTCCTCCTCATCCCTCTCCTCATCCTCTCCTCTCTCCTCCTCCTCCCCCCTCAGGCCCGAATCTGCCCCCCTCCAACTCCTCCCAAGCCCCTCCCCCTGCCTCCATTTCCCTCTCCTTCCGCACACCTCCTCCCCGCCGCACCCCGAGGCGTGTCCGTAGGGCGGACCCGGCGTTTCGCCTGAGACTTACTCACCACTTTTGATCCTTTCCCTGAGACTCTGCAGAAGCTTCACGGATGGATAGGGCGGGCCGTTTCCAACATGTGGCTTTCGCTTTCTCGCCGCGCACGCTCGCGTTAAGACATTGCTAGAGCTGCACGGCGTCTTTTGAGTCGTAGGAAATTCACGGATGTAGGGCGGGCGAGTTTAAGATTACGGTGTTCGCCTTACCGCCTCGCGCCTTTCGGCTTAGCGCCTCGCACACTCGCACATTGCAAGGGCTTCACGGATGGAGGGCGGGCCGTTTTCAACATGTGGCTCTCGCCTCGGCGCTGCGCTCATTCTACGAATTCAAAAAAAACACAGGGATGGAGGGCGGGTGGTGTTCAACAGGCGGCTCCTGCCTTCGCACCACGCACATTCCTGTTACAGTGTGCACGAGCTTCACAGATGGGGGGCGGTGTCCTTTCGAAACTGTGCCTCTCGCCTCAGCGCCGCGCATCTTCGCTTTGAGAGCGTATAGTAACCTCACTGGACCAAAGCATCAACACAAATCGTGCTTCGGCGCGATGTCGGACTGTCGAAGCGCAACAAGTGCGTCAATTCGCGGAGTGGGAATTCTAGAAGCGGCGTTCTGGCAAGATTCAGAATCAGAAAGACGAAACAGTAACTGTGATTCGAGGCGTTCAAGTCCCAGGCATGATGTTCTGGCACTGCTCAGGATGTTCGAACGGTTGTTCTCCACCGGGGCACTTCCCTCAGTGAAAGCGAAGCCTTGCAGGGGCCGATGAAGAGGAAATCTGAAGTGAGGGCTGATTGCAATATCGTTGCCCCCTCCTCCTTCCCCTCCTCCCCATCCTTCAAACGCCAGCGCGGCGGGGTGGTTGCCTGAGGCGCCCCCCCCGACGAAATGTGCCCCACCGGCGCGCCGTGCAGCGAGCGTCCAACAAGCTCGGGGGACACCGCCGCCCCCGTTCCCAGGGACCCCGATGGGAAAGGGGGGGGGAGGGGAGGGCCCTCTGGGAGAAGGAGGAGGAGGACGACTAGGAGGAGGCGAGAGCTCCCAGTCCTCCTCCTTCCTAGTCCTCCTCCTCCTCCTCAGCATCTTCCTATCCCTGCTCAACTTCCTCCTCCTCCCCTTCCCTCCCCTTTCTCCTCCTCCTCTGTCTCCTCCTCCTCCTCGCCTCCTCCTCCCCCTCCACCTCCTCCTCCCGGCCTCCTCCCGTCCTCCTCCTCCTCCTCCTCATCGTCCTCCTCCTCCTCCTCCTCCTCCTACTCTGCATCATCATCATCCCTTTCATCCTCCTCCTCCTCCTCTTCATCATTATCCCTTTCATCCTCCTCCTCCTCCTCCTCCTCCGACTCCCCCTCCTCCTACTCCCCTTCCTGCTCCTCCTTACCCCTCCATTCCTTTCTCCCTCTCTCCCCCCTCCTCCTCCTCCTCCTCCTCCTCCTCTTCCTCCTCCTCCTCCTCGTTCCCTCCATCCCCCCCTCCCTCCCTCTGACTCCTCCTGTTCCTCCTCCTCCTCCTTCTTCTCTTCCCCCGGTTCCCCCTGATACACTAACCAAGCGCGCCAAGCTCCGTGGCGGCGCCGTCGCGAAAAACGCTGTCACTCAAAAAGCGCGAAACGGGATCGGTGGTGGGTCCGGGAGTAGCAGGACGAAACGGATCACCGTGGTTTGATGATTTGGGGCTTGACGGGGGCCAGCTCAATCAGCATCGAATCGGGAAAATGAATGACTGGCCATCGCTGAGACGTCCATTCCCTGTGTTTTGTTTGGTTTCGTGCGTGGTTTTTTCGCCAAATTGTCAAGGATGCTCCTCGATGGTCCTCGCCGAGAAAAAAATGCACACGTCCGAGCGATGCCGAGCGTCGGCGGAGCGCGACGGCGTGGAGTCGAACTGGGAAGCGAAGCGGCTGCGGCAGGATTCATACCAGCGCCGTGCAACGATCGGGCCGCCTCGGATCGTCGGAGCATCGAGGTAACATCGGATCGGGCTGGCAGGCAACGAGTGAAATTGACCTTGGATAACACTCGTCGTCTCTCCCTACCGTCCAACCCCCCTCGGGGCGTCCAGTGACCCTCCGTATCCACATACGCCCTACCTGTTCTCCTCCTCATTGCGCATAGCATCATCATCATCATCATCATCATCATCATCATTATCATCATCATTAGCATTATCATCATCATCATCATCAGCAGCATTATCATCATCAGCATCATCAGCCTCGTCATCAGTATCAACATCGTCATTATCAGCATCATCACCATCATCATAATCACCATACGCAGCATCATCATCAGACTCGTTATCATAATCATCACCATCATCACAACCATCAGCATCATCATCATCCTCATCATCCTCATCATCCTCACCATCAGCATCAACATAGTCATTATCATGAGCATCATCATCAGCATGATCCTCGCCATCATCATCGTCATCACCACTACCAGCAACATCATCAGTAGCATGATCAACATCATAAGCATCACCAACATCATCAGCATCACCAGCAGCATCATCATCAGCAACATCATCACATCCATCAGCATCCTCATCCTTCTCATCATCACATCAACATTATCATCATCGTCATCGTCGTCAGTGCAATCATCATCACCATCACCACAATCATTACCATCATCATCCTCATCATATCACCATCGGCATCGCCATCATCATGACCATGCTAATGATCATGATAATCATCATCACCACAATCAGTTTCATCATCATGTTCATCATTATTACCATGAGCATCCTCATCCTCAAAATGATCACCATCAGCATCTTGAAAACCACCATCATCAGCATCACCATCATCAGCAGCAGCACCAACATCATCATCAGCATCCCCTGCATCATCGCCATCATCGTCATCATCATCATCATCACCAGCATCGTCATCATCAACATCATCATCATCATCATCTTCATCATCGTTATCGTCATCATAATCACCATCACCATCATCATCACCATCGTCAGCATCATCATCATCATTATCATCATCAACACCATCATCATCATAATCACCATAATCAGCATCGTCATCAGATAATTGTCATCGTCATCATCATCATCATAACCTTCATCACCACCATCAGCATCATCATCATCCTCACCATCAGCATCAACATAGTCATCACCATCATGAGCATCATCATCATCCTCATCATCATCATCGTCATCACCACCACCACCAACATCATCAATAGCATGATCAGCATCATAAGCATCACCAGCATCATCAGCATCACCAGGAGCATCAAGCATCATCACATCCATCAGCATCCTCATCCTTCTCATCATCGCATCACCATTATCATCATCATCGTCGTCAGTACCATCATCATCACCATCACCACCATCATTACCATCATCATCCTCATCATCATATCACCATCGTCATCATCATCATCATCACTATCATCAGCAGCAGCAACAACATCACCATCATCACCATCAGCATCGCCATCATCATAATCAGCATCATCATCAGCAGCGTCGTCATCATCAACATCATCATCATCATCATGATCATCATCATCATCATCATCATCATCGTCATCTTCATCATCATCATCGTCATCGTCATCGTCATCGTCATCACCATCACCATCATCATCACCATCGTCAACATCATCATCATTATCATCATCATCATCACCATCACCACCACCATCATCATCATCATCATCATCATCATCAGCATCAGCATCAGCATCAGCATCAGCATCAGCATCAGCATCAGCACCAGCACCAGCACCAGCACCAGCACCAGCACCAGCACCAGCACCAGCACCAGCACCAGCACAGCACCAGCACCAGCACCAGCACCAGCACCAGCACCGCACAGCCACCATCATCATCACCATCACCATCACCATCACAATCACATCACCATCACATCACCATCACCATCACCACCATCATCATCATCATCATCGTCATCATCATCATCATCACATCGTCATCGTCATCGTCATCATCATCATCATCATCATCATCATCATCAGCATCAACATCATCATCATCATCATCATCATCATCATCATCATCATCATCATCATCATCATCATCATCATCATCATCATCATCATCCGGTCCCTTCTGTGGGGGGCGGAGGAGGAGGCAGACGAGGACTGCACTGGGGGACTCCAACGGCTCCCCCGGGAATGCGAGCGCATGGGTCCCCGCCGGTCTGTCGCCGGTGGAAAACATGGAGAGGCAACGATAGGGGGGGGATTGGCATAGGGGGGAAACACCGACGTGGCATCGGCGATACATCTCCGATAGAGCGGCGATAGGCCACGGATAGCGAATCCGCGCGCTCCTGGGCGGGTTGGGGCTATCGGAACCCTATCGGCGATCAATCGGCGACTTTCGGGCCAGGCGAAAGGGGGGGATAGCAAAGGGGGGGGTTGAGAATCAGCTCACGTAGCTGATTTTCCTGGCGCCCCCCGGCGCCGAAGGCGGCCATGTATCGAGGAATGGGCCCCTCGGTGGGGCCGAAACCAGCTGCATGGAGCAGATTTCGTACCCCCCCCCTTTTCTTCCAATCACCCCCTTTCGTCCGGCCCGAGACTTGGGATCGATGCGTCCCCCCTTCTGCCCATCCCCCACCTACCGTTGCCCCCGAGTCTGTGGCCGGTGGAAAACGCAACGCCCCGCCGCTGGGCGGCGCCCGGCACAGCGGCGCAAGGCTCGGGGAATCCCAACGATGGCGCCCCGGGGAGCGCCAGCGCGGGGGTCCCCGCTGGCAGAGGCCTCCAGGATGGGGTCGGAGGATCGCGCCGCATCGGCGATGCATCGTCGGCGTCGGCGCGGAGAAAATCGGGCTCCACATCAAGCAGCATCGGCGATGCATCGGCGATGCGTCGAGATCCCCCGACCCCGCCTACGACGGCGAGGCCAGGGGGGAGGTGGGAGGGCTCGGTAGGCCTTGGGCCGTCGGGGAAATTCCCTGAGAGAGAGAGAGAGAGAGAGAGAGAGAGAGACAGGCAGGAATGCGTCCAAATTGCCGAAGACACAGACATCTCTCAGAAGGCTGGAGGGCTTCTGAGAAGCCCGCTGCCCTCTGAGGAGGCCTTCTCCTTCTCACTTCCCCCCCTCGCTCGCCGCCGACCATCTTAATTAGGAGGGGACAAAAGGGTAGGATAGCGAAGGGTAAGGTAGAAAATCAGCTCACGTAGCCGGCTTTTCATGGCCCTGAGAGGCGCCCATGTATCGAGGGCTGGGCCCGGCGGCGGGGCCGAAACCAGCTGCACATCGCAGATTTCGTACTCCCCCCTTTCCCTGTCCTGCAGTCGGACCTGGGCCAGAAGAATACCCCTCAAGAACATGAGACCCTCCGTCGGCCAAAAGAAACAGAACATGCAAGGGTACCCCCTCCAGGATGCGCAGGAACGCCCAAGAAGCACGACGCGCATCAGGTCGCCCTCCCCGCACCGACCTCGATCTTATACCTCGGTCCGACTGTAATTACCCTACCCCTTCGTCTGGCCCGGACGATCTGCGGGCCGGGCGAAAGGGGGGATAACAAAGGGGGTGTTTGAGAATCAGCTCACGTAGCTGATGTTCCCGGCGCCTCCCGGCGCCAGGAGGCGCCCTGTATCGAGGAATGGGCCCGGCGGCGGGGCCGAAACCAGCTGCATGCAGCAAATGTCGTAACCCCCCCTTTCCCAATCCCCCCCTTTCGTTCGGCCCGAGATCTGCTCGGGCCCCATCAGGGAGGCCCCGGAGCCGGCCTGCCGCCAGTGGCAAACGCAGCGCCACGCCGCGCGGGGCGGCGCGCGGGGCAGCTGAGGCTGCTGGTGGCGGCGCCCAGGGGGGCCCGGGGCGAGAGGAGGCACGGAGGACCATGTCTCGCTGGCGAGCGAGGAGAGGAAGCGGGAAGAAGAAGGCCCTCTCGGAAGGCAGCGGGACGTCTCAGAAGCCCTCGCGCCGTCCGAGAAGTTTTGAGTTTTGTGAGATCGGGAGTCTTAGAGCACTTCTCAGAAGGCCGGGGGACTTCCTAGCCTGCTCAGGAAGCCCGCCCCTTCTTATTTCCTCCCAGGCGTGCCACCGACTGTCGGTTGGTTGGTTCTTTGTCCAGGGAGGCTTACGAAGCTGGCTCGAGTGAAGCCGGGGCGCCTCCAGAGAGAGAGAGACGGGAAGGGAGTGAGGGAGAGAAAGAGAAAGAGAGAGAGAAACAACAACAAAACAAACAAAAAAACGAGCAGGGAGCGAGCGGGGGAATGGCATGCTGAGTTTCGCAAGGCGGGATTCGGCCCCGAACCCCGCGTTCTGTCCCCAGCCTTTCCCTCTCTCCGGTGCATGACTGCTTCCATAGACGGGCACGCCCCAAGCCGCTGCAGAAGAAGAGGGGGCTGCCGTTAAGTCGGGCGTGTCCCCCTACAGGGGGATTTTCGACGAAAAATAAAAATAGTCAAAAAATAATACAAAATATCAAAACATTCCAATAAATAGTCCCCAGACTATTTTTGGACTATTTTTGAATATTCCCCCTGTAGAGGGACAGGCCCGACTTAAGGCTGCCGCCTGAGAGGGGGGCCACAGGGCCCGCCCCCCCCCTCCCGCCCCTCCCCAATCAACCCCCCTCGCGGAGAGCCCCGTCTTGGGTCGCCCTGGGGACCCTCGGGGGGCAACTCGGGGCCGTCTTGGAAGAGATCGATCGGATGAGAGGGCTCCTCAGGGAGGCCCCCCCCCGGAGGACAACATGTGGCCAAACCCTTCGTGAAGTCCGTGTCTTTGGCCTCCTCGCCGAGGTCGGGTCGGGCGAAAGGGGGGGATAGCAAAGGGGGGGTTCGAGAATCAGCTCACGTAGCTGATTTTCCCGGCGCCTCCCGGCGCCGGAGGCGGCTATGTATCGAAGAATGGGCCCCTCGGTGAGGCAAAAAACCACCTGCATGCAGCACATTTCGCAACCCCCCCTTTCCCAATCCCCCCCTTTCGTCCGGCCCGGCGAGGCCTCCTGGGTCGTCTGGGGCGCCTCTTAGGGGGCCTCTTGGGGGCCTCCCCGCGCGGCACGCTGCACTGGAGACGTGGGCGCTGACGCGCGACCTTGCAGCTTGCGTGCCAGCGTCGGCGCAGGCGGCCTCGTTTTTTTGAAGGGGCCCTGGGGGCACACAAACAAATACACACAAATAAAACGATTTCCCATATTTTCCTATACTTTCAGGGTTTTTGTCTTCCCCTCCACTTCCCATATTTTCCCATATTTTCCTGGAAGTCGACGATTAATTGTGTCTGTGTGTTTCTTTCCCTCCTGATTTTTTGGCGTCGCTCAACCACACACTTGGCCGCCATCTGGGGCGCCTGTCTGCAAGGCGTTTGGGAAATGTTTGCCCCTGGTTGCGGTGGCGGCTTCGGCGGTGGACAAGCCTCCCTTTGGCAAACCTCCCCTTAGTGACAACGGCCTGGGACGGAAACCGACGGACCTGGACCCGCCAAAATGACGGCCGCGACGCCTTCTCGCGATCCGAAAACGGCCAATTCCTTACTCGACGTGTCAGGTAGTCCTCGATGGTCCTCGCCGAAAAAAATATCCCGGCAAAGCAACCTAACAGCGATGTGTAGGAGCATATCTGAAAGCATTCCCCTTAAGATTCAGATGAGAATCCAGTTGTAGAAATCTGCTGTTCTCGCAGTCGTAGTCGCATTCGCGATGACAGTCGCAGTGGCAACGGAAGTCGCAGTCACAGCCTCAGCCTCAGCCTGCCTCAGCCTCAGCCCAAGCCTGCTTCAGCCTCAACATCAGTCTGCCTTCAGCCTCGGCCTCAGCCCACGCCTGCCTCAGCCTCAGCCTGCAGCCTCAGCCTCAGCCTGCCTCAGCCTCAGCCTGCCTCAGCCTCAGCCTCAGCCTCAGCCTCAGCCTGCCTCAGCCTCAGCCTCAGCCTCAGCCTCAGCCTCAGCCTCAGTCTGCCTTCAGCCTCGGCCTCAGCCTCAGCCTGCCTCAGCCTCAGCCTCAGCCTCAGCCTCAGCCTGCCTCAGCCTCAGCCTGCCTCAGCCTGCTCAGCCTCCTCAGCCCTCAGCCTCAGCCTCAGCCTCAGCCTGCCTCAGCCTCAGCCTGCCTCAGCTCAGCCTCAGCCTCAGCCTCAGCCTGCCTCAGCCTCAGCCTCAGCCTGCTTCAGCCTCAGCCTCAGTCTGCCTTCAGCCTCGGCCTCAGCCTCAGCCTGCCTCAGCCTCAGCCTGCATCAGCCTCAGCCTCAGCCTCAGCCTGCCTCAGCATCAGCCTGCCTCAGCCTCAGCCTCAGCCTGCCTCAGCCTCAGCCTCAGCCTGCTTCAGCCTCAGCCTCAGTCTGCCTTCAGCCTCGGCCTCAGCCTCAGCCTGCCTCAGCCTCAGCCTGCATCAGCCTCAGCCTCAGCCTCAGCCTGCCTCAGCATCAGCCTGCCTCAGCCTCAGCCTCAGCCTGCCTCAGCCTCAGCCTCAGCCTGCTTCAGCCTCAGCCTCAGTCTGCCTTCAGCCTCCTCAGCCTCAGCCTCAGCCTCAGCCTGCATCAGCCTCAGCCTCAGCCTCAGCCTGCCTCAGCATCAGCCTGCCTCAGCCTCAGCCTCAGCCTGCCTCAGCCTCAGCCTCAGCCTGCTTCAGCCTCAGCCTCAGTCTGCCTTCAGCCTCGGCCTCAGCCTCAGCCTGCCTCATCAGCCTCAGCCTGCATCAGCCTCAGCCTCAGCCTCAGCCTGCCTCAGCCTCAGCCTCAGCCTCAGCCTGCCTCTGCCTCAGCCTCAGCCTGCTTCAGCCTCAGCCTCAGTGTGCCTTCAGCCTCGGCCTCAGCCTCAGCCTGCCTCAGCCTCAGCCTGCCTCAGCCTCAGCATCAGCCTGCCTCAGCATTCAAACTGTGGCCTGGGAATGGAGTTCTGGGAACTCGAAGAACACGAAGTGGCCTACAGTTGGCTCCGGGCATTCAAAATCATACCCAGGAATGGAATTCTGGGAACTCGAAGACCACGAAGTGGCCTACAGTTGGCTCCGGCCATTCAAAATCATGCCCAGGAATGGAGTTCTGGGAATTCGAAGACCACGAAGTGGCCTACAGTTGGCTCCGGGCATTCAAAATCATGCCCAGGAATGGAGTTCTGGGACCTCGAAGACCACGAAATGTGTGACTGTTTGCTTGAAACGACTTCCGCGGATTCTCCCCGGCACCCGTCCGGCATCTGCCCAGACCCCCCTGGGGAGTCAAGATGCTCTCTTTTGAGACCATCAGAAACCTATCAGTCTTCGCTGTTAGGTAAAAATGCACACGTCCGAGCGATGCCAGGCCAGTGATCTAGTTACTTGCCCCGCACCAATCACTGGCCCCGACGACCGATAACAGCCCCCGGAGACCGACATCCAGGAACAAACACGCCGGCTGAAAGCATCACATCGTCGGAGATCTGGGCCTCCGCCGCCTGCTCTCAGACGCAACACCCAGCCCTCGGGCGGCCGTCCAGGACGACTCCGGCACCTGGCCATCGCTCGGACGTCTATTCCCTGTATTTTTTTCGGTTTCGTGCGTGGTTTTTTTCGTAAAATGATCAAGGATGCCGAGGCCCTCAGGCGGCCGTCCAGGACGACTCCAGCACCCACGGAACGCTCTCGACGAGGCGCAGCTGCTGGAGAGCACACAGGGGCTGGAGAGCCGCCGAGAACCGACGAAGACGCCAGAGAACCTCCCCTGAGATACGACGCGGCGAAAACGAAGGACCACGACCAAGCCCCTGCGATGGTCCCAGAGCCCGAGAATGAGCGAGATCGCTAGTTGTGACAAAATGCGACGCCCGATCTCATGAAACCTCGAACTTCTCTGAGCATCGTTCAACCCATGCATGTCCCCACTTGCGTGGCCTGGGCCCCACTGGCCGATTTACCGCCCCAGGTAGGGATATAGGCTCTTTCCTTCGGGTGCCGAAAGGCGTAAATCAGACTGGGATGGTGGGATGGTGGGGATCGGAATGGGGATAAGCTGAACGATACGGATTTCCCCCTCCCCCGCATCTCTCTGGGGCCCCCTGGTTAGAATGGGCAAAGCAGCTACACACACCACACAGCACACAACACATACAACACACACACAACACACAACACACAACACAAAACAAACACAACACATAACACAAAACACATAACACACACACAACACACACACACACGCTGTTCGAGATCGACAAGTCTTTCGTGCTCGCCTGAACGAATGTCGCGCCGACGCAACGTCTCAGGGCGTATAGCACTCCTTTCATTCCCCATCTCTTCTGGCACCCCTCCCGCGCGGCGCTCCACGGGGAGGTGAAACGGTACCGATACCGTTGCTCCCCGGACCTCTCCCTGGGTGCGTTCTGGGCAGAATTTCGAAGCGAATCCAGCGGTGGCGACGAGCGTCTCCCAGGAGGCCCAGAAAGACGAACACGCGCCGAGGCTAGCGGTATGGGTACCTTTTCCTCCTCTGAGCTCCAGAACGGATGAATCCTCGTCCCAGCCTGAAGTCGGGCGTGTCCCCCTACAGGGGGCTTTTGGGCGAAGAATCAATCATACCCAGAAAGTACTCCCCGATTGCTCAGAAATCCTAAAAAGAACTCGGCCCCAAACTATTTTTTTGTTTCACCTCCTATTTCTGAACATTCCCCCCTAGAGAGGGACAGGCCCCACTGAATCCCAGCCCCGTCCGACGCGCGCCGTCGAGGCGGGCCCTGCCCGCCCGCGGGCGCCGCGGGCAACGCCGCGCGGGCGGCGCCGCCGGGCGGCGGCGCCCCCCTGCGGGCCCGGGCCGCGAGCGCGGGGCCCTGGCCGCCGGGCGGCGGCTGGCCCGGCGCGGGCGCGGCCGGCGCCGGGGCGGCGGGGGGGGGGGACGTGCTGTGGCAGCTCAATCGAGAGGGGGATCGACTGCCGAACTGATTTACCCCCAAATCGATCTGCTCCGTCGAGTCTACGAAAAGAAGGGGGTGCAGTGTCTGTGGGTCCACCAACAGGTCTGCGCACGTTTCGCAGCTCCGGCGCAAGTTTCAGCTCTGGGGCAGATCAATGCTGTAGTCGATGCCCTCTTCGACTAATGGGAGCCTCCGGTGCCATCTTGCTGGCTCGTGCAAACCGACGCTGAAAGAAGCTAGCCGACGCTCATCGAAGCCCATCGACACTAACTCGGCGGTTCCTCCTCAATCGGGCGTTGGCAGAACTGGGTCTAATGGAACCTGGTTTAGTAATGATGTGTACTGGGGGCGTCCCCCCGCCCCATTTCCACTAACCGGAACTGCCGTCACCCGAAAAACATCAGTTACAGCAAACCTGGTTTAGTGAATCTGGCCAATTGAGGGGCCCCGGGGCCCTACCACTAACCGGATCCCCTTACCCGGGGTCCTGGCTATACCCGACTCAGGCGCCAGCGCACGCGAGTGAACTCCAGAGGCGGCATCGCGAGGACACGCAAGGCTCCCATGGTCTGCTGCCGAAAGAACGGGCTGTGAAACGCGCGCGGGGGGGGGATCGCCTGGCCTGTACAGGGCGAGCGCGGGGCCCGCCGTCGAGTGCGCCGTGGCTGCGGTGCACCCCGTGAGGGGGGAGGAGGAAAGGAAGGAGGAGGAGGAGGAGGAGGAGGAGGAGGAGGAGGAGGAGGAGGAGGAGGAGGAGGAGGAGGAGGAGGGGGAGGAGGAGGAGGAGGGGGAGGGGGAGGAGGAGGGAAGGGGGGCCTTCCTGCCGGCGGTGCCGCAGAGCGCTTTCCATGTGGGGCGGGGGGGGAGGCAAACGAGGACAGCGTGCGATCGCGCGACGCACGCTCCCAATCGTCGGCGAGAGAGGCGAGGGAGAACCGCATCGGGGTGCCTACCACGCTCGATCCCTGAACAGGGGAAGGCCTCCTTGGGGGGAAGGGGTCCTCGGGGCAGGCCTCCTGGGGCAGGCCTCCTGGGGCAGTCCTCCTCTGGCCGTCGCTCGGATGTCCCTTCCCTGTGTTTTTTCGGTTTCGTGCGTGGCTGTTTCGCCAAATGACTAAAAGGATGCTCCTCGAAAATCCTCGCCGAAGGAAACATGCGCATGCCCGAGCGATGCCAAGTCCTGGGGCCTGGCCATCGCTCGGACGTCCATTCCCAGTGTTTTTGTTGTGGTTTCGTGCGTGGCCTTTTCGCCAAAGGATCCAGGACGCTCGTCGAACATCCTCGCCGAAGGAGACAGGCGCATGCCCGAGCGATGCCAAGTCACGGGGCAGGCCTCCTGGGGGCAGGCCTCTGGCCTCCCTCCTGGGGGAAAGCCTCCTCCTCCTCCTCCTCTTCCTCCTCTTCTGCTTCTTCTTCTTCCTCCTCCTCCTCCTCCTCCTCCTCGTGGCTCAAGTCCTGAGCACACCGCGGGAGGTGCAGGACTCAGCACTGCCATCCAGGAAAGGCCCTGGGTGTTCGGGCTCAAGCCTTCGCTTTTGCCCAGTGCCAGCCTGGTCAACCCCAGGCAGAGGCACAATCACGTCCCGCACTAGTGCCACCTGCTGGGCCCATTGCCTGTGTGTGCTGCGGCGCAGAGGAGACAGGAGATGGCGGCGGCCCAGAGGAAGTATGTCATTTGCTCGAAGCGTGGCTGTAAAGGGTGGGCTTGGAGTTCTGCTAATACTCGCCATTGCATCCAGTGTGGCAGTAGATTCACGCAGCGCACGGAAACAGTTTCGCACGCATATCGACCAGCAGGGGGAGGCGGAGGAGCTCAGGAGGATCGGCATGACGAGCAAGTGCCACCGTCCAAGCCAGGCCGCTGGAGACAAGGTTCCCGCGGACCCGAGCTACCCCCTGGTCTGGGCCGCGGGGGTGGTCGAAAGGTCACCGCCGCGGATGACGACAGCCACAGTGAAGATCCCGTGGCCCTGGCCCAAGCACAGGCCACGTTTTGGAAGAAGTGGAAACCAGACAGAGAGAGAAGCTCAAGTTCGCCAAGGCGCAGGCCCTGTCCGCCAAGAGCTTGGAGCAGCAGGCTCAGGCGCTGTCAGATCAGTTGCAGGTCGCGCGCCAGAAGCTCACGGCCCAGAAGAAAGAAGCGACGGAGCTGGTGCACACCATCGCCGAGGCCAGCGAACACCACGGCAAGCTGGTCGAGGATATTGAGATCAACACCAAAGAAGTGCAGCCCCTGGAGCCTCAGCTCAACCTGGCCACCCAGGCAGCAGCGTACGAGGCATCCAAGGATGAGGACTTGCTCACCACTCTCCAAGGCACGCTGGCTGCTCACATGCCCGAGGGAGGAGAGGCCCCACCACAACTACGAGCTAAAGTCTCGGAGCTGGCACAGCTGTTCGACAACATGCAGCACAAGCACACCGCGCATGTGGAGGCCCAGGCGAAGGGCGACGGCAAGGGCAAAGGGTCTCAACCAGCACAGGAACCTGACGGCTTCCCCGCAGTTGGCGAACGAGCTGATGAGCCAGAAGCGCCCCAGCCTATTCCAGGCCAGTATGCACCGACGCCAATGGACGACAAGGAGCTGGAGTACGCCCCGCTCGCCGACGCCGCCGAAGCGACCCCGATGGGCGAGTTGCAGCGCCGTGTGCGGGCTGCTGCGGCGCTGGAGCAGGTCGCCAACGGCATGGCCAATATCCAAGGTGACGGCGGCCCCGAGGCCAAGAAGGCCAGGGCGGCTGCAGCGGCCGCAGTGGTCGAAAGTGAGGTCCCGCCGTCAGGGGAACCAGAATTATAAGCTAGCCACCATCAATGGATCGCGCTGGCCTGCCGTCCGCAAGTTTTTGCAATCACAGCAGGCCAGCGCAGTCACTATCATTTGTGTCCAGGAGTGTAAGTTAGCCGAAGGCAATGGCATTGTACGCCAGATACAATGGTGCGCGTCTCAAGGGTGGCTGGCCTACATGACTCCTGCTGCAGTGAACTCCAACGATGGGCTGATTTCGGGAGTAGCGATTTTTATTAGGGATGGTTTGGGCCTGGGGGTCCAACCTCTGATGATTCCCTCGGGGTGTGCGCCCGCTCGTTTGTCTGGGGTGATCCTGGAGCCCCCAGGGATCCCTAACTTTGCTTTGTGTTCAACGTATTTCCAAGCTGCTGCTGGTCCCTCGGGGACCAATTTAAACCTCTTGGCCGCCATAAGCCAGCTTCAAGATGACATAGCGCATCCAGTTTTGGCCGCGGGGGATTTCAATTTGGCCCCCACCAGGTTGTCCCAGGCCGAGTTTATGTCCAGGCCCACTAATGCCGCGCTCGCGCCCCCGACAGCCGCCTACAGAACCAGGAAGACCAAGTCGACGCTCGACTATTTTGTCTCCAGCCAAGGCCTCGCGCCTTGGCTCCAGAACCCCCGTGCCCTGGCCTCCTACCCCCCCTCCCCTCATAGGCCCGTGATGTTGGATATCGTTGTCCAGAATAACTGTTATACCCCCTCGCTGCATAGGCCCCATAAGCTGCCAACCCATGTCCCAGTGGGCCCGCAAGTACCAGAAGTGAGTTGGCACCAGACTGCCGCGATCATGGATTATGCATTGAAATTGACCGAAGATGCTTAACGGCCTCTCTCCGATCAGCAGTCGACTGCGATCCTGGACCACGTGTACTTCACCCTGGCCCAGGACTTGGAAGCTACAATCAGTGGGAGGACCAACACCCCTATTGAAACCCAGTAAGCTCCCCAGGGCTCACCCCCTCAGGTTCTTAAGGTTCCCGCGGAGGCCAAGGCGGCGCGTGGCAGAGCCAAATGGGTGGCCTATGCGGGCCCGTTAAGATGGCTGTGTAACCGAGTTCAGGAATTCAGACGCTGTGTTCAGGACTGGGACTTGCTTGAGTTCCAAGAAGTCCTGGGCAACCTGGAGGATTGCCCCGAGTTGTTCTCCACCGCGGTGTCCCTCAAGGAGGGGCTTCAGGATATACGAGTAGCCGCAGGTTTGCTACTTATTGATTTTCAGGCTGGCGTTCTAGATCAGACGTTGGCGCTGCAAGTACTAGACGAGCTCCCAGAGCAGATCACCGAGCTCCTGTACCAGGAGCAGGCGGCGGAGAATGCCGCAGATGGGAGGGCTTGGAGGGAATGGGTTCAGTCTAACATGAAAGGGGGAATGGGGTGGGTTCACAGATGGTCCAAACGGCTGGGGGCCTGGCGCCCGACATCGGTGCAGTACCAATCTCAGTACACAGGCAGGCCCCAGCAGATATTGCAGGTCGAAGCTGATCGCCTAGCAAAGATATGGCAAGTTCTCCCCGAGACCCCACCTCAACTCGCTCCTGATACCGATGACCGTGTCGCCCTGGGTCCGGCTACCCCCAAGGGACTTCGGCAAGTTGCGCGGAGTTTTCCTCGCGCCACAGCTTCGACCTGGGAGGGTTTTCATCCGAGGCACTTCAGTATGTTGAATAATGAGCAGGCGGAGATCGTCTGCCAATTTCTCGCTCTGATCGAGAGGGTTGGTCACATGCCGACCCAGCTCCAGGGAATTGTCTGAACGCTTATGACTAAACATAAACAACATGATACACCAGTCAGTCAGCCCACCTTCAGGTCCATTGGCATGCTACCAGCGCTCTATCGCGTCTGGGCCCGCCTTAGGAGGTCGGCAGCCAAGGAGTGGGAAGCCCACCGTCGTCGGCCTTCTCTAGCACACCAGGCTGGCCACTCCATGTTGGAATTGGTATACAAACAGCCCGTGGGTTGCGAGTTCAACAGCTCAGCCACAGATCAACAATACAGCGCCCAGGTCCTCTATGATCTTTCTGAATGCTACGAACATGTTGATCGGCCATGTCTAGCGCATCGTGCTGTTGGGTCAGGGTGTCCTTGTTGTTTACTTCGCATCATTCTATCGCAGCATGCCAGCGAACGCATCGTTTCTTTGCAAGATTGTGCGGTCAGCGTCGGCAAACCTTGGAGGGGTATTGCTGCTGGTTGCAGTTGGGCCACGTACCTTGTGCAGATGTATGTGCTCGCCCCCTTGGACATCTGGACACAGGCCCATAGCTACATACGACTCGCTATGTTCATTGATGATTTGCTACTACTGTGCCGCGGCCGCAGTTTCAGCCTCATCGTTAGCCAGTTGAACATCGCCGCCAGATCGATGGCGGGTTGCATCATCCACGAGTTTAAGTGCCAGATTGCCAGCAAGAAGACCCAGGTGCTAGCGTCTCACCAAGCGTTGCAGTACCAGCCCAGGACCAAGCTAGGGCCTCTGGCAGGCCCGAACCCTGATCGTTCGGGACCCAACCTGGGGGTTGAAACTGGGGCTGGCCGCCCCCAGCGAAGATGGAGGAAGTTTAGGAAACTTACGGTACGTCTTGACAATATGCGTAAAAGACTTAACAGGGTCCGCATGCTTACACGTGCTGGGGGCAACGCTCACAAATTGTATAAGACTGGCCTGGAAGCGGCCACCACTTTTGGAGTCGAGGTCACTGGCATCAGCGGCACGCGACTTGAATCTGCTAGGTCGCAGTTTCTGGCGGCTGTGGGTCCGAGATGCTCGACCCGCAGCCGCAGCCTGGCGTTGCTCATCCTCCAGGACCCCGTGTGGAAAGCGGCCCTCGGTCCCGCCATTGTGTGGCATCGTATAGTTTGGGATGCGAACACCCGTCCGCACTCGGCCGCGGCTAGTCTCCAACAACTGCGGGCTTGGGCTGAAAACGTTCTCCCGAGGGTTCTAAATCGTGGGGCTCTTCCAGGGGCCTCCTCAGTGCGGCGGTGCTGTCGTTGAAGCGCATTGGTTGGGAATTCCAGGGGCCGTTTACCTTTGTGACTGCCTCAGGTCGTGAGTACCCACTCCCGGGGCATTCCCCCGCCTTCCTCCAAAAGCTCATGGAGCACGACTGGCACGGCCAGCTAGCCTCCAAGGCGGCCGTCAAGCTCGGCCGCGCGGACGCTCAGTTAGACGTTGCGGCTGCTCGGATGGCTCTCTCGTCGAACCTTCCTGGGCATCAGAAAGGCACCTTACTCGCCTTCCTCACCCAAAGTATCTGGACCACGGAGAGAGCCAAAGCAGCAAGATATGAAGTTCCAGTCGGCTGCGAGCGCGGCCACCACTCGGAGAACCTTTGCCACATATTACTGCGCTGCCAGAAGACTGAAGTTCTCAGAGCCACTCACTTCTCGGATGCGGAGCTTCAGCGTTAAAGAGGCCCCCCTCCCCAGGCCCCCTTTTTACGTTTTGTTTTCCAGCTGGTGCTTGAGTTCCGTGGAGTGCCTCCTCCTGGATCTGAATTGGAGTTTGGGGAGTTTTGGTGTGTTCAAGAAGGTATCACCCCTCAAGAGGCCTTCAGCGAGGGGGAAGTATTTATAGATGGCAGTTGCACCAATCATGGGCGCTATGTGCTCAACGCTGCTGGTTTCGCTGTAGTTTGTTTCAGAGAAGGTGAAGTTTTTGCCCATTTCAGTGGCCGGGCCGGCCAGATGTTCTTTCAAACGTCGGGAGCCGCGGAGCATTTGGCTGCAGTCGCGGCCAGTCTTATGTCTAGCAATGTTGAAGTGATTTAGTCTGACTACAAAGGAGTACTAGTGCTGCATCAAGGCACCGAGTACCCCCGTCGCAATCTGTGGGCTGGGTTTAAAGTCTTGGCTGGCCGAGGGCTCTTTCCTTTAGGGTCGAGGCTCCAAAAGGTCAAAGCCCATCAAGATACACAAGCCCTACCCGTAGGCAGCGAGGCCCGTCGAATGGCAGAAGGTATTGACGCTGCGGGTCGCTTAGCGAAGGCCGCAGCACACAAGGGCGTTCGGCCCAGCGAAGATGAGAAGTGCAATTTTGCCGAAGATAGGAAGTTTGTTACGAAATATCTCAAGTTCGTTGCTCAGGCGCTGGGAGAGTGGCCCGCGATTGCACCCAGAAAGAACAAAACTTTGGCCGCCCCAGAGAAGAGCCTCTGCACCCCCTGCCCCCCCCCACAGGTGCTGCCTCTGCCCTGTCGTCGTGGACGCCGCCGTCGTTGGTCGTTCCTCCCCCGCCCCCCCCTCCGCCTGTGCCTCATGAGGCCCCTCGTGAGCCCAGAGTACCTAGGAGGATTCATGCGTGGGCTTTAATTGCGCAGTATCATCGGTACATTCTGTGTAGGGCGCAGACAAAGACAACCAAACATAAAGCAGTGCTGGCGGCCAAGGAATGCCCAGGCCACTGCAAGCAGCTGTCAGACCTCGTGCATGATAATAAAGGCCATGATTTATTTAATTATGAGCACCTTGGTCATCCCACGAGTATTCTGGTTTGCCATACGTGTGGATCCTACTCGGAAGGGTTGCGTCGAGGGCTCACTGGAGACTGTGGCACTCGAGTGAACCACCAGGGAGCGGCTACTCAAATCGCTCGTGTACAAGAGGGGCGTGATCCCAAGGGTTCTAAGTCTTCCCCAATCATTTTTAAGACCCCCCCAATCCCCCTGGCCAGATTGGTGCGCGAAGAGCAGGCCAAGGTCAGTGAAGAGGAGGCACCAGGCCCTCCATAGGCAGCCGTGCTCTCTCACGGCGGACATCGAACACCCCATCAGCCATGTGCGTGTCCTCCTCCTCCTCCTCCTCCTCCTCCCCTCCTCCGCCTCCTCCTCCTCCTCCTCCTCCTCCTCCCCTCCTCCTCCTCCTCCTCCTCCTCCTCCTCCTCCTCCTCCTCCTCCTCTCCTCCTCCTCCTCCTCCTCCTCCTCCTCCTCCTCCTCCTCCTCCTCCTCCTCCTCTCCTCCTCCTCCTCCTCCTCCTCCTCCTCCTCCTCCTCCCTCCTCCTCCCCTCCTCCTCCTCCTCCTCCTCCCCCCCCCCCTCCTCCTCCTCCCCTCCCACTCCTCCTCCTCCTCCCTCCTCCTCCTCCTCCTCCCCCTCCTCCTCCTCCTCCGCCTCCTCCTCCTCCTCCTCCTCCTCCTGCTCCACCTCCTCCTCCTCCGGGTTCCCTCCTGGGATGGGTTGGGGCAGGCCTCCTGCGGAAGGCCTCCCCTGCCATCGCTCGGACGTCCATTTCCCGTGCACTTGTCGGTTTCGTGCGTGCTTCTGTTTGCGCGAAGGTCCAGGATGGTCCTCGATGGTCCTCTCCGAGAAAACGAATGCACACGTCCGAGCGATGCCAGGCTTCTGGGGAAGGCCTACCTCCTGGGGAAGGGCTCCTTCGGGGGCGCGCAAACATGGACGAACGATCCATGCTCACACTCACACTCACACTCACACCCACACTCACACTAACAGTCGCACTCAGACTCACACTCACACTCACACCCACACCCACACCCACACCCACACTCACACCAACACTCACACTCACACTCACAGTCGCACTCACACACACACACACACTCACACTCACACTCACACTCGCACCCACACCCGCACTCGCACTCACACTCACACTCGCACTCACACTCACACCCATCCTCACACTCGCACGACCTCACACTCACATTCGCACTCACAATCACACTCAAACTCACACTCGCACTCACACTCACACTCGCACGCTCGTACACACCACACACACCACACACACCACACACCACACACACACCACACACACACCACACACACACCACACACACACACACACACTCTTTGTTGACCCGCGGGTCGAGAGCGAGCCTCTTCCGGTCGAAGCTAAGCGGGCCGCGCACAGCTTTAATTGACAGAGGGGGAAGGCAGAAGGAGGGGCTTCACGTCAAGGCCAAGAGAAGGCAACGCCCTGGAATCAGGTGGTGCCGAAGGCGATGTGCACGCAAACGAACGCCTTGTACAGGAACCGGGTGGCGAAAAACCAGAAGAAACAACATGCTGTGGTGGTGGTGCCGCCAGCGGCGCGTCATGTACACTAGCCTCAAATGGCCGCGGGAAAGGACGCACCACGTATCCAGGGCGACGCCCGAGAGGGTGAGGAGCACCGCTGGGCCGGAGTGACACGCACACACACACAAACACACACACACACACCACGGCACACCACGGCACGGCACGGCACGGCACGGCACGGCACGGCACGGCACGGCACGGCACGGCACGGCACGCAACGGCACGCAACGGCACGGCACGGCACGGCACGGCACGGCACGGCACGGCACGGCACGGCACGGCACGGCACGGCACGGCACGCAACGGCACGCAACGGCACGGCACGCAACGGCACGGCACGCACGCACGCACGCACGTACGCACGCACGCACGCACGCACGCACGCACGCGCGCGCGCGCACACGCACGCACGCACGCACGCGCACTCTCACGCGCACGCGCACGCGCACACACACACACACATCTTCACACACACACACAAAACCACACGCTCGCAATGAGCAGGCGCGTGTCCACAATGGGGCGCGTGTCCACGAGCGGAACGGCCGCCAGGCACCCCAGCGGGCGCATGGGCTACAAGTCGCCGTCCGGCTCGCGCTGCCCCTGCCCGAGGGCCCCCGCCTTCTTGTCCCGGACCATGCGCTTCTTCTTGCCGTCCCGCTCCATCTCAGGAGCGAGGGGGGGGGAGGGGAGGGGGAACGGGGCAGGGAGGTAGGGACGGGCGGAAAAGGGAGAGAAGGGAGGGGGGGGGGGAAGGAGGAGTTTCCCCACCCCTCCTCCCACCCCCCCACACACCGAGAAGGGAGGGGGGTGGAAGAAGTGTTTCCCATCTGCCCCACCCCTCACACAACACACCACTGCACCGAACGATGCTTGCTCTGGTTTCAGCTCCGAGCTTTCTGTCAGAGGGCGGAGGGCGCCGAGGGAAAGAGGAAGAGGGAGGCCGAGGTGGACGCAACTGCGGCCCAAAGCGCGGAGACGACAACGCGAGGGGCAGAGGCAAGAAAGGGGAGGCGACGTAGCCAAGGGGCAAGACGCAACGAAAAAGCAGAGAGGAGTGAGGGAGGAGCAGCAGGAGGACGACGACGAGAAGGCCTCTCTTCACAGCGCACAAGGGCCTGCCAACGACCCCCTTCGACCTTCGACCCCCTGAGGGGCAAGGCTAGCGCAAAACTGATACAGGGGAAGAAACATCGAGCTGGAGTCGGCGATACACCGCCGACACATATTGGCTACAAACCCCCGATCGTACCCACACGCTCCTGGAGGGGGTGGGCTGTTGGGCCCCCATCGGCGATGAATGAGCGATTGGGCAAGACGAAGCCAGGCCGATGGGTAAATCCAGGTGGGGACTTATCGAGGATCTCTGAGATCTGGCAGCTCTGGAGGATGCATCGGGCGTCGCGGCCTTCGCAGAGTGTTCGGGAACGCTCCGAGAGCGTTCCGGAACGCTCTGGAAGGGATTTGTCCTCCTCCTGGGGGTCAGCGCGTCCCTCCTCAAGCCCTACGCCTATATCTGGCTTGCCGTCGCTCGGACGTCCATTTCCCGTGCATGTTTCGGTTTCGTGTGTTTTTTTTGGCTCGAGGGTCCAGGATGGTCCTCGATGGTTCTCGCCGAGAACAAAATGCACACGTCCGAGTGATGCCAAGCTGGCCTCTGGCCCCCGAGGGAGGCGGGGTCCCAGCGCGCGCGCGCGGCCGACACTGGCGGGGGTAGCATCGGCGGCACGCCGCTCACAACGTCCTTCCCTGCCTTCGGCCCCTCCCGCCGTCCAGGATAAGGAGCCCCAGAGCACACAAACAGACAGCCACAAGTTTCGGGGCCCCCCATTTTTGCGCGCACCTGCGATGTCACAAGCCTGGGTAGCGAGTCGACCCAAGCTTCTGGACAGTCCTTCGAAGGAGCTCTGGAAGCTCTGGGACG
Organism: Prorocentrum cordatum; assembly: GCA_963575745.1. Lineage (NCBI taxonomy): Eukaryota > Dinophyceae > Prorocentrales > Prorocentraceae > Prorocentrum > Prorocentrum cordatum. Next base: position 84,966 of record CAUYUJ010016134.1, on the reverse strand, counting down.
GATCTTCTGGAAAGCTTGACGGCACATGTGTTTGAAGGGCCCTCAGGACACACAAACAAATACACACAAATAAAAGGAGACTCCCCATATTTTCTCATATTTCCTGGGTTTTTGCCTTCCGCCCCACTTCCCATATTTTCCAATATTTTCTAAGAATCGACGAATAATTGTGTCTGTGTGTTTCTTCCCCTCCTGAACATGTCCCAGGATCACCACTGCGTTTGCACATGTTCTGGGCGTTCGGTCCTCCCCTTCCCACATCTTCCATACTTGCCCTAGATGGGAATTAACAACTATTGGTGTCTGTGTTGTGTTCCCTCCTGAAGGATAGGCACAGGTCGGGCATGTCCCCCTACAGGGGGATTGTGGACGAAAACTATAAAAGGGTCAAACAATACACCAACAGTACCCCAAAGTGATCCAACAAATAGGCCCCAGACTATACCTTGACTATTTTTGAATACTCCCTCTGTAGAGGGACAGGCCCGACTTGAGGATAGGCAGCACGCCGCTCACCACGTCTGCGCTGCCTTCGGGCCCTGGCGCCTTCCTGTCGGCCCAGGCCGCCGGGCTCCTCGATCCTAATAGGAAGCAACTCCTCGAAAATCTTCGCAAGAAGGACTACAGCGAAACCGCAAAATAAGGATGCGTGGTAAGGATCAGGGCTGCACCTAAACGGTGTTTGTCGTTTTCGTGTTGTTGTCGTTGTCCCTCGCTTGTGTCTCAAATCCGCCTTTGCCTCAACACGAAGTCGAAACGAAAACGGCCCACGAAATTACCAAAAACACCGTTTCGGTCCAGCCCTGGTAAGGATGCAGGGGTCTTGGAGGGCCATGCTCACGTGTTCTGAACGAGGTTGGCCAGCGAAAGTCGCTAAGGAGGGTCCGAAGGGTCAAGGATGCAAAGGCAGCCTTGGGAAATTGCCATTCTTACTGTGCGGGATGGCTGTGAGGGCGACGGCGCCCGATTAGGGGACCATTGGGACAGATTCAGCCAGATTGATCCCAGCATTAAGCCGGAGATTGAGCAACATGACATGGGACCCCGCCGGGTTAAGCCGGTTTTCGACCACGGGTAAAACAGCGCCGATGCTGAATTAGACCTCCCAGACGCTTTTCCGCTTCAGTCGCTGTCGCCACTCTCCCCCTTTCCCTGCTCTGGGCCATCCTCCTCAAGCCACCCAGCCAGACGAACATCGAGCAACGCCGTAATCGACTTCAAAGAGCAACCTCCCTCCCCCACTTGATCCCTTCCCCTCGCCGGTGGCGGGGGCCCCAGGGGCTGTCGACCCCCCCCCCCTGGTGTTGGTCCCGGGGGTCGGGACCCTCCTCCCCTTTTCTCAGATCAAGACAGCCCAGCAACAAAAATCCCACAGGGCCGCAAGAGGGGGACACACCAATCGAGTCGAAGGGAAGACCCACTCCCCGCGGGGGGGTGGTCCCGAGGCCAACAGGGCCCCACCACACGAGGTCTCGCGAGCGTCGTCGTCGCCGTCGCCGTCGTCGGCGTCGTCCCCAGGGTCGGCGGCACTGGCCGGAAGGCCTTCGCAATCTGGGAGCATTTTTCCACACGCTCTTCGGCGGTGGACAAACCTCCCTTCAGTAAACCTCCCCTTAGTGAAAACGGCCTGGGAACGAAACCGACGGACCTGGACCCGCAAAAATGACGTCCGCGACGCCCTCTCGCGAATTGAGAACGGCCAGTTCGCTAATCGACGTGTCAGGGTAGGAGGTCTGTCCACCCCCGAACGCTCTGGAGGGCCCTGCAGGACAGCGCAACAGCGCAGAACCACGGCCTGAGCGCGCTTCGATCTTACCTGAGCCCTCTGCTCTCCCCCCCCCGGTTGTCGGGCCATGCCCTCAGCTCTCCGGCGGCCGTTCGGGACGACCCGGGCGCCGACGGAGCGCTGCGTCGGCGGGGCGCGGCGCTGATCTTGCGGCTGGAAGGCCGCCGAAAACCGACGGAAGCGTCCGAGAACCTCGAACCTCAAACCTGCAATCCTCCGCTTTCTCCTCCTCCTCCTTCTCGACTGTGCGTCCCGTCGCGGGTCGTCAGGTGGTATTCGGCCCTCCCTCCCGTTCCCCTGCCCGCGGGAAAGGACACCGCGCCGCGCGGAACGGAAGGAGGACGGGGGGAGAGGGGGCAGAGGAAGAGGAGGAGGGGGAGGGAGGGAGGGAGGCTTCTGTTGTTCTGGACGTGGATTGCAGTCAAGCGCAAGCTCCCAGGCAGCAGCGGGGCCGAACGAGGTTCCGAAAAGAGGCGCACGAGCGAGGGCCAGAAGAAAGGCAGCGGGAGGGTGGGAGGATGAAGTGCTCGGGCTTGATTCTGGGGGGGAGGAATGGGCGAGCGAGTGGGTGAGTGGGTAGGTCGGTGAGAACAGGAGAAAGGCAGAGAAAGGGAGAGGAGAGATGGAGAAAGAGAGAGATAGACAAAGACGGGGAGAGGGAGAGGGAATGAGGAAGTGATGGGAAAAAGGTGGGGCTCGAATGAGGGGGAGGAGGTGGGGAAAGAGAGAAGGATGTGCATGAGGGAAAACGTGGGATGGGGAGCGCACGCCAAAGAGGGAAGAACGAGACAACATAATATGGGGCATCGCCGTAGCTCTCCCGGATCTGGGGAGCGCCTCCGACGATGTTCCCGATAACGCGTTCAATACCTACGTTCCCGTTTTGCCCGGGCGTCCACACGGACATCGAGTTCCCCCCGCCCCCGCTGTCCTTCAACCCTTGCAGTAAACAAAAAAAACATTATAATACGCAACCCGAAAAGCGAAACCGTTTAATACACCGCGCACCTAAGAAAGGAATCGAACAGGACAGGGCTGTCCAGGGCCGCCCAATAACTGGCCATCGCTCGGACGTTCATTCCCTGTTGTTTGGTCTGTTTCGTGCGTGGTCTTTCGCAAGATGATCCAGGATGCTCCTTGAGAATATCCGCCGAGAAAAAAGTGCACATGTCCGAGCGATACCAAGATCAACGACCATCGTGGGGGTCGGGATGGGATTCCTCAATTGACCCTTGGCCCCGCGCTCCCCAATTACTCGATCTGGATCCTACTCCCCTCGTTCCGCCTTCTCCTGCACAGGCCGTTTGTTCTTACGCATCGCACCTGTATTGTCGACTCATGTTCACATAATGTTTAGGTGATGGCGTTTTTGCATGGTCTCCCCACTGCAGCGTTGGAGTCATTTGTGGACGAGCGCCTTGCGCCCGTCGATCAGGAGCTACGCTTTCGCCCCAGACTGGGTCACCTTCCTGGATACGAACCATCCGCCCCCCTTCCATTCCCCATGTTCAACCTTCCCTGGCGGATGTTCCTCCTCATCCGCCTCCTTTCCCCCCTCTTCCTCCTCCTCCTCCTCGCCATCATCTCGCAATTCCGCTTACTCCTGTTCCTGCTCATGTGCCACCTCTTTCTCCTCCCCCATCCTTCCTCAGAGAGCGCTCTCATCATGCGTGGCTGCGCACAACTGGATTGGTAAGCTTGAGTGTTCCAGGTCCGTGGTGTCACAAATCGGCGGGTAACGACAGATCAGCGCAATGGCGAATGATGGGTGGGAGGGGAGGGGCATATGTCAGATATGGCGCGAGCGCATTTGGGTTGCCCCTCCCTCGCCCCGGCACCAGAGGTCTGAGGGGGCGTCGGGGGAAGGGATGCGCGAAGGGGGGCGCAGGAGGGATGAAGGAGGGAGGGGTGAGGGAGGATGACGGACGCGGAAAGCAGAGCGGAGGACCGAGGACCAAGAAGGGAGGAGCGAGGAGAGAAGAATATGGATATTGATTGAGCGAGCCACTCGCTGAAGGTACCACTTGGCATTACACGGGGAGACCAAGCGCGGCTTTGGGGGAAAAGGGTCGGACCTACTCAAGCAAGATCACGGGGAGAGGGCAGAAAATATCGTGCTGTTCGAAGCAGGAACCTATCCAATTAGCATCTGCGAGTCTTTGCCGTTTCTGTCGATGGGGCCCCGTTCCGTCATCCTGTGCTCCACCCAATCCCTCGTCGTGTCGGCCCACCTCCCCTGATCATCACAAACGCTCATCCAGTCATCCACTCATCACAAACACTGATCCCACATGTAAGAAACCCTCCTTCCTCCAAGCGTGCATGTTCCGTCAGTGTCCCTTGTGTCCCAGTGGCCGCTTCGCTGCAGTACAAGTACACGCAGTCTTTATACGTCAGAGCCTGAGGGCCGATCCTCGTCGGCGAATGCATCCTCGCGCGGGCGAGATGACCTGCCCACCGATGCGTGCGCAGCAATCCCTGGTGGCCCCAGGTCGCAACATGTTGGTAATCCAAAACTTCTCTGGTTTTCCTATTCGCGCGAATCTGGCAATCCCGAACCGTCTTTGAAAAGGGGGCATTCCGAAAGCCAAGCATCTGTCTGACCAGTCTGCAACGCGCCGCTCTAGTATGAGCGAGACGGCGCCTGGTGAACATCAGAGAGCCAGGGCAAGAAATCGCAGCCGATTCTACCAAACTCTCGAGCAACTGAAGGCGACGCGCCAGCTTCCCCTGCTTGGCGCAGAGCAGGGCGCAGTGACGGTGCAACTCTGCCCTGCCGCGCGCGATTCAGAACCCTCTGCGCCGCCGCTGTCGAACTATTGTCCGCGGGTGTTCACGCCCCCAGACAGCGGGCACCTTCGCGCCTGGGGGCGCGCTTGATAGTTTCACCTCCCAGAAAAATCGGAGTGGCATCGTCGGCAGCGGTTGTCATCCAGCAGCGGGCGCGCACGTGCGCGACGCAACGCAAGCCTCGAGCCACCTCGTGTCACCGTGGAAACATCTTAGTCAACACTCTGGTACTCGCAGCATTTGAAAAACTCAGCAGGGATCAGGACAGGGAGCCTCTCGAGATCCTTTTGGAGCCTCCGCCGATCTTGAACAGTAAGATATCGGCGGCATCGACGGGGCACCGGGCACCCCCATTCGTCGTCGGCACACTGCCCGACAAAAACCTCGACGGCCCCAGAGGTAGCAGGTAAATTCTCGGTGGGCTTCACGACCCCCCTGCAACGTCAATCTGGCGCGCAAAATCCCCTCGGCGGGGCAAGTCTAGGCGCGCGCGTACTACGTGCTCCTCTTCTGACCGCTCTAATGCGCGCAACGGTCGCAGGCGAGGACCGTTCGCCAGCCCATGCCTCCGAACCCACTCGTTATGATCCACCGCGTCGAAAGCCTTGCGTCGGTCCCCTGCGCCGAGGATAAGAGGCTCGACGAACTCGCTGGCCAATTCCACGAGCGGCCTCGTAGCCGACAATATCATGGACTTGGCGCCGTTTCCGATTAGCAAACTGATATGTCGAAAGTGGTTCTACGTAAAGCCTCGAGAGGTGCCCGAGAACCGTGGATTACAACTTGAACAAAACTGAAGGCAGGGCGATGAATATTAAATCTTTGACCTTTTCTGCAACCCAGAATTTGGCGAGTCGGATTACTTGGCGTCGGCCCCGAAGCGATTCAACTCCTTCCGCGGGGCGATTCAGCCGGCGCAGGGTATGCGCATCGGCTGGGGCGGCCAGGCAGTCGCCAGATAAAGCTTCGAGCATCTATACTATACCAACGTGTCATCCATTGCGCGCGTCTTGCCTGGCTTCATTGTCTGCAGCAGAGGACTAAGCAAATGCACGTCGATCGCGGGTAGCTGCGCGAGGCCACTCCTTGCCCACCTCTGATCCGACCAGCGCTGCACAGGCGCAGCCCTAGGATCGGCAAACAGAGCGGTGTGCAAATCGTGAACCACCTGTCGCATCTCGTCCTGACCCGTCGACGTCGCACCCACCGCGCTCTCCGGGGCCCTGCCTTTCCCCGCCGGCCCCCTGGTAGCAATCGAGCCCGATTTGGGTCCCAGTACCTTCATGAGTTTCAGTTCCTGGTGCAGGCGCGCGAGAACGCGTCGCCCACGCGAGCGCGCCTGTCCTGTCTGGCGTCGCAAACCAGGGTCGAATTCGACAGCTCTCATTCTCCAGAGCCCTTGAACCAACCGGATCTGGGGGCGGTCCCAAGGGAGCTAGGGGAACTTAGTTTTTGGCGTGGCCCCGCGCCGATCAGCCGCAGTCGCCGCGGCCTGCGCGAAAAAAGATAAGGCTGGTAGGTTGTTGCCGCCGCGACCGCCCCTCCTCGCCAGTGTCCGCGCGCGCTCGGGGCTCTCTTCCACTGTGGGATCCACTCGACGCTCGGATCGAGCCCTGCGAGAACGCGACAAGCATTCAAGCAGCGCGCAAGCATGTCGAGCAGAAGTGTAAGAGGAGGGCGAGAATAAAGGGAAAATGCTGAGATTCTTCGATAGGGATGTCCCCGGAGTGTAAACGAGGGGGCCGATGTTTGCACCGCGCGTGCTAGCTGCGGGCGCTCGAGGCGTCGCCGACCTTGGCGAGACGATCGGCGACGTTGTTTCCCGGCGCCCCTGCGTGGCCTTTTCACCCGGGGGGCCGCGACAGAGTGCGCTCGATTCACGCGTGACCAGAGCAGAGCAAGGATAATGGACATGAGAACGCCATGGGCGGGAGAGACCTTAGATTCGAGGAGACCGAGCACGTGTGCGGAGTTAACGGGCAACCGTCGCGCCACGCGTCGCAATCGCAGGGTGAGTACCACTTGCTTGATCATGTGGCCAGAGACATAGTTCGACACCGCCAGCCAGTTCGGCCGCCGCATTGTTAGTCTGTCGCATTGCGCAAATAGACCTCGGGTCGGTGATGTCCAGGACCACGGCGCCACAAGCCTGAAAGCGCGGGGAAACCCGCTCGGCTCGGGGGGCTGGGGGGGGGGGGGGGGGGCAAAGAAAATGCGCGCCCCCCAGCCGCGCTGCGCGGCTCGACCCTTCTCTCGCGCGAAAGCGCCAACCGGATAAGATTGCGAAATCGCCGCGGGCGCCGCGGCCCTGGACATCTACGCCCGGATCTTCGTCGCGCTGCCTTCCCGTGGAACGGCCCTCGAGGGTCCATTGCAGGAGTTTCGTCACAAAAAAGCAGGCGCAGCAGGCTGACGCGCGAATGTAAGCTTCGGGGCCCCGAAAGCCCTACAGTGCAGCGGCAGGCGATCGCTCTCGCTAGTTCCTGGTGCCGACAGAATGCGCAGACTGGGGGATACTTGCATGCGCTAGCACGAGTTCCCGGTTGGGCTCTAGATTGCAATTGTAGAAACCGGCGCGCAGGCCCTTCAGTCTCTTCTCCCGCGCGCCAGCAGCCGCGAGCTCATTCGCAAACGGAAGCTCTCGAGCAAGGTTGCCCTTCTATCCGGCGGCCCCCGTCGTGAACGGGCAGGCGAACCGAGGCGCGTGCTCTGACCTCCGCGCCGATTCTATTAAATCCTGAGAGATAATCGCCCCGTGGCCCCCGAGCGCACGGTCGACCAGGCCCCGCGCGTCACCTATGCCTCGCAAGAAATTGGCACGCGAATCAGTGGCTCCAAGTGGCTGCGCATGAGCCAGATGGGGCCGAAAATGGAGGGGGGAGAAGAGACGGCCTAAGCGGCTGGAGCAGAAGATGTTCGACTACCCGAGCAAGCCTTGAAGCCGCGGCGCACAGCGATCGCTGGTCTCCGCGCGCGCCCCCGTGTAGGAGGTTCACAGTGGACAGCGCGGCCAGATGCGTCAGCAACGACATCTAGTCGTACATTTGTATACTCCTGAATACACAAACGGTCAAACTGAACTCTTCTTCAAGCTGATCGAAACACCTTGCAGCTCCACGACTCGGAAGGCCTTGTGCGTTCAAACCCACAATCGCGAAGCCCGCTCTGGAATCGCATCTCCCCCTAGGCTCTCTCGAAGCTTGCGCTCGCGCATGTCAGCGGGCCCCGGGCGGGTCGTTGATTTCGGGGATGTACCCGTTCAGCGTGAGATCAAGCAGGGTTCATGGCGGCGAGGGCCTGCTGAGCGTTGGGAGCAGCCAGCGCACTGCAAGCCGGGAAGGCGCGCATGTGGAGCCTGAGAGGGGCGTCACAGGCGCCCTTCGGGATATCCTTGCGGAACAGAACCGCGCTGCCCATGTCTTGCGAGGTGTCCACGCAGTGCTCGAGCTGCTCAGGGGTGAGCTGCCCGGGTGCTCAGAGCATCTATCACGAAACCACGAGCGAAGTTGGGGTTGGCCGAGCACGCAATCTCATCATGGTACTTGTCGGCAGTGCGCCACAAATCACGAGTGTTGTGTGCTCCCGAAGCATGGGTTGGGCGATCACTGGAAGCGAGACGACTGGGCATCGTGCGGCCCTTCATGTCCTTCGGAGGATACCACATGTGATTGCTAGAAGAGGAACCGAAGCTTGCAGCGCTATGAGTAACCGCCCACCGCGTAGACCTCGGATCTATTCAAGATCGGAACGGTGAGCCCGGGGGCCGCGAGGTTGGCGGTGAGATCCGGCTGCAACTCTGCGCGTTCTGCCTGCGCAAAGCCTCCGACACACATTGCCTTTTGTTTGGTGGCAGGGAGTCTGACACGCGCCCCCCGCCGAGGGCGCACCCCCTGCGGAGCCCGTGCCCGCAGCTGGTCGCCCTTGCTCGAGCACGTTCAGCCTGCCGCGGAAAACGGCCATCTCCTCAACAGTTTCTTCAGCTCGGACTCGGTGCGGTCGGCCTTCAGGGAAACCTGGTCTACTTTACCGCCCAAGCGGCCGACATGACTCCCCAGGGTCCGTTCCATGTTGAACGTCATGGCGTCGATAAAACGCTGCTCTCCCTCGGACAACTGTGGAGGTCTAGTACGCGTTGCATTGGGTTCACCTTGCCCTACGTCCATATCCGAATCATTTGTCAAAGGGAATCGGAAGACGGGTACTGGCGGATGGCCCGTCGAGCTGGCTGCGGCGCTCGCGGCTGCCATCGGATACAACCTGGCGCGGGTAAATGACGGGAGATGTAATTAAGAGTGAAAGTGCCAAAGTGCGAGAGGAGACCAACTAACTGACTGCAGAGTACACGTTCTCTCTGCGGTGGGAAGTGTACCAAAACGGTGCCTTGAACCAAAGTGGAAGATGGAGGGGAAGTGCGGGAGATGGGAACAGGCCCTCGCATCCGTGTTCGCCTCCCTCCTTTCTCGGTTCATTCCCCCCCCCCCCCCTGGACCCCGTCCTTGCTCGGGCCCTTGGTGTAACCCTGAAAATACGCACCCCACCCGCGCCGGGGTCTGCCCCGTGAGAAGCTCCCAGGGCACGAGAGGCAGGCCAGAAACGCCCGCGGGGATCATTTGCTACGACGCCCTAAAACATGCCCTGGAGGCCCTCCCGCTGCTCCTCCTCCTGACGCTTGTCTGGATGAACACGATGAGCTGCTGCGCGTGCCGCAGGGACCACGGCCGCCACGGCCGTCGCTGCTCCTCCTGCTGCTCATGCTCCTCCCCCTGCTCCTGCTCCTACCCCTGTTCGTCGTCGTCCTCCTCCTCCTCCTCCTCCTCCTCCTCCTCTTCAGAGGTGCAGGTGGGGGTGGAGCAGGAGGAGGCGGAGAGGCGGAGATCCCCAAGGCTTATTCCCTGCAGCGGTCATGTCTCCGTGGGTCCGGCGGAACGAGGGGCGGCCCTCGCATGCCGCGGTCACGGAGGAGTGCCACGCGCCTGGTGTCTGTTTGCTCCAGACGCTGTAGGCCGGACGGGCGCGGAGGACGAGGAGGAGGAGAGAACATGGAGGATGAGGACGAGGGGTGAGGAGGAGGAGGAGGAGGAGGCGGAGGAGGAGGAGGAGGAGGAGGAGGGGGAGGAGGAGGAGGAGGGGGAGGAGGAGGAGGAGGGAGAAGGATGGAGAGAGGAAGTGGGCAAGAGCAGGGATCGAGAGGGAGGCTCGGAAGCACGGAGGCGGAGTCGGAGGCGGAGCTGGAGGCGGAGCGGGGGCGCAGGAGGCAGGGCACGCGGGAGGGGCTCCCCTGCGCGGAGGGCCGTCGCAGCACCAGCAGCGAAGGCGGCCTGGGCCACCTTCGGACGGCGCGGCTCGGGCCCAGAGGGAGGCGCGCGCGCGGAGGAGGAGGAGGAGGAGGA